>QRDG01000467.1:851471-971902 GCA_012064385.1 Puccinellia tenuiflora
GCAAGAGGCCCTCCGCTTCGCCAAAGAGACCCGCGACAGCGTCAAGCGGGAGGCGCAGGAGGTGATGGACGAGCTCGACGCCGCCAGGGAGGCGCTCGAGGAGACCGCCTCCAAACACGACGAGCTAGCGGCCGCGGAGCAGAAGTTTGCTGCTGACTCCGAGGTCGCCAGGGCCAGCCTGAAGGAGCTCCGCGAGCTGCTGGATGCCCGCGAGGGCAGCTAGCGCCCCGCGAGGCGGAGCTGGTGCGGCACGAGGAGGAGCTCTCCCTCCGAGAAGGAGCTGCACAGGCGCGAGGAGCAGGTCCAGCTGCTCGAGAAGAGGACCAGGCCACCCGCGAGGGGCAGCTGCAGGAGCGTGAGGGCCGGGTGGCCACGACGAAGCCAACCTCACGGCGGAGCGGAAGAGGCTCCAAGAAGAGGCTGACCTCAAGGTCAAGCTCGTCCGCGAGGGCCTCGCCAAAGAGTATGACGAGAAGGCCACGAAGCAGGAGGACCGCTTCAAGACCAAGCGCAAGGAGTTCGAAAAGCGCATCAAGGAGCTCGAGCAGGAGGAGAAGCGGTTGACCTCTTGCCTCGAGGTCTCCCGGGAGGCCCAGGCTCGCGCGGAGGGGAACGCCATCGCCCTGGAGAGAGACCTGGATGAGCTCCGGCAGCAGGTGGGGCCGGCCGCAGCTCTGGCGGAGCAAGCACGGGACCAGCGCCAGGTTGACCGGTCCATGACGCGCCAGCGCCAGAGTATTCTTCAAAGCTTGGTGAGCCGTGCGCACGCGGTCGGGGACGATCTGAGGATCGACGTCCCCTCCTTCTCCGCAGCGACCGACGATGAAACCTACGTATTCGTACTTCTTCGAGCAATTCCTCGGGAGCTTGAAGGGGTCGCGAAGAGCTTTGACGAGCGCGTCGTGGAGGAGAGCCGCGACCTCCTTGTCGTCGCCGTCACCAACATCTTCAGCAACCTCGTGAGGCTCCAGCCCTCACTTGATCTTGAGGACGTGATGGCACCGCCGCGCGCCATCAGCAACAAGGCGCGGGAGACCGCCACGCAGGCCGCCATCGCGTTCGCCAAGAAATTCGACCAAGTGGTGATCGAAGGCGACGAGGGGATGCTCTGGAAGAGGAGGCGGAGACCGCCGGACAAGGCGGGCACCTCAGGAGGCGCAACGGCTTGAGCTCCTTTCTGTAGCTGGGCGTGCAGAGGGCACGTTATCTTAGATTTTGGTTGTAAACTTTGTAAGACTTGCTTTAAGTTGAACGCGCTTGTGAATGTCCCTCGGGTGGCTTTTGTCTTTCCCTTCATGTCTTTTTCGCTCTACGTCTTAGGACCCTCTCTTGGCGCTACACCACCGCCGCTTCGGTATGTGAGAGTCAGGGCTCCACAAGGCCGGGGGGTGTGTGAGGCCTCAAGAAGTAAGAGCTCCTCGAAGCGCGATGCTTGGGGCCCCCCTTTGACGTGCAAGCAGCCCATGAGGCGTAGGAGAGAGAAAAGAGACTCGAGGGGCAAAAACCAGCGAGAGGAAATTCGACCAAGTTTTGTACTTAGCTTAGCGAGGCATTCTGCCTTGGAGAGGGTGTTGGTTCCCTGGCGAGATGTTTTTGCCTTGAGTTGGCCTGAGGCTTGGACCTGTTTCCTGCACTTGGAGAGATAGGCATACCCACAAGCGTACATAGCTAGATAACTTATGGTGCTCGTAGGTTCCTTCATGTGTGTCTCGAGGAGAACAGGCACCAAGGTTTTGGTGATCCTTGGTGAGTTGACGTGCGCGGGAGCTGCCATGAGTTCAGAGCTCCTTGGGAGTTGACATGCATGAGAGCTGACCCGCAAGTTCAGAGCTCGGATCCCTTGGGTTTAGGTGCTGCCGGGATGCTCCCGTGGCATGGCACCATGCTAGCCCCCGCTCGCGAGATACGCAGGAGGGATCATACGAGCGAGAGAAAAGCAATAACTAGAGCTTACCGAAGCACAAATATGCTGGCGCGATGCGCAAAGGTTCAAATGACCTGAAACATAGGTTCATTACACTGGCGTGGCCAGAAACACAAAAAATCGCCATGCTCTGGCATGGGGTCCACATGCTGTGGCTGAGACTCTCGAGGGGGCGTGCCGAGGCGACGCATGTAGAGAGAGCTCAGGGGGCCCCTATGCGGGGGTGGCTTTAGCCTGCGTTCCACCATGACCGGCATGGGGATCCACCGCCAAGGCATGGTGCCTGAAGAGGTTACCTTGCCGAGGCTTGGTGGCTTGGGAGTCTTCTCGAACGGCCCGCGGCAACGTATAGTAGAGAGGGGAGCCCGAAGTTTTTTCCTCGTGGAGGATGATGGCGCGTGGCTCTCCCTTGATGCAAAAAGTTGCTCGCCGAGGGCGGTCAGGGGTAGAACTTGCGCAGGTGCTGGATGTTCCAAGGGTTGGCGACAGGGATGCCGTCCTCCGTCTCGAGCCGCGCGGAGCCAGGCCTGGCGATGTGCACGACTCTGTAGGGGCCTTCCCACATTGGTGAGAGCTTGTGGAGGCCTGCCCTGGAGAGGATTCTCCTCAGGACAAGGTCTCCTGCTTCGAGAGTGCGCGGGCGGATGTGGCGGCTGTGGTAGCGACGGAGGTCTTGCTGGTATCTTGCGGCTCTCAGGGCCGCATTGCGGCGGAGCCCTTCAAGCAGCAACAGGTCGTCGTTGCGAAGTTCGTCCACCTCAGCCTCCTTGAAGGCCAAGACTCGCGGAGAGCCATGAGTGATCTCGCTGGGGAGGACGGCTTCAGCGCCATAGACGAGGGAGAACGGCGTCTCACCAGTTGGCTTCGTTGGCGTGGTGCGGATGGACCAGAGCACCGAGGGTAGCTCATCGATCCAATGCTTGCCGCTGGCCTTGAGGCGGTTGAAGCTTCTCGTCTTGAGGCCCTTGAGCAACCTCGGCGTTGGCTCGTTCGGCCTGCCCGTTGCTTCGTGGATGCGCCACCGAGGCGTAGCAGATTTTGGGCACCGATGCTGCCACAGTAGGACTTGAAGGCGCCACTGATGAATTGTGAGCCGTTGTCGGTGATGATGCGGTTGGGCACGCCGAAGCGGCAGACCAGGCTCCTTATGAACTTTACCCGCCGATTTTGCCAGAATGGTGCGTACGGGTTCCACCTCAGGCCACTTAGTGAATTTGTCGATGGCGACGTAGAGGTAGCGGTAGCCCCCGAGCGCTCGCGGGAAAGGTCCCAGCAGGTCCCAGCCCCCAGACCGCGAACGGCCAGGAGAGCGGGATCGTCTGGAGTCCTGCGCGGGCTGGTGGATTTGCTTGGCGTGGAATTGGCATGCGTCGTAGGACTGGACGATTTCGGCGCATCTTGAAGCACTGAGGGCCAGTAGAAGCCACTCCGGAAGACCTTTCCTGCAATGGTGCGCGAGGAAGAGTGATGACCGCACTCGCCGCTGTGTATGTCGTTGATGAGCTGGCGGCCTTCCTCGGCAGGGACGCACCGCAGCGCAACCCCATTGGGTCGCTTGCGGTACAGGTCTCCGTCGTGGAGGCAAGTAGGACTTGGCCTGGCGAGCAATTCTCTCGCCTCTGCGTCGTCTTCGGGGAGGGCTCGGTTCTGCAGGTAGTTCTTGATCTCGTCGATCAACCAGTGTCTTGTCGTACCAGGGTTAGCAGCAAACGATCGCCCGAGGGCAACCCACAGTTTTGGTGCTCCGCTCGGTGGGGCAGGTGGGAGCTCCTCGTCGATGCTGATTGTTGACCACAGGTTGCTTGACCAAGGCCTTGGTGAGCCTCTCCCGAACACTCCAGGCTTCTGGGTTTCTCTTCTTGCTGCTCGCCGAGCAATTTCATCTGCCTCTTGGTTTCTGCCCGCGGGATGTGCTTGAGCTCCATGCCCCTGAGTGCTTCTCCAGCTGCGTACCTCTCAAGGTAGGCCACCATGTAGGTGTCCTTAGGCATGTAGCTTTTGTTGGAGAAGTTGACGAGGAGCTGGGAGTCGCCCTTGATGAGGATGTACTTGATGCCGAGGGCGATGGCGGCTCTGAGCCCGGCGAGGAGGCCTTCATATTCAGCAATGTTGTTGGAGACCTTGTCATTGTCCTTGAAGCACAGTTTGACGGCGTAGTAGAGCTTGTCGCCTGTCGGTGAGGTGAGGACGGCACCAGCCCCTGCACTCCTGGCCGCAACAGGCGCCGTCGAAGTGCATGGTCCAGTGGCTTGGTGTCGTCCTCCTGAGGCTTGTAACCTCCTCCTCTTGAGGCTCTTCTTCACGCATGTTTGTCCATTCGGCCATGAAATCAGCCAGCGCCCTGCCCTTGATGACCCTGGTGGTGTCAAACTCCAGCTCGAAGGGTTGTAGCTCTATGCCCCAGCTTGCGACGCGAATCTGTCGCGTTTGGATTGCGCAGGACCTGCTCCAGGGAATATGAGGTGACCACCTTGATGGGGTGGCCCTGGAAGTAGTGGCGCAGTTTCCTGGAGGCGATCAGGAGCGAGAAGAGGAGCTTTTGCTGCATGGGGTAGCGCTCGCGAGCGTCCTGCAGTACTGTGCTGACGAAGTACACGGGATGCTTGACGAGGGTAGTCGTTGGCGTGGCAGCGGCTGACTCCTCTCCAGGCTTGGTGGAGTCCTCGACAAGGGTTTCTTGAGGCCCCACTTGAGGAGGCTCGGCAGGGAGCTGGATGCTTGGCGAGGGTGCCTCCTTGTCGGGGGGTTCTGGGCTTGGCGAGGCAGAGGTCTGCTTGGCGAGGACTGGCTCTTCCCTTTCCGCCACCAAGACCGCGCTTGCCGTCTGGGGAGTGGCTGCAAGATACAGCTTCAGAGGCTCGCGAGGGCGTGGGGCAACCATGATGGCTGGGCTCGCCAGGTAGGTTTCTTCAGGTCCTCAAAGGCCTTTGCTGCTTCAGGGGTCCACTTGAAGGGACCGGACCTCTTCATGATCTTGAAAAATGGCAGCGCCCTCTCGCCGAACTTGGAGATGAAACGGCCGAGGCTGGCCATACATCCCGCTAACCGCTGCATGTCCTTGAGGCGATGAGGAGGCTGCATCTGCTCTATGGCCTTGATTTTGTCGGGGTTGGCCTCAATGCCGCGGTTCAGCTTGTCTGAAGGGACCCCGAAGACGCACTTGGCGGGGTTCAGCTTGATGTTGACCTTGCGTAGGTTGGCAAAGGTCTCCTCGAGGTCCTGGATGAGCGTGTCCTTCTCGCGGGTCTTGACGACGATGTCATCGACGTAGGCCTCTGCATTCCTCCCCATTTGAGCTCCCAAGGCGATCCTCATGAGGCGCTGGAAAGTGGCGCCGGCGTTCTTCAGGCCGAAGGGCATGCAGACGTAGCAGAACACACCACAAGGGGTGAGAAATGCTGTCTTCTCCTCGTCCTCCTTTGCCATCCTGATCTGGTGATAACCAGAGAAGGCATCCAGAAAACAGAGGAGCGCGCAGCCGGCGGTGGAGTCCACGATCTGGTCGATCCTCGGGAGGGGATAGGGGTCCTTGGGGCAGGCCTTGTTGAGATCGGTGAAGTCGATGCAGAGGCGGCTTCCTCCGGTGTGCTTGGGGACGACCACACCATTGGCGAGCCAAGTAGGGTGGACCACTTCCTTAATGATGCTGGCCTTCTTCAGCTTGTCTACTAAATTTGACGATGAAGTCTTGCTTCTCTGGCGCTTGGCGCCGCGCCTTTTGCTTCACGGGGCGTGCGTTTGGGCACACGGCTAAGTGGTGCTCGATCACCTCCCTCGGTACTCCGGACATATCTGACGGTGTCCAGGCGAACATGTCAGAGTTTGCCCTGAGGAAGGAGACGAGCGCGCTTTTCTATCTGGGGGGCAGGTTGGCGCCGATGATGACGCTAGCCCCCGAGCCGCTTTCCTCCAGAGACACTTGCTTTGTCGCGGCCTTCTCCTGAGAGAACAACTGCTTCTTCTTCGCGGGGGGCCTCGGGAGGGGTTCCTCGTCCTCGTCAGCGGTGACGACACCGCGGCAACCTTGTAGGCCGCTTGCGCAGCGTACAGGGCGTCCGAGACCACGCCGCGGATGACAATGGTGCCACCCTAGCCAGGGAGCTTGACGAGGTTGTAGGCGTGGTGGGTCACCGCCATGAATTTGGCGAGGGCGGGTAGCCGAGTATGGCGTTGTAGGGTAGGCTGATGTGCGCGACGTCGAAGTCGATCAGCTCGGTGTGGGTAGTTGGCCTGGGTGCCAAAAGTGATGGCGAGCCTCATCTGCCCCAAAGGGGTGGTAAGACCCTCTGTCACCCCCGAGAAGGGCCTGGTGGGCATGAGCCGCTCATAGGGCACCTGCAGCTTCTCGAATGTCTCGACGGAGATGACGTTGAGGCCGGCACCCCCATCAATGAGCGTCTTAGAGACGGCGATGTTGTTGATGGTGGGGGTGCAGACTAGCGGGATGGTGCCAATGGTCGAAGTGGACTTGGGGTGGTCGCTGGAGTTGAAGGTAATGTGGCACTGGGACCACTTGAGGGACCTGGAGGCCTCGACTCCAGGAAGGGCTGCTGCGACCTCGCGAGCGAGTTGCTTGAAGTGGCGGTTGGAGCGAGGGCCTAAGCCCCGCCGAGGATGCAGGCGGCCCCGCGAGGCACCTGGTAGCCTTCGTCAGCCTCGGCAGGCAGGTTGTCGTTCGCGGGCTCGACGGCGTTGGCCTGGGGGTTCTGCTGGTAGTTGTCGTTGTAGTTGTTGTTCCAGCGTCGCCCCCCGCGGCCTCCGTTTGCCTCGCGAAGCCTCTTGAGGTCGTAGTAGTCATCGGTGGCATGAGAATGCCTGTTGTGGTAGATGCAGAAGGGACGATCATCCTTCTTCTCAGGTCCTGCGACTGGAGTGGCAGCTTGGCGAGGCTGCTTGGCATCGGGCTCTGCCGCGAGGACCGCAGTAGTCTTGCGCTTCTCGGAGGATTTCTTCTTCTTGGACCCCTCGGTGGGGTCCCCTGGCTCGTTCTTGACGAACAAGCGGCCCTCTTCAGCCTTGGCGCACTTGTCCGCCAAGTCGAAAAGCTTGACGACGGTGGTGATGTTGTCGTGGATGCCAAGCTTCTCGAGCATCCGCACATCTGTGACCCCAGCCTGGAAGGCCGAATGACCTGTGCGTCAGTGGCGTTGGGGATCTTGTTGCGCACTTGGCTGAAGCACTGGATGTACTTGCGGATGGTCTCGCCGGGCTTCTGACGCACGGCGCGGAGGTCGTTGTACGTGAGGCCGCGCTCGTACGTGCCCTTGAAGTTGGCGACGAAGCACCGGCAGAGCTCCTCCCAGGTGTTGATGGACTCGGCAGGGAGGTTTGGTGAGCCATGAGGACGCGGAGTCCTTGAGGGCCATGGGGAACCAGTTCGCCATGACCTTGTCGTCGCCCCCGACGGCCTGGATGGCCAGAGAGTAGAGCTGCAGGAACTCCAGGGGGTTGTTCTTGCCGTCGTAGCGCGAAGGGAGGTCCGGCCTGAACTTGATCGGCCAGACGACGCGATGGAGGCTGCGAGTGAACGTGGCTGTCGTGCCGTAGGTGACCGTGCCGTTGGCGAGGGTGGCGCGGAGGTGGCGCCCGGCGGTGGCGACGTCCTGGACGGCGCGGTTGCGGCGTTCCTGCCCGCGCTCGATGCTCACGCGTGCGTCCTCAGGGGCTCGCTGCACGATTTGGCAGTCGTGCGGCGACGACGCGTGCGATGCAGCGCGGCCATCGCGAGGAGGAGCCCCCGTCGGAGCAGGCTGCGGTGGAACCGGTGGAGCTGGAGCGGGCGCGGGCTGACGAGGAGGCGCGGGAGGTGCGCCGTGCGCCACGTCCCCCACGAGTGCAGAAGGAACCAGGGAACGAGACGGTGCAGGCGCAGCGGCCCGAGCGGCGCCGATGAGTTCGGAGACGCGGTTGAGCCAGGCCTCCTGAGCCGCCGGCGTGGGACGGTACTGCAGCAGCTCCTGCGCCATGAGGAGCGCAGTCGCCGGGCTGGGCGCAGGGCGGCCCAGCGAGGAAGCAGCACGGTCCCGCGACGGGTGCAGGGAGGAGGCCTCCTCTTCGCCGAGGTCGTCCTCAGCGTGGTCGATGTCGTCGTCATCCGGGTGCTCGACGCGGGGCTCGGGGTCGGCGCGGCGCGCCGGAGCGGCGCTCCCGCGCGGGCGACCGCGCGGGTTGCCAGCAGGAGGAGCGGTGGCGGCACTGGCCGCCCGGCGAGCGAGTCGTTCGGCGCGAGAAGGGCCGGCCATGGCTGCGTCGAGTTTGAAGATGCGCCTCAGCCCCCTACCTGGCACGCCAAATGTCGGAGAACTGTCCCAGGAACTGGGTGTGTCTCGAGAAGGATCGAGTAAGGGGCTGAACACGGAATCAAACAACCCTCAACGTGCTCCGGCGACGATGCTCGTCGGACTCGCTGCGGGACAGCACTGCAGAGATGGAACGCTCGGTCTTACCCAGGTTCAGGGCCCTCTTGTGGAGGTAAAACCCCTACGTCCTGCTTGGGTGTATTGCACTGCTTGGAGAGTCCACAGTACAAGGAGAGCTTGTCGAGCTCGAGGTGGCTAACAATGGCTACTTGCTAGTCTTCAGATCTAGGGTTTAGGCTCAGGAATCTTCCAACCCCTTGCTTGAGCGTGCTCCCCCTCCTTTTATAGGTGTCTCGGACCTCTTCCGCCCAAACATTTGGGCGGGAAGGGTTACCACATGACGACAAAGGAGGAGGCGCGGTGCACCATAAAGATGGAGTCCACCAGAAAGGTGAAGGCCGTGGACGCGGTCCAGGGAAGGGGCGACGTCACCAAAGCTGGAAAAGGCCACCGTCCAACGGGCGGCGGGCTGGCGCTGCGGAGGCGGAACGGGTCCCACGGTGACGCTGCCCTTGGAGCGTAGCTGCAGACGGTTCCCTTATCACCGAAGTGGCAATACTCGTTGTCCGCTTTGCTTGGTGCTGCTTTGTTGACTCCTTTATACATGGGAACGGCAACTGCAGCGTCGTCGTCATCGCGCGCAAGCGCGCGCGTCACTCTGCACATGGTGCAGAGCCCATGTGCGCTCTGCCGTGGAGGCAGGGATGGCTTCGTGAGGAAGGAGCCTCAGCGAGGCGAAAAACCTCGCCGAGCCCCTTCGGCTTGGTCCTTAGAAGAATTGCGGGTGGCGTCGGGGACACCTTGTCGAGTTGCGACCCCTCGCCAAGAGAGGGAACCCTCGGCGAGGAGAAAAGACCCCTCGCGAGGAGAATCTCCTCGCGAGGCTCGCCAGGCTTGGAGAGCCTGGTCCTTAGCGAAAATCGTCCAAAGAATCTTGTGGGCCCTGGCAGGCCGGCCCGTGGTACCCTGGTTTCCACTGTGCCGACACCTTAAGTATGCCGGTCTATATTATTTCTGTAAACCATAACCCGGTCAACTCCGGGTTTTCACCTTTAACACCTTATCTTGACCCTATCCGGGGTAGCCCCCCGACATTAGTCCCCGAAGCTGGCGTGGTCCTGCAGCCTCGGATGAAGGGCTGCGGCAGCTTTACCGCACAACCAGCATCTAACTGATTCCCGACATAACCTATGTCGGTAAAACTTTTGAGTCGGAAGCTGACAGTCTTTCAAATCTGATATTTCGAGTCCATGCCGGATCATTCCGACACACGGAAGAACCCTTGGTTCCTCCGAATCATCGCTTCCCTGACGTGGCAGAGCATTTCTACGCGCCGCTTCGATTTTCGTGCACCGATGGGCGTGACGATGGCACGTTTGCCACACGTGTCACGTCTGACACCCCGGACGTCACGCCTGGGCAGGCACTTGAGTGCTTTTTTTGACCGCGCCCCCGCGCGTCGCGTCGGGTCTCACCCGATCAGATGCGCCGCTCCGTACCGTTGGCTCTCTGTGGCCACTTGTGCGGCAGATCGTGCGGCAGCTATTCCACCGCAGGAATCGTGGAGCAGATCGTTGGGCATAACTCCTCGCTAGTTATGGAGATCATGCGCAGGAGATCCCGCGTGCACGATCCCTTTCGGCTGCTTAATAAATAGGGGGGGGGGAGGGGGCAAATATTTCCCCCCTCTCCACATTCAATCTCCTCGTCTCCTTCTCCTTCCTTCTCTCCAGTGCACCGCGCACTGTGCTCGCCGCCGCCGCTCAGGTCCGCGCGCACGCCGACGCGCACGCCGGAGACTAACACCACGCCGCGCACGCGCACGCGCGCACCGACGCGTCGCCGTCCACCGCCGTACAACCGTAAGATTTCTCGTTCTTCTCTCTCTTCTCTTGGCATTTTTCGCATCTTTTCTTTCTCACCGCCGTGGCAAGATCTTTGCTCCACTTCTTCCTCGCCGTTGCGGTGCGCCGCGCGCCGCCGGTGACTCTGCCGTTGATGATTTTGCCGCCGTAGATTTTGCCGCCGTAGGGACCTCTTTATTTTTCTTTTCTTTACATTTAAGTCTTGCTCCTACTCCGATGTATTTTCCTCTTTTTCTTTCTCCACTATAGCTACATTTGGCTCACCGCCGGTGAATACTCTTTTGCAGCACGCCACCGCGCCGCCACGGGCAACCGGTGGTCTCCACCAAGCTCGGCCGCCCAGATGGCCTCCCAAGACCTGACCATCGAGGTCACCGAGGAGGTGGAGGTGGAAGGATCGACTCGGGCAGCCTGGGAAGGGTCCGAGGTCTCCCGGGCTGAACTAAACTGGTTGACCCGAACGAGGCGCATCCCGGATGGAGTGGAATGCCGATTACCGGGTCCTGAGATTCAACCGGATCTCAAGGAAGGTGAGTATGTCGTTTTCCTGGCTCACTTCGAGCGAGGATTCGGGCTCCCGGCCAGTGATTTCATGAGATCCTTCCTAGATAGATTTGGTCTCCAACCCCACCATCTTGCAGCAAACGCTTTCACTACACTTTCTGCCTTTGTTTCTTTCATCGAGGGTTACCTCGGACTCTGGCCCACCACTACTCTATGGTCCAAATATTTCCAGTTCCAGAAGCAGGTAATTCCGAATCCTACTGACCCGGACACCCCCAAAGAAATGACCCAGACCGGAGCCGCCACCATCACGCCTTGGCGCACTTCCATTTTCCCCCGTATCAATGGCTTGGAGTCATGCCGGAAGTGGCAACGATCCTTATTCTACGTGAAGAATATGACGAATGTCGATCTGATCAACCTGCCGAGATTCGTGATCGGCCCCCCACAGCACAGCTTAACTGGAGTTACAACCCGAAGAAGCAAGTGCTGGAGGTCAACGCCATCCACCAGGTCATCGAGGAGCTAAAACAAGCGGGAATGATGGCCGACGACCTACTCGCGACATTTATCAGTCGCCGAGTCTGCCCCCTTCAACGCCGAGTTCACAAGATTTGCCATATGAGCGGTCCGCTCGATCCGACCCGGACCAGCACCATCGAGCTGGACAAAGCCCAGATCCGGAGGCGTGTCAAGGTCATAGCTCGGACGCAGATGACGGACGTGTGGGAGTGGGGCATGGAGCCCTTCAGCCGAAGCAACCTTCCGCCGGCCGTAAGCAATCTCCACTTTGATCCGACATAAATTCTCTGCCGACATAAATCTTATGTCGATACATTACATATTTTCCTCTGTCATCGCTTTGACTCTTTTGCATTTATCTCGCAGAGGTTTGCCCGGCAGAAGACCGAGGACGGCCGGGTCCCGTCCGCCAAGTGGGGCGCAGACCTCCTCGTCGCCGATACAGAAGACCCGGATGACAAGGACAACATGCCGATTCCCGATGTCGGCTTTGTTCCCGCTTCGGGTAAGACTCGCTCCTCCATCCAAGATTGGTCAGAGGATGAAGACGACTGTGAGATTTTGGAGGTATATGATCCTTGCCCGGTTGCGTTCTCATATCCGGTGTCCTCGCCCTCAGCTGACCCGGACGATCAGGTGCTCGAGGTGGAACCCCCCGTCGCGGGAGGAGCCAAAGGGCTGTCCCGGAAGCGTGCAACAACCGGGTCCAGCAAAGCCGGATCCTCTGGGGCCACCGGCCCTCCGCCGAAGAAACAGAAGAAGAAGGTGACGAAGAAGCCACGCGCAAGACCCGTCACCGTCGCGTAAGCCTTTTCTGCCTACGCATGCTCTTTTTAACTTTGCACGCTCTCTCTCTTTCTACGGAGATAACATATCTGCTTTTTCCCTACACAGGGAGCCCGTGGAGGCCACACAAAGTGCCTCTTGCATCCGGTTACCTCTGGCGACGCCGCCGTCACCCAGGCAAGCCGACACTAGAGCTCCAAGTCCGCCGAGGAGGAGCCCACCGGTACAAAGTACGGCCCCGGGATCCGACGCCGAGATCGGAGGTGGACAGGATACCTCAGGAGCGGAAACCGCGGATCCGGTTGGGGCTGATACCTCGGCGCCCGACCGAGATACAGACTCCGGAGCCGGCCTCCTGGACACCGAGGTTGAGAGGACCCGGAGTCCAGAGCGAACTCAGAGCCAGCAGCGACAGCAACAACCACAGCAGCAGCTGCACCAACAGCAAGAGACGCAGCAGCAACAGAAACAGCACCAGCAACCGCAGAAGCAGCACCAGCCGCAGCAGCTGCAACAGCAACAGCAGCACCAACAACAAGAGAAACAGCAGCAACAGAAACAGCACCAGCAACTACAGAAGCAGCACCAGCCGCAGCAGCTGCAACAGCAACAGCAGCACCAACAGCAAGAGAAGCAGCAGCAACAGAAACAGCACCAGCAACTGCAGCAGCAACACCAGCAGCCGCCAACCTCGCCATCGCAACCGCGACCACAACAGTGATCCTCAACCCACAAGAACCCACAAACTCAGAAGAGCGCACCGGCACCAAAGACCTCGGTCCCCACAGCCGGGAAAGCTCCGGCAGAGAAGGCCCCGACTAAAGCCACGGCGCCTAACCCGGATCGACAAA
Organism: Puccinellia tenuiflora; assembly: GCA_012064385.1. Lineage (NCBI taxonomy): Eukaryota > Viridiplantae > Streptophyta > Magnoliopsida > Poales > Poaceae > Puccinellia > Puccinellia tenuiflora. The sequence goes on from QRDG01000467.1 coordinate 864,283, forward strand.
TGATAGTGCCACCGAGCCGAAGTACAACGGTGGCCACATCGACTGGGATTCAGGCCACCAACTGGGGGTTTGCCCCACTGCAAACTCTGAGTGGGCATAGCCTGGGTTCGCTCGAGCAGCACAGCATGGACTGGAATGCTGCAGACTCGGTTGAAGTGAGCTCGGGAGGTCTCCCACTGGGACCGGGTCTTCTAGCTCAGAAGATGCTTGCGGTGAAGGCCGCCGTTCAGGAAGCCGACCAAGTAGCCGAGGTAACGCTTATCCGGTTAATTTTCTTCGTAATAGAATAGATACATTACTATCCCTAGTCCCCGAGATTCGGGTTGAGTAATCGCAGCTCGGTCGAGTAAAGATAACTCGGCGCGAATCTTCACCAAGAATGCTAACACTTGCTCTTTTCAGTCTTGCATCACCAAGCGAAACCAAATGCACCACAAGCTCCTGCTGGCGCACAAGGCCCTTAAGGACAAATACAAACTGCTGCAAACAGAGCTGAGCAGCAAAGGTACCCGATTCTGGCCCCGACATAGCGACTCATTCGGTCTGTTCCGATTTCAATTCTAACTTCCTCCTCTTCCCCTGCCAATATGAACAGCCCGGACAGAGGCCAAGGTTGAAGAGCTGCAGAAGCGGGTCACGGAGCTCGGAAGTAAGCCACAACCTTTGCCTCACCTTTCCCTTGTATCCGTACCAACCTTGTATGCTAACTTTGCTACCTCGGCACAGCCGAACTGAAGGATCGCGAGATTGCTCGCGTGATTGAGCACTAGGCCGAGATGAAGAAGGAGCAGGCCGAGGTGACCCGGCTGAAGGCCGAGCTGGAACAGATGCAGAGCCGCAACGCCGAGTTGGAAAAGAGCCTCGCCGCGGAAAAGCAGCTCCGGGTCGAAGAGACTCAGAAACTGCAGGCGACCGCGGAGAACACCGAGTTCCAGCTTACTTCGGTCCAGCATGAGCTTGAAGATCTTACGCAGATGACCGACAAGTGGCTGGTGGAGCTATGCCGGATCAACTCCGAAATGAACAGTAAGTTTCCTTTACTCCTCTTTTTTCTCCGACATTTCTTCTATACCGATCTATGACTTATCCTGGTGTTAGAAATTCTTTACTCAGGGCACTTCCCTCACTCCCAACCTGCTGCAGGTAATACCACCAACAAGGCCCGAGCAAAGAGAGCCAAATTTGGCCCAATCTCGGCAGAGTGGAACATCGATGACCACCTGACGGCTTTGGGCGCGCGCCTGTCGCCCATGAAATAACTCGGAGTTGGGCTCCTCGAGGCCGCGATCCGGGTTTACACTGTCTTCTGGCTAACCGCCGAGACCCCGGCCACGGTCGACGAATTAGCTCGGTGCCTGCAGGGTGCAGAGAAGCGACTTCGGGAATGGCGGGCATCTGCCGCCCGAGTCGGTGCTGATGACGCCATGATTTTTGTTCTCTCCTGGTATGAGAATATCGATCTCGATATACTGCAATCAACACGCGCCGGGTCAAAGTGGATCACTGACTCGGAGCTCATCCGGCACCATCGGGAGAGAGCGCATTCCTTCATCCAGTACGCTCCAATTCATCAGTTTGTTGACGGCCCGGTTCCCTCCGGTGACGAAGCAGAAGAAGAAGCGGGATCCAGCGAAGAAGACGAAGAGGAAGTTGACGAGGAGATCCAAGCCGACAGTCCTCCCGACTCTGCCGTCGGCACCGCCGCGGAGCCCACGGCCGAGGAAACTGCCACCGAGACTCCAGCCTCTCCTTCTGCCAAGAAAACCTCGGACGCTGCTGCCTAGACTTAAGAAAAACTTGATTCGTTAAATCCCCGGGATGCCGGGTGCAGATGTAATATAAACCTTCAAGTTTTCGGGATTACTCCTTTTGCTTTGCAAGTTTTTAACAAGATTTAGTGTTTTGCCGGATCATTCTGAACCGAGTCCCCGAGTTCACTTTCATGTTTACTATACTTTTGCAACCTTTGCTCTTGTCTACCATTTTGGTGTTCGACAGTCGAGTCACAAGATCCCAGAAGCATAGCATACAGTACTTAAACTTTGAGATAGGGTTCAAAATCATCCGACATACAGGTAACGAACAAAACATAAGAATATGAGACAACATATGCCGGACTGCCCTTGGGCCAAGTCCCCGAGTTTGTTTTCTTGTTTACTAAGTATTGTGATTCCAGCTCTTGTCTACCATTTTGGCGTTCGACAGTCGAGTCACGAGACCACAAAGACATAGCATACAATACTGGAAACTTGAGACATGATCAAGAGCAGTTAGACATAAGAAAAAACAAGGATAAAAACAGAGATAAACATAGATTTTCAAGCAAGGCAGTCCCCGAGTTTCCTTTCGGGGCGCCGACATTTCATTTCAAGTTGCCGAGATACATACATTGCATTCTTTTTTAAGAGTAAAAAGGGCGAAGCAGGGCTATATTCCAAGGTCTCTTAGTCTCCTCTCGGGATCTGTCCATTTTGTTCTTCACCTGAGCTTGGGCATCTATAAGATAATACGAGCCATTGCGCAAAACCCGGCTCACAATGAACGGTCCTTCCCATGGAGGGGATAACTTGTGCATGCCAGCTGTGCGCTGCACAAGCCTAAGCACCAGGTCTCCCTCGCTGAACTTGCGAGGATTCACTTTCCGGGTATGGTAACGCCGGAGGTTCTGTTGATATATCGTCGATTTGGATAATGCCAACTCTCGTGCCTCTTCGAGCAGATCGAGCTCATTTTCCCGAGCTTCCCTTGCCTCAGTTTCTGTGAAAAACGCGACTCTCGGCGAGTCATGCTCTATGTCGGCCGGCAGGACCGCTTCTGCCCCATACACAAGGAAGAATGGCGTGTAGCCAGTAGAACGATTCGGTGTAGTCCGGAGACTCCATAGTACGGCGGGTAGCTCGTCCAGCCAACAACCCGGAGAACGCAGCAGTGGCTCAATCAACCGGGGTTTTATGCCGGATAACACCATCCCGTTTGATCTTTCCACCTGTCCATTGGACTGAGGATGTGCAACCGATGCCAAGTCAAGCCGGATCTTCTTTTCCTGGCAGAACCGACCAAAGGCTCCCTCTGCAAAATTGGTGCCATTATCCGAGATGATGCTGTGCGGATGACCATATCTCAGAATGATATCTTTCAGGAAGGATACTGCCGTGCGGCCGTCACATTTTCTTATAGGTTTTACCTCTATCCACTTGGTGAACTTGTCCACCATCACCAGTATATGAGTCATGTTACCTCGGGCAGGCTTGAATGGTCCCACCATATCTAGACACCACACAGCAAATGGCCATGTAATGGGAATAGTTTTGAGTGCTGAGGCCGGCATGTGAATTTTATTGGCAAACCTCTGACACCCTCACACTTCCGGACAATGCCTTCTGCTTGTTGCAAAGCACTGGGCCAGTAGAACCCATATCGGAATGCCTTTGCCACTATGGCTCTTGATGATGCGTGATGACCACACTCTCCTTGATGGATATCTCGGAGAATCTCTTCCGCCTCTTCTGGTTCGACACAGCGCTGAAGCACAGTGGTTGCACTTCTCTTGTATAGCTCGCTGTTGATGATGGTGAAAGACTTGGATCTCCTTTGAACTTGCCTGGCCGAGATCTCTTCACCCGGCAAACGGCCCTCCACCAGATATGTCATGATGGGTTGTGCCCACGCCGGCACTGGGCGAACACCGACCGCTGGCTCATCGATCTCCATTACGTCAACCGACATTATTACACTCGGCATGGGCTGACCAGTCCCCGGGTCCCCAAGAGCAGTCCCCGAGTGCTGCGACAAAGTCCCCGAGTCCTCCCAGATAATCCCCGAGTTCCGCCAAGCGGCTCTCTAATTCTCCAGCGCAGTCCCCGAGTCCTGCTGAATGTACCCGACATCCACGTCCATTGGGACAATCTCGGATTCTGGTTTACCCGGGATAAATATTGACTCGGATTCGGGTGAGGGCTTGATCGATGGCTTTCGGAGATGCTCCAGTGATACCCCGGGTGGGATGGCCTGCCTGTATGATCCGATCTTGGACAGCATGTCAGCCCTTTCATTTTCTGTTCGCCGGATATGATTGAACTCGCAACCATCAAAGTACCCCGAGATTTTCTGGACATGGAACCGATATGCCGCCATGTTGGCGTCCAGAGCATCCCAATTGCCCGAAGTTTGCTGAATCACCAGATCCGAGTCACCATAGCACACGATTGGGCGAATACCAATTTCCTTGGCAACATTAAGCCCATGGATCAGTGCCTCATATTCAGCCACATTGTTGGATGCTGCAAAGTGCACTTGTAACACATATCTCAGCTGGTCTCGCTTTGGCGAGGTAAGGATTACGCCGGCACCCAGGCCCTCTTTCACCTTGGACCCGTCAAAATGCATTTTCCAGTAGTTGGAGTCGGGCAGTGGTGGTTCATACTGCATCTCGGCCCAATCAACGAGGAAATCAGCCAAGACTTGGGATTTGATGGCATCTCTCCTCACATACTGTGGCGCATATGCCGCCAGTTCGATTGCCCATTTTGCTACTCGGCCACTCGCATCCTTGTTGCCGATGATCTCCGAGATTGGAGCGGCACATACCACGGTTATAGGGTGCTCCTGAAAATAATGTTTCAGCTTTTTGGCCGCCATATAGACACCGTATGTCATCTTCTAGTAGTGAGGGTAATTTTGTTTTGACGCCGAGATCACCTCACTCAGGTAATACACCGGTCTCTGCACCATGGTTTCTCCTTCTTTTCGTTCTACCACCACCACGACACTGACGACTCAGTTAGTGGCTGCAATATAGAGCAACATCAGCTCTTTGGGCAACGGTGAGGCCAATATCGGCGCTGTGGCTATCATTCTTTTCAATTCATGGAACATGGCATCTGCCTGCGGGGTCCAAGTGAATCTGTCAGATTTTTTCATTAGTTGGTATAGAGGCAGGGCCTTTTCACCTAACCGTCCAACAAACCGACTTAAGGATGCAAGGCACCCGGTAAATTTCTGCACGTCCCGGAGACATCTCGGCAATTTCATGCTCTCTATGGCACGGATTTTTGTCGGACTCGCCTCGATACCTCGGCTCGACACGAGGAAACCGAGTAACTTCCCTGCCGGTACACCGAATGTGCACTTATCCGGGTTAAGCTTTAACCAGAATTTCCGAAGATTTGCGAACGTCTCCCTGAGATCATCCAGCAAGGTATATTTCTCCTTGGTCTTGATGACTATGTCGTCCACATAAACCTGCGCATTTTTGCCTATCTGATCATGCAAACATTTCTACATACAGCGCTGATAAGTTGCGTCGGCATTTCTTAAACCAAAACACATGACACGATAGCAATAAGCCCCGTACGGGGTAATAAAGGCAGTCTTTATTTGATCGATAGGGTTCAGTGGTATCTGGTGGAAACCAGAATACGCGTCTACAAACGACAGCATGGCACACCCAACTGTGGAATCAATCACTTGATCGATCCGGGGTAACGGGAACGGATCTTTCGGACATGCCTTGTTCAGATGTGTGTAATCGATACACATGCGCCACACAGTGGCCGCCTTCGGGTCTTCCTTTTTCTTCTCCACCAGGACCGGGTTAGCCAACCAGTCCGGGTATTGTACTTCTACGATGGATTTCGAGGCAAGCAGCTTGGCTACCTCGTCACAAACAGCTTTTCTTCTCTCTAGGGCGATGCGTCGCATAGGTTGCTTCACAGGCCTAGCATCTGGCCTGACATTCAGTGAGTGCTCAGCCAACTCCCTCGGAACACCCGGCAGGTCCTGATTGGACCATGCAAAGATATCCCGATTCTCACGGAGGAAGTTGATGAGCTCGCTTTCCTATTTGCTGTCCAACCCGGCACCGATGATGGCGGTACGCTCCGGGTTAGACTCGTCGAGCTGGATCTGCTTGGTCTCCTTGGACGCCTGAAATGTGGTGCTCTGCTGCGGGTTGCCCACACCCGGCATGCCGAGCTGAGCTGACTGGGCCAATGCCACCACGTCATGGATCCTCTTCTTCTCCGCCGCGATTACCAATGACTCGGCCAGATTAGACCCGGCTGAGGCACACTCCATGGTGCGTTTGTAGTTGCCCGGGATGGTGATGATACCATTAGGACCCGGCAGTTTCATTTTGAGATAGGCCACATGAGTGGAGGCCATAAACTTGGCTAATGCCGGCCTGCCGAGTAAGGCGTGGTACGGGCTCTCGAGGTCCACGACCTCGAACTGGAGGTTCTCGATCCGGCTGTTCTCCTTGTTGCCGAACAACACGTCGACCCAGACTGTGCCCATGGGTGCACACGAGACACCCGGCACAATACCATGAAAGGTAGTCCGGCTGGGCTGCAACATGTTCTCAGTGATGCCCATCTTGATCATCGAGTCCCGGTACATGATATTGATACTGCTCCCATTGTCAATGAGGACTCGGCTGAACCGGGTGTTGATCGCAGGTCCAATGAATGTCGGATCCACCACTAGAGCATATCCTCCCGGGGTAGGCATGACCTTGGGATGGTCACTGCGGCTCCAGCCGACCTCCTGCTCGGACCAGTTGAAGTACCTCGGCACAGATGGCATGACGGCACTTACCTCCATAGCGCGCCGATGCTGGCTTTGCTTGTCCATTGGCTCGGTCACAAAGACCATGAAACTCTGATGGTGCTCCCGGTAATCATTCTGCCGACTCGAACCGGCGTTGTTGTTGTTGGTGTTGAGGTTGTTGGCTCCATTGGCCACCTGGTTCACATCCTCTGGCCTCCTCCGGTTATGAGTATCTCTCGGAGGTGTTCGCACTCGGACGGGCACAGTGTTCGCACCCGTCAGTGGTGCAGCTCGCGGTGCACCTCGCGGTGCTGCTTGCGGCAACGGTGAAAGGTAAGGGTTGTCCGCTGGACTGTCCCTCAAGATCCGCTGATACCAGCTGCACTGCCGGGTTGAGTGGTTTGCCGGCCTGCTGGGATTCGGAGTGTGGTAGCTGCAGGGTCCATCCAGCATCATCTCAAAGGTGTATCTCGGCTTGTCCTCCCAGGGCTTCTTCCCATCGCCATACGGCTTCTTTCCTCCCGGGTTGCCGCCCCAAGCCGGACCACCGTTCTTCCGACGCTGGCTGCTGCCGGCATCCGGCTGATCTTCATCAAATGCTGCAACTTGGTTGGAGCCATACCGGTAATCCGGCCGGTCATCTCTCCTCTTGGGTCTGTAATCCGGGCGGTCGCCCCGCCTGAACGAACGGTCCGCATCACCGGCCGGGTACCGCTTACTCGGCTCGACCGGGGTCAATAAAGGCTGAGTGGCGTCACCTAGAGCATAGCTGTCTGCTATTCGGATTGTTTTGGCCAACGTGGTCGGCATTTCTCTCTGCAATCTCTGCCAGAGCATGGTGCCATGTCGGCACCCCTGAGCAAACCAAGCAATGGCCTGTGATTCAATGACTCCTTCACAGGAGTTGCGGATTGTGCTCCACCGGGTCAAGTACTCCCGGTCTGTCTCATCGTCTCTCTGCCGGCACATGGAGAGTTGTTGAGGCCGATTCGGCCTCTTGTACGTGCTGTCGAAGTTGCTGACGAAGGCTTCCGAGAAGTCCAGCCAGCACTCAATGCTATTCTCCTCCAAATTGTTCAGCCAGATCCGGGCTGGCCCATCTAACATCTGCGGTACATACTGTCGGGGATATGAACCCCGGATATCCCAAAGAGGCCTATTTCTTCAACTCTCCGCGGGCCGGCTGAACAAGCGCCGGCTGCAGCGTGCCGCCCGGAACCAGCCGGGTGAAGCAAGCCGCCTACGTCTACCCGGAGGCGGACGACCGGCTAGACTGAAGCCGGCCGCACCAACCGACAGCTCCGTACGAGTGGGCCCTGTCCGGATAACCGCTCTGAGTGAATAGTACCCCTTGTCGGGCATCTCCTGTACCGAATCATGGCAACAAGCTCCAGCCGGCTTGTAACTGTAGTGATGTCATAGGGGCAAACATGTAACTTCCATGTAACCCAAAACCCTAGCCCGCTGTCTATATAAGGCGGGCTAGAACCTCCTGCGCGGGGGACGTTCACCAGAGGAGAGATAGGGACACGTAACTTCATCTTCAATCTCCAGCCGTCTAGGATCTCCAGCCGGCTGCCACCGGAGACAGCTCAAGGAGCACCATTGTAGCCCGATTTTGTGATCAAGCAATAAGAACAAGAAAGGCAGGACGTAGGGGTGTTACCTCCGCAAGGAGGGCCCTGAACCTGGGTAACTAGCGTGTGTTTTGCGTGCTTGTTGCCCAATCCCGCGCGAGCATCCATCGTCGCCTGCCCCACAATCTTTTCCATCTCTGATGGATATGCCGTGCAACCCACCACGACATTTGGCGCCCACCGTGGGGCTAGCGGCGAGCGGAGTCACGTTCTGCGCGGATCCCGGACTGTAGATGATCGGCGGATCGTCTCCGGCCTCGTGCTCTCCATCGGCTCCATCGGCTGCGTTCTCGACAACACCAACAGCTTCGCCGACGTGGGCTTCACCAGCGGAGGCACGGTCGTCACCCTTGGCGATTTCCACGTCTACGTCGCCGTCGCCGCCCAGGAGTACCCGGAGGTGGTCTACTCGAGCTTGGCTCCTTCGATCTTCGACGCCAGCACCTGCAACGACGACTCCGCCTTCGGCTACCTCAACTCCGGCGACGCCGACTGCGACGTCGCCAAGCTCAAAGTCTACGCCGAGGTGCACATGGTCGAGCACGCGGCTGCGGGAGGCGCCGTCGCCGCTACTGTTCATGAAGCTGGCGAACCTTCTCGTTTCCAGCGCAATCTGGAGGCCGACTTCGAGCTGCTAAGCACCCCCATCGCGCCGGGTGCAGATCCAGCCAAGGCGGCGGTTGAACTTGAGAGGATGCGTCAACAGATATACGACAAGGCTCTTCACCTCGCATCGACGCAGCGCCGACTCAACGCCACGATGCGCGAGTACAACACCGTCCACGGCTTCGAGCCGGCAAGAGGCAACACGGAGAAGCTGAATGAAGTCCGACGCAAAGGAGGGGATCTCGGAGGTGTCCTGAACCGTGCTGGCCAGCCGCACGAGCATTCGGACATCGTCCTGCCCGAGTACAGCAGCCCGGTGCAAAACATGAAGGCTGCGGAGGCGGCCGCAGCAGAATTACCCCATCTCCAAGGCGAGGAGCTACGCCAACAAGCACGCCGGGTCCAGGAGCTCATCGCCGCGGCCAACCGGCAGCAACGCGAAACCGAGGCGACGGCGAGCCGAGAACATCATGAGCCGCCTCCAGGCTACGATCCGGCCGGCAAGTCCAAGCAAGGCGCGGAGGCGTCATCCACAAGCCGCGGAAGGGCGAAAGACAAGCAACCACGAGCTCGTCGCGAGGGGAGCGCAAGCTCGCATCCTTGTTATCACGGCCGCGATCCGGCTGAACGGCGCAAAGACGGCAACCGGAACGGGCCGCAAACCGGCCGCAGTGTTAAGGAGCGAATCGGACACAAGGTCACCATCGACGAGCGCCTGGGACCGCTGGGGCCCGAAACGAGCCATGACGCTCGCCGCCGCATCGCTGTTTCGGACCTCGCATCCAGACCGAGCAATTCCCGCGGGGATTCACCCTCCCAAGGGACACACCCAAGTACAACGGCTCCGCGAAGCCGGAAGACTGGCTCGCCGACTACGTCACGGCGGTCAACATCGTAGGCGGCAACAAGCGGGTGGCCGTACGCTACGTGCCACTCATGCTCCAGGGATCGGCTCGGACTTGGCTGAACAGCCTGCCGGCCGAAAGCGTCAACAGCTGGCTGGACTTTGAGGAGGTGTTCAACCGCAATTTCACCGGCACCTACTTATGCCCCGGCAACGCACAGCTGCTCGCGATGTGCAAGCAGAAGGACGGCGAGTCGGACCGAGCCTACCTCACCCGGTGGACTAGCCTACGCAACTCCTGCGAAGGAATTCTCGAGCCTCAAGCCGTCCAGTACTTCATTCAAGGCTGCCGAGACCAGACGCTGCTCAAGCACAGGCTCCTAAGGAAGAGCCCAAAGACCATGGCGGAGCTCATGGCAATCGCCGACGAGTACGCCACCGCCGACGCGGGCATGACCAACCCGATCCGACTCGACGAAGCCGGAAGAATCATCACGACGGAGCCGGCTGCACGCCGCAGCCGGGCAGAGAACCAAGAAGGAGGAAAATCGACCCAGCGTGACTCCGACGCGGCCGGCAAGCGCAAGTCCACAGACGACCGCGTCGAGTCCAAGGTCGTCGCCACGACCGAGGGAAGGCCAGCAGGAGGCTTCGACAACCGCCGCATGAGGACTAGCAGCGACATGCGCCGGACGAGGGCGAGGAACAACTACGACTACTTGCTCGACCAACCGTGCCGGAACCATGGCGACCGGCCAGCGAACCACACCGTTCGGCAATGCACCCTCGGCCGCCCAAGGCCACCACCGTACGAGCGACGGAATCCGCCTCCACCTCTAGATGAAGCCGGACGGGACGATCGAGGACGCGACGACAGACGACGCGAAGACAGGAACCGCGATGATCGCCAACGCGAAGAACAGAGGAGGGAGCGCCTTCCTGCTCCGCCTCCAAGGGGTTCAGACGGCTACCAGAATCCGGATGCCGCCTACGTCGTGTTCGTCAGTGAGCGCGACGACAAGCGAAGCCGGCGCGAGCGATTCAAGGAAGTGAACGCGGTGGTTCCACCCGTCCCCCAGTACCTCAACTGGTCACAAGAACCAATCATGTGGGACCGCCGCGACCACCCGGAGCTGATGCCCAATCCAGGCGGCTATGCTCTAGTCCTAGAGCCCATGATCATCTCCACCAGGCGCGCCTGCACCTTCTCACGCGTCCTCATTGACGGGGGCAGCAGCATCAACATCCTCTACCGCGACACGCTGGAGAAGCTAGGAATCTCCGAGTCCAGCTTGACGCCGAGTCGGACGGTCTTCCACGGCATCGTGCCGGGGCGAGCCGGCTCATCCATGGGCCTCATTCGGCTGGACGTCCTATTCGGCACCAAGAGCAATCATCGCCGCGAGACCGTCTCCTTCGAGGTGGTCGACCACTCCAGCGCCTACCACGCCATCCTCGGGCGGCCGGCGCTCGCCAAGTTCATGGCGGTGCCGCACTACGCTTACCTCAAGATGAAGCTACCAGGCCCACGCGGGATCATCACCATCGCCGGAGACTACAAACGCTCCATCGCCTGCGCCTCCGATAGCGCGAAGGTGGCCGAGACCATGGTCTGCGATGAAGAGATGAAGCAATTCAAGCGCAAGGCCAGCGAGGAAAAGCTGGAGATTCCGGAGTCGGCCAGGCCGGCTGGCGAGTCGAATTTCCAGGCGGCGCGAGATACAAAGAAGATCTACTTCGACGACTGTCGTGGTGGTGTCACGGCAGATGCCATAGGATGGCTTGAAGTGTGGGGCCGATGGACGCTGGAGGCACCCGGGGAGGGCTTGCGCACACGGACACGCACACGAAGAACACAACTCACACACACACACGGTTTTACCCAGGTTCGGGGCTCTCGTGAGGAGATAACACCCCTACTCCTGCCTATCCGATCTGTATATACTAGTCGTCAACCCGTGCATCCGCACGTGCTTTGTTTGTAATACTCAATATTAAAAAATAATTTAAGAGAACTTCAAATTCAAATCCCAATTCTATATTTTCCATTTTAAATTGTATTTAGTCTCAGCTATTTTCCAAAAATCTTAAATATTAAGGGCACCCGTATACCTCTAATATTTATAAACATTAAATCGGATCACCACGATTATTGTTTCACAAAAAAGTTAGATCCCTACTACACTAATCTCATACAGTATGCTTTTTTAAAGGAAAACAATAGAGGACTTTCAATCTGAGATCTTCCTAGATTATTGATTAGTTACATCTAGAAATTTACAGCCAATGCTACGGTCAGCAAGGAAAAGAGAGAAAAAAACGAAAACAAAAATATTATAAATGAGAATTACCCTGAAACTTTTCAGCACATTCCCGTTGCTATTCCCGCTGGTTGTGTGACCGTGTGGCCAAGAGCTTGATCATTTCGTCGGCGACTCGTTGGAAGATTAATGGAGCCGTAGTTGTGGTTTGGATGCAGATTCCATCATTCATCACTCTTCAATAATCAGCTAGCACGTGACAAAGGATTATTAATTTTTAACTGTGCCCCAGATTTTTACAGCAAACATGCAGAAGTTGTGTGGAACTGTCATTCACACCCACAATTTTGTGGAACTGTCATTCGCACCGCAATAATATTTTTATCAGTTGTGTGTTGAATTTCTAACCGGAGGACTATCCTAATTTATTCAAGGTGCCAGAAACCAACAAAAACTTCTAATCATTACACCTATGCTTTTCTTATTTTAGCTAGCAATATTAGCAAATACTATACACTAATTTTGAACTAAACACACATAATTAATATTCAACTTGTACATAGTTTGTCTTGATGACATGTTAAGGCGTAGATTTTCTCCGATTACCTGAGATATCAGAGATAATCTACCATGGCTTCCAGAGGATCTTTAAGCATAAACATGTTAATATCCCCAGTATGCTAATTATCAAACCGTTGATGAATATATATCACATAAATAAATATCAAGCCTGAATATGATTGCATCTTCTTAGCAGTGGAAATCATAAAATCATTTACATGCCATGTCCAAGATCGGTTAATGGTAATAAAATTATTCTAGTGAAGTTATATATCAAATACAGCTGATAAAGATGTGCGTCCACCTTCACCATTGCACGGTCTAAAGCAGAAAACTGTGATAATGATTTTGTAAAAGACATGCTATTTAATTTCAACATCACAACAAACTGCATGCTGTTTTATTTCCACATCACAACAAACTGTATGCTCGATTCTGATTATTTAACACTGCGCTGGTATGATTATCCATCGTGCTTACAATTAAATTAAGAAGAACTGTCGCTTAAGAGCTATGCATAGGCTGAATCACATGTATGTATTTGGCACAAATTCGCAAGGTTTAATCAATTATTTTTTTGTTCCATCTGAACATATTGGCCATCATAAATCGCACATGAAGCAGCGAACCATCTAATTTGCATCCACTAATTCCATGCACCCGCATATCATGCATGCAAAATCCCACATAGAATCGTATGGTATTTATTAATTAAGTTAGAAGCCCAAACCTGAAAGGTTGATAAGGTTGCGTTGGTGCTGGAGAAACACTGCCATGCCACTACGAATATTTTTTCCAAGTCGTCCCGATCTACATAATCACTACTGGCCCTGGGTCTGTCCTTCTATGGCCAATCAGAAGAGATTCTTGAAACGTTTGTGAAGCTGTGCGCAAAGTAGGTGGAAGGTCAGCACAGGATGTACTCGTAGAAGGCAGCTAGCTAGTGTCCGACGGCGAGACCATCCGACCTACTTCATAGCATATAGAAGGCCAACGAACAGCACGCTCCCGCCGGACATGCATCAGCAGAAGTCAACAAATAATCGGTCGCATGGCGGTGAGAAAAAATTCGTGCAACCTGACATGCATCAGATGAGATCGATTGATGTTAGGCGTGCATGAAGGCTGGATCAGTGATGCGCTGCCCGCATCACAACCGAGGTGACTATTAGATCTGTTTCCTATTTTTCTTCTTTTAAAGGGAGAAGAAGGGTCACGGAGGTAGGAGATTGGGAGGTGCCATCAAACGGGGAATATTTTATTATTTGGTACGCATTATTCTTCTTTGATGGGATTCGAACTCATGTGGAGAAACATAGATGCGAGAAGAGTCAATAGTGCGTGTTGGTCATTTTTTTAATCCGACGGCTTTAGACAGATTATAGGTAGATCGGATGGATAAAATTTGCTAAACTCTAGGATTAACGTGGAGCCTCGTATGGTGCCTCCAATTAGTAAATATAAGATGATCTATTAGTGATTTACAATCTTGCTCCTTGAGCTGGATAGAAGAAAAGCACGATCTAGGCCTCCAACCGAGTCTCGGAAGCTCTTTCTAGCTCTACACGGACTATGAAAGGAATGCTCAAGTGTGTATGCTCTGGGCAAGTATGCGTGTATGCGTTTTTTCGTATGAGGAGCCCCTGGTGCTCCTTATAAAGGGAAGCCCAGGGCACAAGTTAGGGCTGACATCAGTGCTGGCGTAGCCCGGACTGTAGCCACGCTCGGTCCTCTGACCGCTTCCGTCACCGCGCCGTGGCACGTCCCATCTGTCTCTTCCACCGCACTGCTCCCAGGTACCGCTTCGGTCAGTGGCATGGGGGTCAATCACTCTGGTCAAGTGGCCTCGTCCCATCGTGCAAGTGGCTCTGCGTCCTGACCCGTGATTGTAGGGACAAGACCTGCGCCTTGACCATGGCCCGAGTAAGCTTCCTTATCCGGCACAGGCATGCCGAACTCCCTGTAACTCGGTTTCGCCTTCCCTGCACACAAGAAGAACAAAGAACGATCCGACATATAACTTGGGCGATCCGACATAACAACATGTCGGTTAATCATGACCCGGCCAGCTCCGAGTCAGCCGGTATAGTTATGTCGGTTTCAGTGACCCGGTCAACACCGAGTCAACCCTTATACCGACGCCTTGCCCATATCCGGGGGTTGCCCCCCGACAACGACAACAACAAGTCCAAGTTCGTCACCGTGGGGGCGAGCCTGGACCCCAAATAGGAAAGCTCGCTCGTCGAGTTCCTCCGTGGGAACCGGGACATCTTCGCGTGGTCCCCCAAGGACATGCCGGGTGTACCGAGGGAACTCGCCGAGCACTCTTTACACGTCCGTCCAGACGCCAAGCCAGTGAAGCAGTCCCTGCGTCGCTTCGCAGAAGGAAGAAGACAATTGATAGGGGAAGAAATAGCGCGGCTACTTGCAGCCGGATTCATCAAGGAAGTACAACACACGGAGTGGCTAGCCAATCCGGTGATGGTGGAAAAGAAGAACAAGAAATGGCGGATGTGTGTCGACTACACCCACCACAACAAGGCCTACCCCAAGGACCCCTTCGCACTACCACGCATCGACCAAGTGATCGACTCCACAGCCGGATGCGACCTACTCTCCCTCCTCGACGCCTACTCCGGCTACCATCAAATTCCGCTGAACCCGGACGACCAACTCAAGACCGCCTTCATCACCCCCTACGGCCCGTACTGCTACACCACCATGCCATTCGGCTTGAAGAACGCGGGAGCAACATACCAGCGCTGCATGCAGAAATGCTTGCACGACCAGATCGGTCGCAACGCGCACGCCTACGTCGACGACGTCGTCATCAAGACCAAGGAGAAGCACACCCTCCTCGCCGATCTCAAAGAAACCTTCGACAACCTGCGCCGCTTCCAGATGAAGCTCAACCCGGAGAAGTTTGTGTTCGGCGTTCCAGCCGGACAGCTACTCGGCTACCTCGTGTCGGCACGAGGGATCGAGGCCAACCCGGAGAAAATCGCCGCCATTGACAACATGCGACAACCGAGAAGCGTCAAGGACATCCAAAAGTTCACCGGTTGCCTGGCATCCCTCAGCCGCTTCATCAGCCGGCTCGGCGAGAAGGCTCTCCCGCTCTACCATTTGCTGAAGAAGACTGACAAGTTCGTCTGGAGCGACGCGGCAGACGCCGCCTTCAAGGAACTCAAGCGTGCGATGGCCACCGCCCCGGTCTTAGCACCACCGACCCCAAGGGAGCCCATGCTCATGTACATCGCCGCCTCCAACCGAGTCGTCAGCGTCGTCCTGGTGGTTGAACGAGATGAAGCCAGCAAGCAGCGGCCGGTTCAGCGGCCAGTCTATTACCTCAGCGAGGTGCTCTCTCAGTCAAAACAGAACTACCCACACTACCAGAAGCTCGTATACGGCGTGTACATGGCCACGAAGAAACTGAAGCACTACTTTCAAGAACACCCGATCAAAGTGATAAGCGACGCACCGCTTGCCGAGATCATAGGCAACAAGGACGCAACCGGCAGAGTCGCGAAATGGGCGATCAACCTGACGGCGCACGGAGTTGAATACGACAAGAGAACGGCGATCAAGTCACAGGAGCTGGCTGACTTTCTAGCCGACTGGACGGAGACGGACCACACACCACCGCCACCCGACTCCGGCGAGCATTGGCTCATGCACTTCGATGGTTCCAAAAGATACTGGGGACTCGGCGCTGGGGTCGTCCTCACCTCACCTAAGGGGGGCCGACTCGAGTACGTGCTACAGATCCACTTCACGGCGTCCAACAATGTAGCTGAATACGAAGCTCTCGCGCACGGCCTCAAACTCGCCAAGGCCATGAACATCAAGCGAATCCTCTGCTACGGCGACTCCGACTTGGTGGTACAGCAGACCACCGGTCATTGGGACGCCAAGGACCCCAACATGGACGCCTACCGTTTCTTTGTCCAGCAGCTCGCGGGATGCTTCGATGGATGCGAATTCCACCATATACACCGCTCCAACAACGACGCGGCTGACACTTTGGCGAACATCGGTTCTCTTCGCGAGGAAATCCCACCCGGCGTCGCCCTCGAGAAGTTGTACAAGCCATCCATCACGCCGTGTCCCGGCTCCGACTCCATCCGGATGCCACCAGGCGCGAAGTCGGCTGGGCCGGCTCCAGGCGAGCCGGAAACCGTCGAGTTCCTCGTCATCGAAGAGGCTCCGCCATGGACCCAACCCTTCCTCGCCTACCTCGCCAACGACGAGCTCCCGGCAGACGAGCTCATCGCCAGGCAAATCAAACGCCGAGCAAGTGCTTACACCATCATCAACAACAAGTTGTACAAGCGCAGCGTCTCTGGGATATTCCAGCGTTGTGTGAGCCAAGAAGAAGGAATCAAGATCCTCAAGGAAATCCATCAAGGCGAATGCGGTCATCACGCGTCCTCAAGAGCAACTGTGGCTAAGGCGTTCAGGCACGGGTTCTATTGGCTGACTGCGCTGGCCGACGCAAACCAGCTGGTCCGGCTCTGCAATGGCTGTCAACGATTTGCAACACAGAAGCACACGCCGGCTTCAGCACTCAAGACAATTCCTATCACTTGGCCGTTTGCCGTCTGGGGACTCGACATGGTCGGCCCGTTGAGAAAATCCAGTGGAGGCATGAGACACCTGCTGGTAGCAGTCGACAAGTTCACGAAATGGATTGAAGCCAAGCCGATCAAGAAGCTGGATGGACCAACAGCCGTCAAGTTCTTCAAAAGCATCATCTACCGATTCGGCTACCCCAACAGCATCATCACGGATAACGGGTCGAACTTTGTCAAGGGAGAATTCGCCAAGTTCTGCGGCAGGACCGGCATCCGGCTCGACGTGGCCTCCGTCGCACACCCGCAGTCAAACGGGCAGGTCGAGCGGGCAAACGGCCTCATCCTATCCGGCATCAAGCCTCGGTTGCTCGAACCTCTCGAGCGAGCAGCCGGCGCATGGGAGGAAGAGCTACCTTCAGTCCTCTGGAGCCTAAGGACAACTCCGAATCGCTCAACCGGCTTCACCCCCTTCTTCCTCGTCTACGGGGCCGAAGCTGTCATGCCAACTGACATCGAGCACGATGCACCCCGAGTCGTGCTGTACACAGAAGCAGAAGCTAAGCAAGCCTATGAAGACGGAATGGACCTGCTCGAGGAAGCGCGCCAGCTTGCCGAGTCAAGGTCGGCGATGTATGAGCAAAAACTGCGCAACTACCACAGCCGACAGGTCAGGCCTGTCCGCTTTCGAGAAGGCGACCTCGTGCTGTGACTGATCCAAGACACAAAGAACATGCACAAGCTTTCATCACCCTGGGAAGGACCATTCATCGTAAGCAAATCGCTCATCAACGACGCATACTACTTGATCGTCGCCCGCGAACACAAGAAGGACACGATGGACAAGGAAGGTGATGAAACGGAAAGGCCATGAAATGCGTCACTCTTGTGTCGATTCTACACCTGAGAAAGAACCATGTATGTATCACCTATGCTATCAATAAATAAATGAGAATGATGAGCACATGAGCAGTTTTTCGCAACTTTTTCTGCATCTCCTTTCCGGTTCTTCCGGCAGCCGGCAAGCTTGCCTTTAGCGGCCGTGTAGCGTAACTAACCCCTAAACGGCTAACTCTTCGAATCCGGTTAAGGCCGGCAAGAGAATAAGCTGGAGGGGGCCAACAACGTGAAAAACACATAAAGGGAAGTATTGCCGGCTGGAATAATGCTCTTCCATAAACTCGGCCAAGCCGGCAGTCGGCAACCGCTTCTCCTATTACGGACGACTAACTACACAACGCTAAACGGCTAACTCTTCGGATCCGGTTAAGGCCGGCAAGAGAATAAGCTTGAGGCCGACTCTATGCGAAAGACGTAAGAAACAGAAATCGTTGCCGGCTGAGAAAACTCTGGCCCAACAAACCGGATCCTAACGTTGTAGTAGTGTGCATGATCCCGCCGGACGGTGAAGTGCACACGAACGACGCCGGGGAAGGCTACAGGCGAGTGCGAAAATACCTAAAGCAAAGTAAAAATGCTCTCCATGATTAAAGGAATAGGCTAACCACTTCGTCGTTTCATTTCACGCATGAAAATGCCGCCAACCGGCTTCGAAAGCCCAAGCCGGACACAAGCATGACGAGCAGGAAATTAAAACTGCGTGCAAGTAAACAAGTACAGGAACAAAAGCAAGTAGCATTAAACATCAAGGGTAAAACCTTACAGACGGAAGATGAACAACAAAACAAAAGTGGGAAGTCCACAGGCGGACTTTCCCCGCGCAACTACAAGGCCAAGCCGGCAAAGAGCTCCCTAGACGGCATCCGTCGACTTCCCGGCTCCACCTTTCTTCTTGCCAACCCAGGGCTTGAGGCAGAGGGTGCCGTCGAACACCTTCACATAGAAGATGCCTCGGTCACGCCGAAGGCGGAGGCAGAGGATGAAGCCGGCTTCGAGCTCGTAGAAGTCGGCAAACTCGTCCCATCCCCTGACAAACTCCACCTTGTTGACAACATCACCACCCTCCACCTGGGAGGTGAATCGCACAGTGGCATTCCAGGGGCCCTGGGTAGCACCCTCACGGAAGAGCTTGAACATGAAGTGGCCAACGCCCGGCAGCGCGTCGACGAAGGCATCAGGAAGCCTCTGCACCGTCCCAATAACCGACGGGTGCAGGATCAGGAGGAACTCTTCGATGGGAAACACATCCCATCCCAGGCGCCAGGGATTCTCAAGGGAATCAGAAGAGGCGGAAGACAACTCCGTGCTGTCTTCCTCGCTGTCAGCGGCAGCAGAGGGAGCATACTTGGGAATCGGATCAAAACCCGGAGGAGGAAGAACAGGAGTGGCCTCCTCCTCGCTCGACGAGTCATGAAGAACAAGGAGACTCTTGCCGCGACCAACGACACCACCAACGCCGCCACCGGCGGCACCCGCCTTCTTCGAGCCAGTGCGGCCGCCGCCCTTGCCGCGGCCAGCGCTGCTACCGGCAGCAACGGTAGCGATCGCCTTTCCTCGTCCCCGTCCGCCTTTCTTAGGAGGACGGCCGCGAGGACGTTTCGCCGGAGGCGCAGCGGCGGTCACCTCGGCAGCAGCGTCCATAGGCTCGGACTTCACCATGGCGGAGCTGCGAAGGAACAAGAGGAAGAAGGTGAAGGGAGAGCAAGCAAGCGCAAGTGAGGAAGAAGGAAGAAAACTGCCAAGCTTTATAGCAGAAACAGGGGACAACGTGGGAGACCCAACCGTCACCCACGATCCCACGGTCTACGCAAGAA
The DNA here is from genome assembly GCA_012064385.1 of Puccinellia tenuiflora. Classification (NCBI taxonomy): domain Eukaryota; kingdom Viridiplantae; phylum Streptophyta; class Magnoliopsida; order Poales; family Poaceae; genus Puccinellia; species Puccinellia tenuiflora. The sequence continues at coordinate 884,023 of QRDG01000467.1, forward strand.
GTTCCCGGGGGCTGCGCACCCGCCACGTCGGCTGCCCAGACCCGGACGCATATCTATATCACCCCGAGTCACGGACTCAGGGGCTGCCAAGCCGTCAGCCGGCATAAAATACCCGGGGGCTGCGCACCCGCCACGTCGGCTGCCCAGACCCGGACGCATATCTATATCACCCCGAGTCACGGACTCGGGGGCTGCCAAGCCGTCAGCTGGCATAAAATACCCGGGGGCTACGCACCCGCCACGTCGGCTGCCCAGACCCGGACGCATATCTAAATCACCCCGAGTCACGGACTCGGGGGCTGCCAAGCCGTCAGCCGGCATAAAATACCCGGGGGCTGCGCACCCGCCACGTCGGCTGCCCAGACCTGGACGCATATCTAAATCACCCCGAGTCACGGACTCGGGGGCTGCCAAGCCGTCAGCCGGCATAAAATACCCGGGGGCTGCGCACCCGCCACGTCGGCTGCCCAGACCTGGACGCATATCTAAATCACCCCGAGTCACGGACTCGGGGGCTGCCAAGCCGTCAGCCAGCATAAAATACCCGGGGGCTGCGCACCCGCCACGTCGGCTGCCCAGACCCGGACGCATATCTAAATCACCCCGAGTCACGGACTCGGGGGCTGCCAAGCCGTCAGCCGGCATAAAATACCCGGGGGCTGCGCACCCGCCACGTCGGCTGCCCAGACCCGGACGCATATCTATATCACCCCGAGTCACGGACTCGGGGGCTGCCAAGCCGTCAGCCGGCATAAAATACCCGGGGGCTGCGCACCCGCCAAGTCGGCTGCCCAGACCCGGACGCATATCTAAATCACCCCGAGTCATGGATTCGGGGGCTGCCAAGCCGTCAGCCGGCATAAAATACCCGGGGGCTGCGCACCCGCCACGCCGGTTGCCCAGACCCGGACGCATATCTATATCACCACGAGTCACGGACTCGGGGGCTGCCAAGCCGTTAGCCGGCATAAAATACCCGGGGGCTGCGCACCCGCCACGTCGGCTGCCCAGACCCGGACGCATATCTATAACACCACGAGTCACGGACTCGGGGGCTGCCAAGCCGTCAGCCGGCATAAAATACCCGGGGGCTGCGCACCCGCCACGTCGGCTGCCCAGACCCGGACGCATATCTATAACACCACGAGTCACGGACTCGGGGGCTGCACGACATAACGGCGACGGAAGAAAAACGAAAGACAAACAAAGGACGTGAAATTTCGACCCGGCCAGATGCTCAAGCCGGCCCAAAATTCGGGGGCTAGGCATGGTGATTATCATCACCAAAACGAGCACGAATTCTGGCACAAAGACCCAGCAATCACAGAGAAAACGGCACTCATGATAACAGTCTACGGCAGGAAGCAGAATAGCAAATTTTTACAAGGCAATCTTCAAGAGTGCCCAAAATAACAAGGTGAATAATGTGGCAGGACAGTTAATAGTACAGAACGACAGTTACACCCGGCACTCCAGGGAAACAAGCGAATCAGGCGGTAGTGGCATCGGTGGCAGCAGCAGCGTCGCCGGCTCCAGTATCTTCAGCCGGCTGTGGCGCCGAAGACGGTTCAGCAGGCAGAAGCTTCGTCAAGTCCACCGCCTCGGTAACTCGCACTGAGGCTATGGCGATTTCCGGACGCAGGCTCGCGAGGGATGTTCCAGTGCGGAAGCCATCCAACAGCCTGCTCATCTGCATGCCAGGATACCATGACTTCACCACGGCCAGTGCCATGTCGGTGCCTCTGCGCGCCGCCATCTCCACCTGCTCGTTGATGCCAACTGGTGCCCCTTCAAGCCGGGCGGACAAATCATGGAGAGCATCCGGCCACAGGTTCTCAAGCACGCCGCCGGCCGCTTCTTTCAACCGATTGAACTCCTGGCCGAATCGAAGAAGACGGGAGATGGCTGTCGGAGTAGACCCAGCAGCAGCACCGGAGGACTCCGGTTGGGAATGAGCCGAGGCAGCATCTCTCTGGATTTGCGCGTCTACCTCGGGATAAAGGCCTGCATTTCAAACCGGTGAGGCCGAGTAGAAGACCCCGAGCAAGAAATCAAGGAGAAGGAGACCTCACTTACCGAGGATCAGTTCGTTCACGCGCTCAACCTCCTTGACCAGGCCGCCCACCAGCTGCTCATGCTCAAGCTCACGCGCCTTGGCCGCTTGGACGATCTGGTCGTTGGCCTCGACGGAATCCTTCAGCAGAATCCTCAGCTCGGCCGCATTCTCGCGGAGTGACTCAATCTCGCTCTATTTCCGCCGCTCAGCTTCCCGCAGTTTCGCCACTTCCTCGTCCAGCCGGACGACCTCGAGGCGGCGCTCCTCCGACGTCTTTTCCGCCGCCTGGAGATCGGCCTTGGCCAAGGACAGGGCGGCGTCCCTCTCCTTCAGTTGCCTCTCCAAGCCGGCGCGGGAGGTGGTGTCGCCTGTGGAGATCGGATCATCATCAAACCAAGACATGCAAGAAAAAATGCAGAACGACAAGACAGAGAGTGCGAGCAAGAAAGAAAGTCAGACCTTTAGCCGCCTCAAGCCCTCGCTTGAGCAATGCCGCTTCCTTAGCCGCCTCGGCAAAGCCTTGCTCTATGGAGGAGCAGAGCAACGTTATGTTGGCCAAGTTCTCCTTGGCTGTCTGCTCCGCCAGTGCGGCGAGGGGAATCCTCCCCGATGCGTCGGGCAGAGCCGGCACTGGCCCAGAATACGACGGAGAAGACACCAAGACCGACTGGCAAGGACCAGGGAGCGAAGCCGTCGCCCCCGGAATGGCCTTGTCCTTGGCCGTCTCGGCCACCGAAGAGGAAGGAGTGGGGAAGGCGAGGTCTCCGACCCCGGCGCCGGGCCAGAGAACTATCTGGAAGGAGTCCACCGATGCCTCAGCGTCACCTGCTGAAACTGGAGGGTCGGAGTCGACCACAGGGGGAGCGGCATTTGCCGACACCGGGCCAACCGGTTCCGCATCCGCCGTCACCGTCGCCGCCTCTGAAGGCAGATCAGCCGCCTTCTCCTCAGCCGCCCTGGCAGCCGCCAGTTGCCTCGCAGCCGCCTTGGCGTCCATTTCCGCCCGGATCGAATCCGCCTGCGCCAGCTCCGCGTAAATAGCTTTTTCCATGTCTTCAATGCCCGAGTCATAACCAAGGTCAACAGGAAGAGAAAAATTAACCACCTGGGCGCTGGTCCCGTCGGCGGCCGGTTCCACCCTCTCCACGTCCGCCGCCTTCGTCCTCTCCTCGTCCTCCTTCGAGGCCAGCAGCTGCTCCACAGTCAGACCAGTGTCAGACGTCTCCAAGGCCAAAACCGCCTGCGTCGTTTGAGCATAAAACTCCCTCTCCAAATCACCCGGGTTCGAATCATAAATAAAATCACCACCGGGAACGTGACCAGTCACCTCATTGTCGGCCCCACCAGTGGGGGCGTCCGCCTCCTCCGCCATCCTGGCGTCAACCTCGGCCCTAACCTCAGCCACAATCTCGTCCGCCCGGGCCTCCGCCGTTGGTTTCCCGGCGGGCATCAAGCCGGCCGTAGTAGGCCGGGGTGACGTAGAAGCCAGCTTCTTGGCGGGCAGTACGCCCCGCTTCTCGAACGCGCCCTTCCGCTTGTGCGGCGCAGCGTTCGCATCGGCATCGACGGCCGACTTCGACCGCCTCTCCCTCAGGACCCGCGGAGGGAGGATCGCTTTCTCCTTCCGCGCCGCCGCCTCCAACTTCTTGGTCCTGCTGGCGGACGGCGCCGGCTTGGAGGCTGGCACGGAAGAAGAACCCTCTGAGTCCGGCTCGGAACCACTGGAGAGATCTACTACCACGCGCACGACACCGCCAGCTTGCCCGGCGGAGTCGGGCTCAGAAGACTTACCGCGGGATGACGAAACCGGAGGCGGAGCGGCGCGCTCGGGGTCCTCATCCCTGTAGGCTGCCGAATCAGAGCCAGAGTCGGCAGAGGGGACAGGGCTCGTTGCGGTACCAGCAGCGTCATCATCGCCACCGCCATCCTCACCAACATCAGCGCCCCCGCCGGACGATTCGGTGGTGTCGCCGCGCCTGTCCGGGGCGACGCGGGCGCCGCCGCCCGATTCATCCTCGGCGGCGGCATCTGTTTCCTCCCCCATCAGCTCGTCAGCAGACTCCTCCTCCAGCAGAGCTGTCAGCGCCTTGGTGAGGGGACCACTGACGTCAGGCTCGAAGACGACTTCGAAATCCTCAACCCTCTGAAGCTCGCAAAGCTGCACGACAGGCCGACTGAGTCAGGCGGCAGCCGGACGAAAGAATTGGAGACGGACAAGAAGGCAAGGACTAACCTCAGGGGCACGTTCCGAGCGGGTGAACGGCTCGAACCCGAAATCCCATTCCTCCTCGACCCTGTCGGTTATGAGGCGGGAAGCCCACTTGCGGAGGCCCCTCTGATTCGGCAACTCCAAGCAGGTCCGGCTGGGATCCCGGATGCCGGAGTAGAAGCACATCTTGTGCGGGCGTGCCTGCAGCGGATATATCCGCCTCGACAGCCACGTCAGGGTTAGGTCCCTGGACGTTAGGCCGGCCGCCACCAACACCTTCAGCCGGCTAAACAAGACATTCTCGAGGGCCCCATCCACAGGCGGCTTCCGGAGCCAGGACCTGGGCGCCGGCAGCGAGTTGGAGAAGGCCGGAAGGCCGATCCGGTCAGCGTCAGTAAGATTCCGGACGTAGTAGTAGGTACCTTGCCACTTCTTGATGGAATCAGGCAGGTTGATCTTGGGCAGCGGCGTATTCTTCGCGCTAATGGAGACGCCGCCACAGTCGCGCTGCTGCCCGGCGGTCGTCTGAGACCGCAGGAAGAAGAACATGCCGAAAATCTCCATACTGGGCCAGATGCCCAAATACGCCTCGCACAGCACGACGAAGCAGGACAATTGGGTGATGCAATTTGCCCCCAGGTGATGGCGCTGCAGCCCGTAGAAGCGCAGGAATTCCGCGAAGAAGGAACTCACCGGGAGCCCCAGTCCCCGCTCCAAATGTGCGGAAAACACGACGACCTCGTCCTTCTTGGGCGCCAGAGAAACTTCCTCTTCAGGGGGGCACGGGCTCCCACGTCGCCCGTCATCCCCAAGAACTTCCTCCGACGGAGCTCCCAGATGAAATCATCGTCCACGGTGGAGCCCATCCACGCGACTGAGCTCGCCATAGAAGATCGGTTCCCCGTGTTGAACGAGGCGAATGCAAGAATGGCACGAACGAGAGAGAAGATGGGCAAGAGCTAGGGAGCGCAAGCAGCAGCGAAGAAGACGAGGCGAGAATGGGGAACGGTAACCCCGGCCGTTTCCCCCCCTTTCCCACTTTAAAGGCGAAGCCGAGCGGAACCGTTCCGCCCGTCGCGCCGCGTGGCGACCAAACGTGCCGCACTTTCCGCAGATGATCCCGCGACCAAGCGGTTGCCACAGAGAATCCGGCCCGGTGAAGCCGAGGCGACGTGCGCCAGGCCTCGGGCAGAACACCAACGGCTCCCCAAGGCGGCGGATCGTGGCTGACGTAAGCCACGACCCAGGCCTTCGAGCCGGCCGTTCCGGACCGCAAAGATCTACGGATCCCGCACCACGAAGCCAGACTAGTCACCAACAACTTCGACAGCACACAACCAAGGACAGGAGTGCCCGTGGAGCATTCCCCACGAGCCAGCTTCAGCTCCACCCGGCTTCGGTTCCAGCCGGCGCTGACTCCAACCTCGACATTTCAACCGCAACGATTCAAGACAAAGGGGAGAAGATCGAGAAGCCTTCCCAGCAAGCTAGCAAGACTCCACAATCTCGGGGGCTAGTGTCGGGGATATGAACCCCGGATATCCCAAAGAGGCCTATTTCTTCAACTCTCCGCGGGCCGGCTGAACAAGCGCCGGCTGCAGCGTGCCGCCCGGAACCAGCCGGGTGAAGCAAGCCGCCTACGTCTACCCGGAGGCGGACGACCGGCTAGACTGAAGCCGGCCGCACCAACCGACAGCTCCGTACGAGTGGGCCCTGTCCGGATAACCGCTCTGAGTGAATAGTACCCCTTGTCGGGCATCTCCTGTACCGAATCATGGCAACAAGCTCCAGCCGGCTTGTAACTGTAGTGATGTCATAGGGACAAACATGTAACTTCCCTGTAACCCAAAACCCTAGCCCGCTGTCTATATAAGGTGGGCTAGAACCTCCTGCGCGGGGGACGTTCACGAGAGGAGTGATAGGCACACGTAACTTCATCTTCAATCTCCAGCCGGCTAGGATCTCCAACCGGCTGCCACCGGAGACAGCTCAAGGAGCACCATTGTAGCCCGATTTTGTGATCAAGCAATAAGAACAAGAAAGGCAGGACGTAGGGGTGTTACCTTCGCAAGGAGGGCCCTGAACCTGGGTAACTAGCGTGTGTTTTGCGTGCTTGTTGCCCAATCCCGCGCGAGCATCCATCGTCGCCTGCCCCACAATCTTTTCCATCTCTGATGGATATGCCGTGCAACCCACCACGACACATACCGCACTGCCCATCTACGGCTACCACCAGCTATGTGCACAGCTGTGACATAATCCGTCAGCCAATCTTCCGGCTTTGTGCTGCCATCATATGTCTTCGTGCCCCGAGGAAGCTGAAAGTTCGGCACTGGTTCTTGCTTCATGATCCGGGGTCCAAAACATGCAGGACCCGGCGGGCCTTGCCCCTCCAGCAGTTCAGACAGATAGATTCTGTCAAGCTTGTTGCGGACATCATGTGCCGGCAGCTGGCGTGGTCCTAATCTCCCTCCGAGTGCACCTTCCGACACCGGATGCTCGAGTCTCGGATACCCAGCCCTCATCATACCGGTCACCCGGTTGCAACTGAGCAGAGTATGTGCGCCGAGGTGGGATGGGTGCCGGATACCGAGGTTGCTGGCTTCGATTTGCCGGGTTAACCCGACCCGCGCCTTGATTTTCCTGTCCAGGTTCTGGGACACCCCGACCGGCCTGCCCTGCTCGGCAATCTGTTTTCCGGCTAACACCGGGTCACCCGGTACACTCCGGTCACGGCTTCTGCCGACATTCGGCGATGAGGCCTGTCCCCTGGACATCCCTCCGGCACCACCATTCGAGTGGATGTATCGAGACCCGGGTAAATCCGGGTTTGCCTTGAAGTATGCCTCATTCTGCCGGTTGGCAGTAACCACTAACTCATTGACTCGGTCCTGCTGCTTGCGCAGAGCCTCACCTGACAAGCCTGGTAGCTCGGCTGCGGCCGCCTCTGCAGCCCTAAGGTTCTTAGCTGGGGTGCTATATATAGGCCTATCCGCCGACGCATGACTGGCAGCTCTACCATCTCTATCTATCTCGGCACCGAGGTCTCTACCACGGGCACGCACCTCATCCATGCGACTAACAGATTTCGCTACCGGAGTAAAACCATGAGCCGAGTTATACTCACGCATTGATATGTCGAACTCCTGCCTGACTCGGGCTACCTCTCTAGCCTCCAGGAGTATGTTCTTGCGCTGCTCCTCCAACTCGGCTTGAGTCAGAGCCGCATCTGCGCTCGGAGCAACTGGGGTTGCCAGCTTCTCAATCGCGTCCTGAAGAGGGCTCGGCACCACCGGTACGCTGGGTGTACCGGCGGACGCCGTGCGGTTCTCGGGCTTCTCCAGTGGCGGGCGCGCCGTTCTGGTGCGCTTGGTGCCGGGCGCCACTTCGGCATCCAGACCCCGGGCAACGACGACCGGAGAAGTCACCATCACCTCCACGCAGCTAGCGGGGCAAGCGATATGCCGACCGCGAGCTGCGCAGACAGCAGGAGGATCTGCAGCAACTTGCACCCTTTCGGGATAACTACTGACGACCTCGGTGGCGACGTAGACGGTGTGGCCGCCGAACTCGATGAGGCAACCGTTCCGCGGGAGCGGTTTGCCGCTGAAGCAGCCAGCATTGTCGCTGATGACGTTCAGCGAGCCGAATCTGTGGACAAGGCCACAGACTACCCGCTCGCCAGAGTCGATGATGGATCCCGTCCGGATGAACACACCAGCCAGCGCCGCTGCTGGCCCCACGGTGGGCGCCAACTGTCGTCGTGGTGAACAGACAGATGCCATGGGTAGGCTTGAGTTGGGGCCGATGGACGCTAGTGATACCGGGGAGGGATTATGTGAAGGAAAACACACGAACACACACACACGCACACACACGATTTACCCAGGTTCGGGGCCCTCGTGAGGAGGCAAACCCCTACTCCTGCTTGTTGTTTTGATATATGGGCTCACTATCCGGGTTACAGGGGAGCTCCTTGAGCTAAATGCAAGCCTCCGGAAAAGAACTAAGTGTTTCTCTCCCCTCTCGATCGTCCTCCCTCGCGCAGGAGGGCCTGGGGCACCTTATATAGCGGTGCCCGGGTTACAGTGTAAAACAGGGCTACTGTGGCCATACCCCTTGGTTGCCTTCCGACACGCGCGCCGCTGCGCCATGCCCAGACCGTGTCAGCGCTGGCCGCCACGGTCCCCTCTGTGGTAGACAGGACACCCGCGCCTACGCCTAGCGCCGCTGCTCCGCGCCGCCCGCGTCAGAGGCATGGTGGAGGCATGTCCCATCGTCCACTTGCGGCACGCCGCCACACCTTGTTTCGCTCCGTGTCGGAAGGAGCTTGGTCCACCGTCCGGGATAACTTTTACCCAGCATAGGCTTGTTCCACGTTCATGACTCGGTTTGTCTTTCCCTGCATACACAAGGAAACGGGTGGCACACCGACATATCTGTATGTCGGTTCAACCTAATTCGGCTGTCTGTACCTCGGTGTGTACCAGCCAGGGTACCTTAAGTATGCCGGTCTATATTATGTCTGTAAACCATAACCCGGTCAACTCCGGGTTTTCACCTTTAACACCTTATCTTGACCCTATCCGGGGTAGCCCCCCGACACTACTTAAAATAAATAAACTACAATGCATATCAAAATACTTAGGAAATTTATGCAGTGAGCATCACTTGCCTTTGAAAAACTTGTCGTTGCTCACACCCTCTTTTCAACGTATCTTGGAGCACTCCGTTCACTCTAAACAAGGCAAGAGATAGCAATAAACAAACAATACCACACATATAATACAACATATCAACAAACATGGGCAAAAACAACACAACTGCGTCGGAGGGGGTGCCCCAGGAGCAGGGGCAGGCCCCACCCGCGGGTCCTAGGGGGGCCGCGGCAGGAGGCTGCCTGCGCCCTGTGGGTGGCCCCTCAGGCTCCCCTTTGGTCTTATGGTGTCTTTCGTCGAGTAAAAATTCTCCGTAAATTTTCATCCAATTTAGAGAATATTTTCAGAAGTAAATTTTCTGAAATACAAAAACAATAAAAATAGGGAACTGGCACTGGGCATCTTGTCAATAGGTTAGTCCGACAAAATGCATAAAAATGATATAAATGATAGTAAAAACATGTGACAATATCACAAAACTAGCATGGATCACTCAAAAATTATAGATACGTTTGAGACGTATCAGTCCGCTACAATGACGTTGAACGTTGATCACGTCACGATACTTATATTGGGTGTGTCCATCACATCATTCACCCAATTATATGACTCCATTGTCAATTGACATAAATGTCCATGATCAGGAAACCTTGACCATCTGTTGACCAATGGACTAGTCAAATAGAGGCTACTAGGGACCTGGTTGTTTATATACCACACGTGTATTAATGTTTATGCTTAGTATAATTATAGCATGGTATAAAACTTATTATGAACATATATGAGTTATGATAATAAAACACCTTTATTATTTGCCTCTAGGGCATAACTCCTACAAAAAGTTGATTGTGGTCCAATGAATTAATGTATGTGACAACTCACTGAGATAACTCAGTGACTTGTCGCGTCCATTAGATAATTTGTTCACAATCAATGTTTTTTTGGCTTCAAAATAAATAGTTTCTTCCCAATTCCATTAGATTATTTGTCCATAACTATTATTTTTTGTCTTGAAATTAAATATTATATTGTCCCATTGATTTTTTTGGCTTCCAAATAAAAAGTTTTTTCCATAATCATTGATTTTTTTGGCTTCAAATAGATTCTCTTTTTTTTCAATTCCATTAGATTATTTGTCCATAATCCTTGTTTTTTGGCTTCAAAATAAATAGTATATTGTCCCATTGATTTTTTTGGCTTCCAAATAAATAGTTTTTTCCATAATCATTGATTTTTTTGGCTTCTAATAAATAGTCTTTTTTTTCAATTCCATTAGATTATTTGTCCATAATCCGTGTTTTTGGCTTCAAAATAAATAGTATATTGGCCCATTGTTTTTTTGCTTCGAAAATAATATATTCAGACTAGCTATATATATTGTTGATGGAAAATACAAAATCCTAACAGTCTTCAGATATACATTAGAGACGGCCCGTGTAATCAACCGGCTACGAAATTGTTTTAGACGGTTGAATAATCGTCCGGCGTAGCTCTCACTGCCTCAAAAGCTTGAATGCACGCGAAAACTTGAACAAAATCTTGATGAACTGAACTAACAATAAGCAAAACAGATCATCACAGATGAGATGAAATTCATAACTATAATTACTAGAATAATAGAATGATTGTTTTAGCGATTTGACCGCCGGACAAATCTTGATCCATCCTGGCCGGATGGTGATATGTTAATCCTAGTAAAATATGTACCACGAGCCCCGCACATCTCGCGCGCAACTTCGATCAATGCGCGCTAGATCGATCCCCCAGATCAATCCAATAATCCTAGCAAAATATGTACGTACTAGTAGTACTAATCGACGTAATCGATCGAGCTTGCTAGCTAGAGCTATACTACTACTATAGCTAGCTATATCTCGCATCATGTACTTACTCCTCGTTGCCGGAGGAGATGAGAATGACACCGCCATTGGTGATCTTGAGCTCGACGGATGAGCCCCAGCCGTCGCCGTCCTCGCCCGCGCCTCATCCTCGCCGTCCTCCCCGCCCTCGGCCGCGCGCGTCGCCACCACGGAATCGAGGATGGCGTGGTTCTGCACGACAAGTACGGCGTCTTCCTTAAAATACGCGATGAGGACGGCGTCCGCGCGCTCGTCCTGGATTTGCTGCCAGGTCGCACGGTGCTCTGCCTCGACGGCCTCTAGTCGAGCGAGTGGTCCGGCCTCCTGGCCCTCGCCCTCTTCAGCATCGGCCGCCGTCGCGGCCAGGCCCTCCTCTGCCACTTCGTCACCGCCATCGCGGCCCGCCAGCAACTCTGCAACGGCCTTCTCCACGGCGGCCGCAATGGCCGCCGCCGCATCGAAACCTGTGCGCATCTCCGCCGCAAGGGCGGTGTAGCGCTCCGGCGTGAGCTTCGGGTAGACCGGTGGCAGGCGGCGAGGCATGATGTGCACGCGGCCGATCTAGATTGCGCCGGTGAGAGCGGCGGAGGGGGATAGGGTATGCTTGTGGTGTGTGTGTGTGTGTGTGTGTGTGTGTGTGTGTGTCTGAGGGGATGGATTTCTCCCTTCCGGGCGCCGGACTTCATAAAAAGTCACAAATCTGGCTCTCCTCGGGCGAAGCGCAAGCCGACAGAGGCGTGGGACCGGCCGGTCATGTCAACTTATGCCGCGTGCATATTTTCGGAACAAATAGCTTGCATGGCATGCTAATTGTGGGACATTTGTACGTAAAATGAATGTCCCGAGGGTACAGATATTCCACAGGGTTCGGATATGCTTCAAGTTTTAACGAGTTTTTCTTAACTAATATTTCTTTAAACTTTGTACAAGGAATTTTTAATGCAATATAGAAGAAACTAGAGGTAATGTAGTTTTTGGGAAATATTTAAATTTGTTTTGCAATATTTCGTGAATTAATATAGTTAATAGCTATTTTCCGTATTAAAATGAAGTTTGAGCAAAGCGCACACGCAAAAATTCTCGTATATGGAAAATAATTCGTATTGTGGTTGCTCTATATGACCTCTCTATCAGAAACGAGATATATTAGTTATAAAATTGAAATTTGCTTTGGAATGTTTGAAGTAACGTCAACACTACATATCCGTGTAAAACATCAGACCTTATTCGTGTAAGCGACAAAACTAAGCTACAAGTTTTGTACTACCTGATAAATTTTCTTCATTATATGAATCGAAATTTCTTTCTACAACTTAATGTAACACAAATAAGTATACATAATCATTTATCTTCCATTTTTCTTGAATATTTTGTAATCTTTTGGATTATGGGAAATATCGGAGGGAAAACATATATCCAGACGGTACGGATTGTGAATATTCGCGGCAAACTAAAAAAAATTGAGCAAGCCCTCCAAATCGATAACAGGGAGGTTGAGTTTTTCGCTTCTGTCACCACGCCACAAATTGAAATCCCTAGCCGGCCACCCCTACCAAACGCCCCCCTCCCCGCCGTTCCATGATCGTTGCGCCTCCCCACCGCCGTACGTGCGCCCCTCCCTACCGCTGCCGGTATGTAGACACGTTTTAATGTATTTGTTCACTTATTTCAGTCCGCATCCAATACACATCTGGGCGGTATTATGTATGTTGTTTTGTCATGACGTGGATCACACATTCGCTGGGAACCCCGAGAGGAGGGTATGATGCAGCAAAGCAGCAGTTTCCCTTGATTACGAAACCAAGGTTATCGAACTCGTAGGACATGGAAAAGGCTTAGCAAGGTGTCAATGGTGCCGTTTGCAACAATTGACGTGGACCTGAACACAATCACAAACAAACTACTTTGCCCCAACGAAACAGAGAGGATGTCAATCTCTCCGGCTTGCAGAAGACAAAGAATTAAATGTGCAGATGTAAAATATGATTAAAGTGAAATATGACCAGCGAGCAAATGATGATGGAAAGCTATTAAACCGGTTGTAAACACTGTAGGAAAATAGGACCGGGGTCCACAGATCACTAGTGGTGTCTCTCCAAAAGATACCCATGATGGGTAAAAAAATTACATTATGGCAATTGACAGAATTGTGGGTGCATAACAATGCTATCATAAAACAATATAGTTCACTGTTTCATCTAATATGGGCATTACGTCAAAATACATAGACCGTTATCCAACTGCGTCTTTGACTAATAATATACCCCGGGATCGCTATCCAGCATGTCACCCAGAAGTATTAAGTTGCAAGCAACAGATCATTGCAATAAGAAAAGTGCATAATGTAAGCAATGTAAATAACACAAGGAATAACACCGCCGTTTTCTCCCTAGTGGCAATAGCACATTTATGAGCATAAGCGTTTCTGTCAATCGCACTCAGCACACAAAGGCATGAACCCACTATCTGGCATAAATACCCTCTCCGAAGACACTGACAATTACTTGGCCAAAGCATCCACTAGCATCGGAGAGCATGTAAGATCATAGATAAAACATAACACATAGATGAACAAGAGTAATGATTTCCACAATTCATCGGATCCATGCAAACACATCATGTAGCAGTTACAGATAATATGATCTTGATCATGATAGGCAGCTCACAAGATCTAAGCAATGGAGTACAAGGAGGAGAGACAACCATCTAGCTACTGCTATGGACCCGTAGTCTCGTGGTGGACTACTCACGCATCACTCCGGAGGCAGGCATGGTGGTGTAGATGCCTTCGGTGATGATTCCCCCCTCCGACAGGGTGATGAGAAGAGCTTCAGAACCTTCCCGATCTAAGGTTGGCGACGGTGGCGGCCTCAGATGTTTTCTGGAAAATATGATCGGGTATCGGGGGTTCTGCGTCGAAGACAATTTATAGGCGAAAGGACGACTCAAGGAGGCGATGGAGTCGTCTAGGTGGGACCCATGCGCGGACAAGGGCTGGGCCGCACTTGGGTGGCGTCTGGGGGTTGTAGGGGCCCTGCAACTCCCCTCCTGGCTCCGTCTTTGTTCCTTCGTGAAAATAATTCACATAAATTTTCAGATGATTCTGAGAAACTTTCCCGAACAACTTTTCTGAAACAAAAAGACAGCAGAAAACAGGAACTGGCACTAGGCATCTTGTTAATAGGTTAGTTCCATAAATCATGACAAATTGATATAAAAACATTATAAAAACATGTGGCACTGATATATAATCAAGCATGGAAGATCAAAAATTATAGATACGTCTGGGACGTATCAGCATCCCCAAGCTTAATTCCTGCTCGTCCTCGAGTAGGTAAATGATAACAAAATAATTTTTGAAGTGACATGCTACCAACACAATCTGGATCAAGTAATAATGTAAAACACATGAACTGAATGCATTGATCCAAGACAATGGTTCATTGAATGAAACAAAAATGATTAACCAGGTGTAACATCTAAACAAGAATTTATTAGAAAAGAGTACTTTGGAGATCTAAAAGTATAGCACCTGACAATGATTGATGTCTCACAAAGCAATATTCTTTCGGCAAAGGAGTTTGACCAACACAAAGGAAGATTTAAGTTTTCAGCAAAATCTTCAACTTGTAACATGTTTATCTCAAGATAAAGTCAATACAAACTTTTCATGGTTAGACATAAAGATAACATGAAGTAAAACTTGAACCAAAGTTGACACCATGTGATTGCTTGAGAGGTAAAGAAGGGGAAGGAAAACTGACTCAACGTAAAAGTAAAAGAAAGGCCCTTCGCAGAGGGAAGCAGGGATTAGTCATGTGCTAGAGCTTTTTAATTTTTTTGAACAGAAGTAAAACATTTTTGAGATATGCATGCTTTCGTCATTGACTCCACAGTAAAGAAACTAGCTAGTCCCCTGTAAGAAGCAAGGCTTTTAGACTTTTGAGAGCGGCTCGTAATTAGAGGAATGAGGTCACTCCTCGTTCTCCTTTGTTTCACCACTAACCAATGTTTGACTGATTTCTCAGGTTTGCACTGTGTGGAGGAGAATGGTGGGTTATATTTACATTTTGATTAAGCCAGCTCTCGGCAAATTCAAGTGAGCACGTAATCCATCCTCACCGGGTGAAGGGGGGGGGTGAAATGACCTTGCTTGTCACAGGTTATATCTAGCTTCGCTACTGCTTCCTCATGAGTTTAAAAACGGAGACACAAAAAGGAATTTTTTGAAAGTTTTAAATGTAGCACATGACAAATTTACTTGGAGTGGGAAGAAAATACCACATGTAGGTAGGTATGGTGGACACAAATGGCAAAGATAATTGGCTCGGGGATTTGGATGCACGAGAAGTATTCCCTCTCAGTATGGAATTTTTGGGCTTAGCAAGATATCAAGCAAACACATAACATCAACTTGGTTCAATGAATGACTACAGATATAAATTATGCATAACCACTAGACTTCACACCGTCTACCTTGTTAGCCAAACCAACTCTTTGCAAAAAGAATGTCTAGACTTTGAGAGCTACCAAGCAGGACAAGCATCATAATTTTAAGCTTTACGGTAGTTCTTTACTAATCCATTCTTACTAGATGATACACAAGTTTAAGCATTTAATCTATTTCATATCTCTAAACAATTGAAAAATATCAAATATTCAAGATAACGATCTACAAGATTATGCAAGCACTTTCACACTTCCTACATGATAATTTCCATTCAACCAAACACCAATCAACTTATTTGAAACAAACTAAAAGGGTGAAACCACAAGAGAATAATTCCTAACTACAAAAGCTAACAACTCTAAACAAGAGATGCATGAAAAACAAGAGCTAGAAGCAAAAATAATAAAAGCTAAACACTCAACACATATAAGTGAAGAACATGTGTGTTTAATGAAAAAGCGGAGCGTGTCTCTCTCCCAAACAAGCATGCACGGATCCAATTTGTTGCAAAGACCAGAGAAAAAAACACAAACAAACTGAAAGTAAAAACAAATTGATGCTCCAAGAACAGCACATAATGTGTATATAGGAATAAAAATATAGTACCATGAGTAAAACCGATGATTGTTGATGAAGAAGGGGATGTCATGGGCATCCCCAAGCTTAAACGCTTGTGACTTCTTGAATATTTCAGAGTATGGTCCATGGGGAGCCTCCCCAAGCTTAAGCTTTTATCACTTCTTGATCTTCATTCATCACCTCGATCCTGGATATTTGAAAACTTCCTTCACGCAAAACTTATAGCAACTTCATTAGAGGGGCTAGTCCACAAAAACAGTATCTTCCTCCAGTTCCAAAGCACATAATATGAACTTATTTTTTTAAACATTAGCTACTGTCACAAAGGTCTAATTAAAGCTCTTGAGCTCAAAAGAACTTCACTTTGCCCGTAAAAGAAGCAATGCAAAACTAAGGATAGAATCTATCAAAAACAGAACAGACTGTAAATATGAATTTTTTAGGAGTACTTCTGGACCTCCAATCAGAAAACTTAAAACAAAAAAAGGTATAAAAAACCCTGATGCTTGCTGTTAAAATTTGCAGCCACAGATGACGTTCTATGATTTTTTGGATTTTCGAACAGTGAATAACAGGAATCTGTTTCTGGATAGCAAACTCACAAATTAGTCTTCCTCTCTTTAGAGGCTATTCTTGGAATCAAAAACCAAAACAAAAAGATACAAGGGAGTTGTTACAGAGGTAACATCACCCAAACTCAAAGAAATAAAAAAGAAATAGAAGGTAAAAAATAAAATGGGTTGCCTCCCATAAGCGCTTTTCTTTAACGTCTTTTAGCTAGGCACAAAGGGCAAATTCAAGTTTGATCAATAGTGCCCACTTAAAAACCATCAAAAGGTTTCTTTATCCTCTTCCTAGGGAAATGTTCCATCCCTTTTTTCAGTGGGAATTTAAATTTGATATTGCCCACTCTCATATCAATAATAGCACCAACAGTTGTAAGAAAATGTCTTCCCAAAACAATAGGACCAGGAAGATTAAAGTCAAGATCCATAACAATGAAATCAACGGGAAAATAATTACCATTAACCATGATGAGAACATCATCTATTTTACCCAAAGGTGTATGCGAAGTGGCATCAAGAAAATTCACATTCAAATCACAATCTTCTAGTGGTCCAAGATCAAGGGCATTATATAGCTTTTTTTGGCATAATGGAGATAGGTTCCCAAGCATCCTATAATTTCCCAAGCATCACACAAAGCATTACACTAAACATCATTAACTTTCATCTTAATGATAGGTTCCCAAGCATCCTATAATTTCCCAGGAATAGAGAATTCACATTTAATCCTTTCTTCCCTCACTTCAATGAGAGCATTAGTAATATTCTTAGTAAAAGTCAAATTCAGTTTACTAGCATTAGGTGTTTTAGCAAGCTTTTGTAAAAACTTTATAACTTCAGTAAGGCTACAATTATCAAAATCAAGATCATTGTCATAAAAAATAACAGGAGCATTGTCACCTAAAGAATCCATATTATCAAAACTAATTTCAGCATTTTTATCAACAACAGTTTCTGTGTTGACTTAAAGTTTTGGGTTCTTTTTGGATATAGTGGAAATTTTACCAACTCCAATTCTTTTACCATTAGTATACTTAGGTGATGTAGATGACTCTTGAGCATTTAACATTTTAATAGCCTCATTTGTATGAATAGTGCAAACATTAACAACCTTACTAATTTCACCAATTGCTGCCTCTCTTTCTTCTCTCTCCCACCTAGCATGCAATTCGGCCAACATTCTTATATTATTATCAATTGTAATTTATATGAAATTTAAAGTTTTATGTTCCTTAACATCATGAGGAAAAAAATTATTTTAAGAAAATCAACTTCATGAGAGAGGTTATCAACTTTACCAACAAGATTATCAAGTTTCTCAAGCTTTTCTTCAACAATTTTATTGAAAGACTTTTGTGAAGTGATAAATTCTTTAAGCATGCTTTCAAGATCAGAGGACACACCTCTATTATTGTTGTAAGAATTACCATAAGAATTTCTATAAGGATTACCATTAATTGGAGGATAAGGTTTATAATTATTATTACCAAAGTTATTCCTATAAGCATTGTTGTTGAAATTATTTTTAACAAAATTAACATCAACTTGCTCCTCTTGTGCAACCAAATAATCTAAAGGAACATTATTTGGATCAATAGGAACCTGTTTACTAGCAAGCATAGACATAATCATATCAACCTTATCACTTAGAGAGGAGATTTCCTCGACAGAACTTACCTTCTTACCACTAGGAGCTCTCTCGGTGTGCCATTGTGAATAATTTGCCATCATTTCATCCAAGAGCTTTGTTGCAGCACCTAATGTGGTGGACATGAAGGTACCTTCAGCGTCCGAATCCAATAGGTTCCTTGAAGAAAAATTAATCCTGCATAAAAAGTTTGGATGACCATCCAAGTAGGCAGTCCATGAGTGGGACAGTTTTTAACTACAGATTTCATTCTCTCCCAAGCTTGAGCAACATGTTCATTATCAAATTGTTTAAAGTTCATAATGTTACTACTTAGTTGTATAATTTTTGCAGGTGGATAATACTTCCCAATAAAAGCATCTTTGCATTTGATCCAAGAATCAATACTATTCCTAGGTAAAGACAATAACCAATCTTTAGCACGTCCTCTTAAGGAAAAAGGAAAATGTTTCAGTTTTATAATGTCGCCCTCTAATTCTTTATATTTTTGCGTATCACAGAACTCAACAAAGTTATTTAAATGAGAGGCGGCATCATCACCACTAACACCAGAAAATTGCTCTTTCATGACAAGATTTAACAAAGCAGGCTTTATCTCATAAAATTCGGCTATGGAAGCCGGTGGAGCAATAGGTGTGCCTATAAAATCATCATTGTTTGTGCTAGTGAAGTCACACGACTTAGTGTTCTTAGGTGAACCCATTCTAACAATATGGAAGCAAGAAACTAACCAAAACAAAAAGAGACTAGTTGCTGGAATTTTATTTTTTTTGTGCTTTTCAGTTTTAGAGCAAACGAAAGGCAAAACAAGACTAACAAAACATATACTAAGCAAGACAATAACAAAGTAAAGTGAAAGGATGTGTGAAACTCCCCTAGCTGAAGCTTCCAAGTCCCCGGCAACGGCGCCAGAAAAAGAGCTTGATGACGTGGATCACACGTTCGCTGGGGAACCCCAAGAGGAAGGTATGATGCATCAAAGCAGCTATTTCCCTTGATTACAAAACCAAGGTTATCGAACCCGTAGGACTTAGAGAAGTCTTAGCAAGGTGTCAATGGCTCCATTTATGAAATTTGACGTGGACCTGCACACAATCACAAACAAACTACTTTGCCCCAACGAAACAGAGAGGTTGTCAATCTCTCCGGCTTGCTGAGCACAAAGAATTAAATGTGCAGATGTAAAATATGATTAAAGTGAAATATGACCAGCGAGCAAATGATGATGGAAAGCTATTAAAACAGTTGTAAACAGTGTAGGAAAATAGGACCGGGGTTCACAGATCACTAGTGGTGTCTCTCCAAAAGATACACATGATGGTAAACAAATTACATCATGGCAATTAAATAGAATTGTGGCTACATAACAATGCTATCATAAAACAATATAGTTCACTGTTTCATCTAATATGGGCATTACGTCAAAATACATAGACCGTTATCCAACTGCGTCTCTGACTAATAATCCATCCCGGGATCGCTATGCAGCATATCACCCAGAAGTATTAAGTTGCAAGCAAAAGATCATCACAATAATAGAGGACACACCTCTATTATTGTTGTAAGAATTACCATAAGAATTTCCATAAGGATTACCATTAATTGGAGGATAAGGTTTATAATTATTATTACCAAAGTTATTCCTATAAGCATTGTTGTTGAAATTATTTTTAACAAAATTAACATCAACTTGCTCCTCTTGTGCAACCAAATAATCTAAAGGAACATTATTTGGATCAATAGGAACCTGTTTACTAGCAAGCATAGACATAATCATATCAACCTTATCACTTAGAGAGGAGATTTCCTCGACAGAACTTACCTTCTTACCACTAGGAGCTCTCTCGATGTGCCATTGTGAATAATTTGCCATCATTTCATCCAAGAGCTTTGTTGCAGCACCTAATGTGGTGGACATGAAGGTACCTTCAGCGGCCGAATCCAATAGGTTCCTTGAAGAAAAAATTAATCCTGCATAAAAAGTTTGGATGACCATCCAAGTAGGCAGTCCATGAGTGGGACAGTTTTTAACTACAGATTTCATTCTCTCCCAAGCTTGAGCAACATGTTCATTATCAAATTGTTTAAAGTTCATAATGTTACTACTTAGTTGTATAATTTTTGCAGGTGGATAATACTTCCCAATAAAATCATCTTTGCATTTGATCCAAGAATCAATACTATTCCTAGGTAAAGACAATAACCAATCTTTAGCACGTCCTCTTAAGGAAAAAGGAAAATGTTTCAGTTTTATAATGTCGCCCTCTACTTATTTATATTTTTGCGTATCACAGAACTCAACAAACTTATTTAAATGAGAGGCGGCATCATCACCACTAACACCAGAAAATTGCTCTTTCATGACAAGATTTAACAAAGCAGGCTTTATCTCATAAAATTCGGCTATGGAAGCCGGTGGAGCAATAGGTGTGCATATAAAATCATCATTGTTTGTGCTAGTGAAGTCACACGACTTAGTGTTCTCAGGTGAACCCATTCTAACAATATAGAAGCAAGAAACTAACCAAAACAAAAAGAGACTAGTTGCTGGAATTTTATTTTTTTTGTGTTTTTCAGTTTTAGAGCAAACGAAAGGCAAAACAAGACTAACAAAAAATATACTAAGCAAGACAATAACAAAGTAAAGTGAAAGGATGTGTGAAACTCCCCTAGCTGAAGCTTCCAAGTCCCCGGCAATGGCGCCAGAAAAAGAGCTTGATGACGTGGATCACACGTTCGCTGGGGAACCCCAAGAGGAAGGTATGATGCAGCAAAGCAGCTGTTTCCCTTGATTACAAAACCAAGGTTATCGAACCCGTAGGACTTGGAGAAGGCTTAGCAAGGTGTCAATGGCTCCGTTTATGAAATTTGACGTGGACCTGCACACAATCACAAACAAACTACTTTGCCCCAACGAAACAGAGAGGTTGTCAATCTCTCCGGCTTGCTGAGCACAAAGAATTAAATGTGCAGATGTAAAATATGATTAAAGTGAAATATGACCAGCGAGCAAATGATGATGGAAAGCTATTAAAACAGTTGTAAACAGTGTAGGAAAATAGGACCGGGGTTCACAGATCACTAGTGGTGTCTCTCCAAAAGATACACATGATGGTAAACACATTACATCATAGCAATTAAATAGAATTGTGGGCACATAACAATGCTATCATAAAACAATATAGTTCACTGTTTCATCTAATATGGGCATTACGTCAAAATACATAGACCGTTATCCAACTGCGTCTATGACTAATAATCCATCCCGGGATCGCTATCCAGCATATCACCCAGAAGTATTAAGTTGCAAGCAACAGATCATCACAATAAGCAAAGTGCATAATGTAAGCAATGTAAATAACACATGTAAATAACACCGTTGTTTTGTCCCTAGTGGACACAACAAATCTTTAGTCTAAACGTTTCTGTCAACTCGAGCTCAGACAAAAAGAGGCATGAACCCACTATCTAGCATAAATACCCTCTCTGAAGATACTAACAATTACTTGTCCAAAGCATCCACTAGCATCGGAGAGCATGCAAGATCATAGATAAAACATAACACATAGATGAACAAGAGTAATGATTTCCACAATTCATCGGATCCATGCAAACACATCATGTAGCAGTTACAGATAATATGATCTTGATCATGATAGGTAGCTCACAAGATCTAAGCAATGGAGTACAAGGAGGAGAGACAACCATCTAGCTACTGCTATGGACCCGTAGTCCTGTGGTGGACTACTCACGCATCACTCCGGAGGCAGGCATGGTGGTGTAGATGCCTCCGGTGACGATTCCCCCCTCCGACAGGGTGCCAGGAAGAGCTTCATAACCCTCCCGATCTAGGGTTGGCGACGTCGGTGGCCTCGGATGTTTTCTGAAAAATATGATCGGGTATCGAGGGTTTCCGAGTCGAAGACAATTTATAGGCGAAAGGGCGACTTGAGGAGGCGACGGAGTCGCCCAGGTGGGACCCACGCATGGCCAAGGGCTGGGCCGCGCCTGGGTGGCGTCTGGGGGCTGTGGCGCCCCCTGCAGCTCCCCTCCTGGCTCTGTCTTTGTTCCTCCGTGAAAATAATTCATGTAAATTTTCAGATGATCCCGAGAAACTTCCCCGAACAACTTTTCTGAAACAAAAAGGCAGCAGAAAACAAGAACTGGCACTGGGCATCTTGTTAATAGGTTAGTTCCATAAATCATGCCAAATTGATATAAAAACATGTGGCACTAATATATAATCAAGCATGGAACATAAAAAATTATAGATACGTCTGGAACGTATCATTTTGCTATTTATGCATGCTATATATGTGTTAGGAATTTGGGATATCTCTATTATAGTTTCAAACTAGAGTATAGCTTGAATTGCTATTTAATAGGAATTCATGATATGCAAATGGTTTCGTAATTATACCAGAAAATGACATGTCCATTATGAAAGAACGAGTTCTCTAACAGGCACTTCACATGATCCAACTTTAGTGTTCATTTGCAAGAGATTCGTCACTGCAAGTCAGTTGTAAGGACTACAACTTATATCATGTGTTTGTCTGTTTTTTTATAATATCTAATTAATGTATGTATTGTTTCTTTTTGTTTCTATTGCACATATACAGATAGTACCGTGCAACGCTCGGCTAGCTTTCAACCGGTTAGTCGGCGACACTGTGTTGTTTCCGAAGGGGTTCGTTAGAAGAAAACAAAAAAATTCTATCTAACGCAACTCCAAAACTAGCCAGGATCTATCTATTAGTAATGCGGTAACGGGACGGTTCCGGCGACATACCTCTTGTAGACCGAATGCGTTTAATGTTCCGAGAGGAACGTGGATGATATAGTCGAACTGAAGCCGACCTCAAGGTCGTGATGATCCTGGCGCGACGATTGGTGCCGCAATGGCACCTCCGAGTACTCACACACATACGGTGTATGACGACGACTCCCGGTTCCTCCGAATCCTACCGAGGTTGCGGAAGTAGATCTTCTGGCGGAATTCCGGCAGTACGACGGCATGCTGCGGGGAAGATTTCCCTCTCGTACGCGGTCCTTCAAGGGACTATGGGGTACGAGAGAGGTGGAGAGGTGGTGGGAGGTGTCGTGGGATTTATTGGATTTTCTCCAGTTTTTTGGCTTAATTAAAAACCCCACGTGGCACTTATATATATAGGTGGAAGGGGGCTCCCCTCCTCCTTAGC
Source organism: Puccinellia tenuiflora (assembly GCA_012064385.1). NCBI lineage: Eukaryota > Viridiplantae > Streptophyta > Magnoliopsida > Poales > Poaceae > Puccinellia > Puccinellia tenuiflora. Next base: position 907,249 of record QRDG01000467.1, read on the forward strand.
TCCCCCATGTGGGACTAAAGGAGGGAGGAGAGAGGGGGTGCGGCCGCCCAAGCCCTCCCCTTGGCCGACTTGGCCTAGGGTTGGGTGGCCCACCCACCTCCTTAGCCCTCTAGGGTGGCCGCCCCCACCTAACGGGCTTCCTCCTTCCGAAGGTGGCCCATTTAGGTGGGCTACACCCAAAATTCGAATTAAAATATTTTTAATTAATAAATGACTTTATTAAATCAATAAATAGATATATAATTCTCCAATTAATATATTTATCTATTATTTAATTTATTTATTATAATATATAAATATTTAATTCTCAAATTAATTATTTATACATTATTGAAATTTGTTTCCACCAATATATGAATATATATAATTCTCCCATTAATATATTCACATCGTATATAAATTCCCGTAACTCCGATACTCCTTCGGATTTCATCGGTACTCCTCCGATTCTCTTCTTTCCTATCTTCGGTAATTCCAACACTACCAGAACGATCTCCTAGCGTCGTCAAACCCTTAAGTGTGTTACCCTATGGTTCGAGAACACTCCATACATGATCGAGACTCCTCTCCGATCAATGATCATCAGCGGGCCCATAATGACCCCTGTGCATTCCACGAAATAACTTTGTCGTTGAACCATAAACATAGAGTCTCATTCCCTTTGCTATCGCGATACCGACTTGCCTGAGATTTGATCATCCAGCATCTCCATGCTTAGTTCTATCTCGTTACCGGTCAAGTCTCATTCAACTCGTTCCTGTGATCTTTCATCCCCATGACCTAGTCATACGATGCGCAGCTTATTTGGATGAAGACTCACCGAGTGGGCCCATAGTATCTCTCCGTCATGCGGAGGTGCAAATCCCACTTCTTGATACATACTTCTCAACATACCACCTATGCATACCTGAGCTGCACCCTTATGATAACCCTGCTATGGTGTGATGGTTGATACAGTCAATGCATCCTCCAGTGATAGTGATAGGATTATTATCTCACGGTCTAAGGAATAAGTACCACGTTTCCTAATCATTACAACGGTGAACTTCGTGTCTTGATCGCGTTGTAATAATCGCTATTGGGTAATGATGACCCATAAGTATAGGGGATCTATCGTAGTCCTTTCGATAAGTAAGAGTGTCGAACCCAACGAGGAGCAGAAAGTGTTGATAAGTAGATCTCAGCAAGGTTTTACTGCAAGCACTAAAAGAGAAATATGTTTGGAGTTTTGATATAAAGAACAAATTAAGAGCAACTAAATAAAAGAGTGCTACAATAATTGCAGCAAATAGCCCAATCCTTTTAAGCTCAAAGGACAGGCCGGTTGTGTTACTTATGATGATTAAAATGTTCTCGAGGACACATGGGAATTCCTGCCTAGCCATTTTCACTGCACGCCGGTGATTAATCTTCAATGTTTTTGATAAAGTGCTGTGTGGGTGAACCTACGCTAATGCACCGCCTTACTTGGACAAATACATACTTGTGATTAAACCCCTTGCAAGCATCCGCAACTACAAGAAAGTAATTAAGATAAAAACCTTACCACAACCTTAAACTCCGAGATCCTACACTCCCTAGTGCACTAGTTCGCGAATTGGGGTTTAGGTTTCTGTCACTCCTGCAATCCCACCATAGGCAAACTAAATACACCATGCATTCCCCTAGACCCTTTGAAAGGTGAAGTATCATGTAGTCGACGTTCACACGATACCACTAGAGGAATAACACCACAACATATATCAAACAATTAAATATTACTCAACATTATGCAATTACTAGCAACTAGGCTTTCCCCATGTCCTCAAGAACCAAACAAACTACTCACAAGACATCATATAGATCATGATCAGAGGTGATATGAACATGGGTAACAATCTGATTGTAATGACAAATCACCGATAAAACTCTCAAGCATCAACTACAAGTGGTAATCAACACCCGGGATACGATTCTGGTGAACTAAAAACAACACAATGATAATTGTCACAGCGAGATGAGATGGGATGGTGGCGATGATGGAGATGATGTTGATGATGATCCCGATGATGCCCGGCGTGATGGCGATGACGATGGCGGCGATTCCCCCCTCCGGGAGGGAAATTCCCCGATAGTTTTCTCCCTGCCAGAGCTCTTCTTCTATCTGTCTGGTTTCCGCCTCGTGGAGGCGGCGAAAAAATTATTCGTCGATGCCCCCGATGATTTTAGGTCAAAGCGTAGTAGTACGCCGAAGGGGAGCCGGAGGGGGGCCACAGGGGCCAGGGGCGGGTCCCATCCACGGCCTGGGGTGGACCCGCGGAAGGGGGCCGCCCCTGCTCCCTGGAGCTCGCCTCCGTGCACCCTTTTGGCTCTATGACTTATTTCCCAAAATATTATCCTCCGATTTTTTCTGGAATTTTTGGAGCTTCCGACGTCAGGTATCTTGACAGGTACTTTGCCAGCTGATTCTGGGCTCCGGCAGATGAATCCCCAATAATTGCAAAACATGCAAAATAAGGTAAAATAACATAAGTATTGCATCATAATATGAAATATATCGATGAATAAAGATAAATTATGATGTAAAATAGTGATGCAAAATGGACGTATCAGGTAACGTTCATCACTTTCATTCACCCACTGAAATAACTCCATTGTCAATTGGCATAAATGCCCATGATTGGGAAACCTGAATCATCTGTTGACTAATGAACTAGCGTATCCTTATACATGCCAGGGACCTGGTTATTTACATACCACACCTGTATCAATGTTTCCTCTTAATACAGTTATAGCATGGTATAAAACTAACTATAAACTTTAATGAGATATTACAATAAACTCCTTTATTTATTTGCCTCTAGGGCATATCTCCAACAGTCTCCCACTTGCACTAGAGTACAAATAAACTAGTTGCATTTGTTACTAATTTCTGTACCACACTTGACTCGTGCTTCCAGATCATGCTTGCTAGTGGAAGAGGTTGATCGTCAATGGACTGTACTACTGAGATCCATTTATTCTTTGCAAAACTTTAATGTCACCTAAATTGACATTACCTCATCATCTCCATGATGAACCTTAAATATGTTTGGTTGTAGAGTGAGACCTATTTGTTTCCTCTATGCTCACATGATCCTCGATCATTCAGACGGAATTTCTCAACGTCACAGGCAACAGAAACACACTCAATCAGGAAACAAAATTTCCTCAACTTCAAACAACATATTTTGACTAATCCTCAAAGTAACCATATACTTCTGTGTAGACTTCAAATCAACAGTGCAGTTCACACCACTTCGATGAAATAGCCACGCTTTCGTTGCACTTCTGATTTTACGAGATTTTCTATTCTAGTTTGGTGTCAGGACTTTATAACAATTATATCTAAGTCCAACAATCTCTAGAATTATTTCTCATAGCTCTACCTCTTAGAAGCTAGAGAAAACACTCAACTCCTGTTCAGTGAATTATTCCTAATCACTTCAGAACCTGTTCATTTAACAAAGAACTCGGGTCACAGTTCGTCAAGCACATAATATGGTTTTATATGTTGGCATCTATGACTTGGGCATAGTTCCTACAACATATCTCCCAACCACTATTATTTTCCATTGAGTCTCAACTCAATATTTTGCCCAAATTTTACAAGTAAGAACCTCTGTCGTTTACTTGTACAAGTAAGAACCTCCGTCATTTACTTGTTCCATTCTGAACTCCTTCTGAATCTTATTTAGGAAAAATGCGACTTGACTTAATTTATCTATTTGTATAGACGTTCAATTTATAAACTCCTTCATAAATTTGAACTTATACTTCTAATACCGACAATACCACCAACATTCACAATATGCCCACTTGCATACACAAAATATTGTTAAGCTCCCAATCAAATATGTTACCCACATGTTAAATCATGAAAACCCCAATTGGCTCCCACCCCACTCAAAAACATGTTACCCACATATTCGAACATGGAGATCAATTTGCTCCTACTTAAAATGTGTCACACATACATTTAAATCAATCAGCTCCCACTCAAAATTTGCAACTGCAAATTCCTCGATATTTTGGACAATTCCAAAATCTTCTTGAACCATTCTTCAAGTCGAGATTTCATATACGATGCACTAGTACCATGCTAGTGATAATCCAACGGACAGAAGCATCATCACATTTAAGTGATCAATTACCTTTGAACTTTTTCCAAGATACACTTCTCGACAAAATGAGCACTGCGTCGTTTTAAGTATTATTTCCTTTCTTTTAACTCCTTAAAATGTATCAAGTGATAAAATAACTCAACAAGATCAAGCAATATCTACATTGCAATCCTTTACTTAAAATTGGATTTTTAATGACTCTTTAGTCATTATCATATTTTCAGGGTCACTATTCCTTCTTTTGTAGTTCGTAGGTATGTCATGTTTTGTCGACCATGACAAGTAAATCATGAATATTCAATTTGCACTGTGGCAAATATATATTCCTGAAACCTACTGCCTTATTAGTAAAAAGCTTTAGTTGAAATACCATGATCATTATCATTGATTTTGACTTTATGTGTTAAGAACACATTTTACCGGAACTCATTCCGTTGCACCACTCGACACTTCGAAGGTGAGGTCAACTACCTTATTTCAGCTTTTACTAATTTTAATTCCAGCAACCTTTTATCATGAACAACTCTTCATGATAAAATAACAACCTTTTAGTAAATACTATATTTACCCTTCTTTGGTTTTGGTGGAAGGCGCATTCACATTCATATGTGAATATTCCGCAAAATTTGTTTATTCGCTATAGTTTCAATCGCATTGAGAATACGACTTTCCATAATTTATATGAATGTGTTTCTGCGAATAACACATAGGCCCTTGTGATGGGTATTTCACTATTCTAATTGATAATTTTAAAACGATATTATTAAACCTGCTAAGAGATCGCTTTATCACCACATGATATTTCAATAAGGTGTGATTCACAATATTTAGAATAAATCGATCATATTGAAAAATTCCAAAAATTGTATTTTATGAAACACTTTTCATAGACCCTCATGCTAAAATTATAAGTCAAATATCTTGTCACTTTGATCCAATCACAGGGACTCAATTTTCTTGTTAAAATTAATATCCAACTTACTCCGAAATTTCCATTGATCTTGATCAAATATTTCCAATTCATAATTTTATGTAAAGACATCTCTTCTCTTAGAATTATGACGGAGTCTATGAAGTAATGAATTCCACTATTTGTTGAAACTTCAATCGATCAAACAAGATTTTTCAACGATGCAACACACACACGCATGTGTGGTGCCTTGGTCGCATTGCCTTCTAGGGCATGTGTAATCATCAACACATTTATAACATGACCAAGAATAGTGTCATTTTTATAATGAAGTCATTATTTAAACATTGGATATTTATTTTAGCATGATTTATAAATGTTCTAATTTATTTATCGTGGAGATAAGAATAACATACTCATAATTGAAATGTGACCACAAAAGATATTTATTCATTATATAGAACATCTTCTTTACATGAATAACTGTCTTGCGAAATGCAAAACACACTAATATAGTCCACACTCTATTCGATTACAAATTTTACTCAAATCCTCTAATCAAAACGATAAATGTATAGGAAGGGCGCCATCATATCAACTCCTTGATCGCTCCCAATCATCCATTGGCGCCTTGTCCATTCCAAGCCACATGCACAGTCGGTTCTGTTTTCATAAAACAAGAATAAGTATCAAATACTTCACAAAACTGTAACAAGTGCAAATGGGAAAAACATTTATAAACATGTATATCATATATACCTTCTAGGTCGATGCTTTTTGCTTCGATTGGTTCTACTTTGGCGGTCCTCAATCAAGCTAGGAATGTAAAGAAAGTTGAACTCTTCTCCTTTCATCACAAAATCTCTGACATACAGCTCTTATAGCTGAGAGGAAGCGAGCGCAATACCACATCAATTGATGTCTCGTCGGCCATCCAGTAGTCCCAAACATGCGTGAGGCGTTGATGTATCTCATGCATCTTCACCAAGTGCTGATCTAGACATGTCTTTTCTTCCATCGTGGTTGAAAGAAACTCATTCAGACATTCGAATCTTGCGACTCTGACTTGTGCCCCGAAAAGGAATTGAAGTCTATTAATAATCTCGTCGGCACGGGTGTCACTGAATTGCACCCTTAAGTCATAAGTCATACTGGAATACATCAGCCACTCAACACGCATGTAGATGTCTCTAATGTCACGCCAATCCTCATAGGCGTCCTCACCATCCGAAACGTTGGGTTGATCTCTTAGTGGTTCTTCTATCACGTAGAGCAAAAAATTCTTTTCAAGGGTATCTCTCAGAAGTTGGTACCATTCAGCGAAGTTGGACCCATCAGGGCAGAGATTTTCACCAAAAAGGAAAGGGCTAAAATCGAAGGCCATTATCTACAAGGATTTTTGCAAAGACGATTTAAAATAAAGTTTATAATATGAGTTCAATTATAATCACATTATAAAATAACTCCACTAGGATAATCATCTCTCAAAATGTTCTTAATGATTACACGATCCTTATTCAAATACAACCCCCGATCGTCATGGCCGGCTGCATGACTGCAAAGGTGGACATTACAATGTCGATCGCAACATTCATGCGACTCATGCTTGATCTTTCGATCCCTTGTGCTCCGAGGCCATGTCTGTACATGCTAGGCTCGCCAATTTAACCTTAGTATATTGCAGTGCATACATGGCTTACACCCACTGTATGCGAACGCAGATGTGTTTGACACCCGATCGTCACGGCCTGCCTCCACAATGGCGAACTTTCTTGGTGGTGCATACTAAGGGAGAACACTTTTAATTGGTATTAAAATGAGATATTTAACTTATATTACTACCGTCGTATGTCATATATCTAATGCAAGCAATATAAGCACACAATTTAACATCAAAATGTAATGCGATATGATATGGTGTCGCGCCTTGATCTCCATCGGGGCGCGCCTTGATCTCCATCGGGGCGCACCGGCATGATCTCCATCTTGCTCGCGCCGGGTCTACGGGGCCTCCACCATGATGGCTAAATATTTCGCATAATACTTACCGTACCATATCATATCACTCGCCCCCTGCAAAATAAAGTTAGACGCCTCTACTTTATCTATTTGCAAGTTTTACGTGGCTGTATGGGCTTACGTAAGAGAACCACACTTCTACCTATGAACTTCAACTGCAACGCCGATAAGATATTTGTCTCTATCACACCCCTTTCGGGGCCCTCCGTTGAAAATGCCATACCACCATTGCTAGAGAGACAGACACCCGCCAGCCGCATATATGGTACAAGCCATATGTCAATTGCGGAACCAGTCTTGCGTAAGAGTACGCGTAAGGTCGGTCTAGGCCGCTTCATCAAGCAATCCAACAGTATGAGCAAGTGCACGTGAGAGGGTAACAAATATAGTATCGACGCCCACATTCAACATGTGTTCTAACCGTACCAGCAATACTACGCATAGATTGGCTCTGATACCACTGAAGGGGTGCGGCCGGCCAAGCCCTCCCCTTGGCTGACTCGGCCTAGGGTTGGGTGGCCCACCCGCCTCCTTGGCCCTCTAGGGTGGCCGGGCCCCCTAATGGGCTTCCTCCTTCCGGAGGTGGCCCATTTACGTGGACTGCCCCTAAAATTCGAATTAAAACATTTTTAATTAATATAAATTTATTAAATCAATAAATATATAATTCTCCAATTAATATATTTATCTGTTATTTAATTTATTTATTATAATATATGAATATTTAATTCTCCAATTAATTATTTATATATTATGGAATTTATTTCCACTAATATATGAATATATATAATTCTCCAATTAATATATTCACATCATATATAAATTCCCGTGACTCCGAAACTCATTTCGGATCACTCCGATACTCCTTCGGATTTCATCGGTACTCCTTCGATTCTCTCCTTTCCTATCTTCGGTAATTCCAACACTACCAGAACGATCTCCTAGCGTCGTCAAACCCTTAAGTGTGTTACCCTACGGTTCGGGAACACTCCAGACATGATCGAGACTCCTGTCCGATCAATGATCATCAGCGGGACCGGGATGCCCATAATGACCCCTGTGCATTCCACGAAATAACTTTGTCGTTGAACCATAAACATAGAGTCTCATTCCCTTTGCTATCGCGATACTGACTTGCCTGAGATCTGATCATCTAGCTTCTCCATGCTTAGTTCTATCTCGTTACCGGTCAAGTCTCATTCAACTCGTTCCCGTGATCTTTCATCCCCATGACCTAGTCATACGCTGCGCAACTTATTTGGATGAAGACTCATCGAATGGGCCCATAGTATCTCTCCGTCACGCGGAGGTGCAAATCCCGCTTCTTGATACATACTTCTCAACATACCACCTTTGCATACCTGAGATGCACCTTTATGATCACCCTGTTACGGTGTGACGGTTGATACAGTCAAGGCATCCTCCGGTGATAGTGATAGGATCATTATCTCACGGTCTAAGGAATAAGTACCATGTTTCCTAATCATTACAACGGTGAACTTCGTGACTTCATCGCGTTGTCATAATCGCTATTGGGTAACGTCCATCACTTTCATTCACCCAATGAAATGACTCCATTGTCAATTGGCATAAATGCCCATGATTGGGAAACCTCAATTATCTGTTGACTAATGAACTAGCGTATCCATATACATGCCAGGGACCTGGTTGTTTACATACCACACCTGTATCAATGTTTCCTCTTAATACAGTTATAGCATGGTATAAAACTTATTATAAACTTTAATGAGATATTACAATAAACTCCTTTATTTATTTGCCTTTAGGGCATATCTACAACAGTTTCGTGCTCTTGGGAACACATACAACAGTAATGTAACCAAAGGACAGAGGAAGACCCATTTGCACGACGAAGGATGGGAACAGTTCGTCTAGCAGACACACTAGTAGGAGACTGCTTATAGCCGCCAGGCTACCGCTGACGCAGCTAAAAGCACGTTTGCCAGCAGCAAATATCACTGGCGCAACTACAAGCATGTTTGCTAGTGGTATGTACAAATATTAGCGCTGGCGCATACGGAAAGACGTACGTCAGCGGTAAGGGGTAAGTGCCCCTCTCTCTCCTTAACTATTTAATTCTCTCTTCCTATCTTATCTCACCGTCCACCCACACCTTATCCTCTCATCATCCTCTCCCTCTCTGCTCTGTGTCTCACGCGGTCGAGAAATCGACGCTGCGGCCATCGCGTCGCCGTACTGCACTCCCCCGTGACGGCGGTCTCGGTGGTGCTCCGGGGCTGCGGCGCTCTTGCTCGCTGCTGTCGCCCACTTCCTCCACCTCCCCGCACTCCTCCTCTATGCAGTCCACACCTACATCCACCAGACGCCGTCCCCTCCACCGGGCCTCGCGTCGCCCTCTGCCCAGCCGGCAGCACGGAAAGCAAGCGAGGCACCACCCCGGCCTCCGCATTAGACAACGCTCCAACTCCACGTAGCTCTACCTCCTGCGGCTCTCCCACACCGCCCTGGCCTCCCGCCCGCACTTCGCCGGATTCCACCTCGCCCTTCTCATCCCGCTCGCGCTCCTTCCACACGCACTCCTCCTTCCGCCCCTTCGCCGGCTCCGTCACCTCGCTCGCGGCACTCCCCGCCACGTGCTTCGCGCGCGCCTTCTGGCTCGGGACCGACCAGACCCGCACTAGGCTCATCGTCCTCGGGTCCTCTGCCCCCGTGCGCCTCTTTCTCCACCTCGCGGTGCTCGTCTCCTCTGCGGTCTCTGCGGTCCACCGTCACGGTTTGCGGCCGATCCTCTTGCCCGCTACGGTGCCAGCCGAACTCTCCGGCGGCTCCTCCATGCAGGACCCCACGCAGATGTATACCGGGTTGGCGGCTGCGTTGACCTCATTGTGGAGGACCAGCCTCGGAAACGAGAGGTCGAGTGGCATTGCCATTTAAAAAAAATTGGAAACCATAGCACTGGCGCACTACATACTGGTGCGCCAGCGGTAAGCTAACTTACCGCTGCCGAATGCCTGTTCGCCAGTGGTAACCAGTTACCACTGGCGTAGCAGCGCTAACGCACATGTAGTTCGCCAGCGGTAGGCTATTTAGGTGCGCCAGCGGTAGGCATTCTCCTACTAGTGTACAGTCTCAACGGGGGATTAGTGCTCCTAGTTTTTACTATGACAAGACCAAATCCAAGGATCTCTGTTGCCTTTATGAACTATGGTAATGATGAAGAGGAGGCCACCGACAAGGATTTTGACAGTTCTGATAATTATTCTGACAGTTCTATAGGGAGTGACGAAAAGGGCAGTTACATAGTTGCCCAAAGAGTGCATCTCAATAAACATCAGACCGACCGCTTATTACTTCTGGTGATAGTGTTGGTGGTACCCCAAGCGAACATATGGATGTAGTAAGTAGCAATTTTCCCTCAGGGAAGAACCAAGGTTTAATCGAACCAGTAGGACTTTGAAATCAACAACGAGGTGTGTCGTGGTATTGTTGAATCTAGCCGAGACAGGGGTGCCATCCGGCTAGGTAGAGAGGTGGGTATAGGAGACGTAGGTGATTCCGGTGATGGGATAGGCACACGTGTTTACCCAGCTTCGGATCTCGCAACAGTGGCGAAACCCTATGTGTTGCTATAATTCACTATAAGGCAATATGAGCCGATTACAAAGAAAGTTAGAGCGTGCCCTGAGGCGTCCCTCCGTCCGGCTTATAAATGCGCTAGGACTAGGGTTTGCTGGAGGAAACCTAACCGACTAAGTACAGATTTCTACTTGAATCTGGCATGGGCCTTGCCTTGGGACCTAAGTCGACTACAATGCAGGCCGCCTTCCGGAAACTTCCCTTAGCCGGATGGGCCTCCTGCGCTACATCATACTGGGCCGCCGGTAAGCCCGATTGGCTTACCACCACTGTGGGCCACCCGGGTATGCTGGCTTTTAGTCACCTCTGTGAAGGTACATGTTCGGCATATCCCGATCATTAGCCCCCGGAAAGCTTCAAGTTCTTCAGTGGTCGGCTTCACGTTTCCCGGCATTATCTTGTCCGGCAAACTCTTAATCCGTCTATACACCTTGGAGCCTTCCCAGAACCTTTAGTCTTCAAGACATATCGAACAACCTGTTAGCACCCGTTTTTGGCAGGTCCCGGGTTCAAGCTCATTCAGGAGGAAATGGCGACTCGGTGGCGACCCGGAAGGAGCCAATCGGGCTTAGCCTGAACTCGGCTTAGCCACAGCCCGGGTTCAAGTTCATTCAAGGAAATGAAGACCCGACAGAAGTCAACCTGGCGGAAATCAACCCGATTTAGTCAGAAATCAGATCACCAGTTCAAGCTCACTCGAAAGGAAATAGATGACTCGTAGAGGACCTGGGATGACGACCTGGCAGAAATTGACTCGGTTGCAGGCAAAACCTGGGACCCGGTGTAGGTTAGACTCGAAGATTCCTGAAGATTCCAGAAGCCGCATCGGAGGAGCCGGACGTGAGGAAGTTTAATACTTGCCAAAGCCCAAAACAGAAGTCGGTGGCGCCAGAAGGAGTTCAGGTTCAACCCGGAAGACAAAGGGTGACTTTCCAAGGATCGGAGATGTCCAGCACGAACCCGACCGGGAGTCTTACCTAGCTTAGAAGTAAAAGCCGACCTATTTCATGAGTTGTAATCCGTGTAGAAGTACAATTGCTTGTACGGAAAGTCCAGCCGCCTCACTGTATATATGTAGGAGGTGACGGCCGACTGAAATTAAGCAAACAATCGACAATCAATACAAACTCTACTTTTTACCCTCAAACCCTTGTTCCCGCTTCCGTTATTCGGCAACTTCGCACGAGTTCATCGAATATCGACAACCGAGTTGAGAGCGGTCAAACCTGGCTTAACTTAGCCAATCGTCGCCGGCTTCCTCCGACGGGGTCCCTCCCGAGGGGCTGAGGCATCTGGTTCTAAAAGCGCCGACTTGTTGTCTTGCGTATCGCGCTACAAGTCGGCCTCCTACGGGGCGAGTTGCGGAGTACCTCCCCCGGCTCCGTGGGTACACGAGGACGTGTTCGTGTGACGCGTTTTTATCGCAACACACTTTTTGGCGACTCCGCTGGGGACGATTTTTAACCTAAATCGGACAGCAATGACCGGTTCCAAGGCTACAGATTCGTCGGACATCACCACCGACAACATCATCAGGCCTACCATCAAGGATTTGTCGGAGGAACAACGCCAAGGCTTGAATGAGTGGAAGAAGAAGAGAAGCGAGGAGTTCGAGGCACTGCGACTCAAGTGGGAGCAAGAAGATGAGGAGTTGTACATGGCTAGCTTCAAGTTGGATCGGCAAGGCAAAACCGCGCCGATCAAGTAACCGGAATATGTACCTCTGAGCATCAACGCCGACATACCTGCTGTAAGTAACAGTGTTTTTTCTTCCGAGCAATTAGCTGAGATCTAGTTTTATATTTCGCAAGGAACAAACACTGTCTATAATGCTGTGCTGGAACATGAAGGGGCTAAGAAAAACACCGTTCAGGGCCAAACATCGGACACACAACCGATGAACCCGAACAGGAAAAACCGGGTTGTTAGCGCATTACCTTGTCCGACTCCGATCCGAAGTTCACCCTACCCGTCAGGTCAGACGGGACCAGTGGTGCAATTTCCGGGTCGCGAGTCAATGCCGAATCCAAATTTGGCTCCTTGGATGCAACCCGGCCCTGCGACCAATTCTGCTCCTGGTCCGAGTCAATCGGCCAATATGGACGATTTAGTAGTAGAATTCAATAAGAAATTGGAACAGATAGCATATGACAAGCTCGGGGTTAGATTGAGACCTAGAACCTACACTAAGCCCTATCCCGAGTATTTTGATTTACAACCTTACCCACCTGGCTATAGAGTTCCCGAGTTTTCTAAGTTTAATGGGGTGGATAACAAATCGACATGGGAGCATATTAGTCAATATCTAGCTCAATTAGGTGAGGTTAGTCATGATCATATCAAAGTTCGCATGTTCTCTTTATCGTTAACCGGGGTTGCGTTTTCTTGGTTTTCAGCTTTAGCTCCTAACTCTATACACACTTGGTTTCACCTAGAGAAAAAGTTTCATGAGCACTTCTATGCCGGAGAAATCGAGTTAAAGTTGTCCCATCTAACATCGGTTAGGCAGAAGCATGATGAATCGGTATCCGATTATATCAAGAGATTTAGAAACACCAGAAATCGATGTTACAGCTTGGTGATAACTAAGAGAGATATGGCCGACTTAGTTTTTAACGGGTTAAGGACGTATCTCAAAGAAAATCTAGAAGGACACGAGTTCTCCTCTGTCGGGCAGGCTCAGGAGAGAGCTCTGGCTCATGAAAGCCGAGTTAACGAGTCCAAAGACTCGCATCGGATGAGCAGGAGTCGGCTTAACGCTATCGAATATGATGCCGACTCCGGTGATGAAGCCGATGTTTACGTGGCCGAGTTTTTTTGGCCGAGTAAGGCCAAACCCTATACACGTGACGACCTAAAGCCGGTTCGTAAGAACCGGGATGTCGCAACAGTGGAACATGGGGTTCCCCTGATGCGGTCAAAGTGGGTCCATCGCACATGGGCCCACCAAGGAGGCACTCAAGGCCAAGACTCAAGACTGGCAGATGGGCCCCCCATCTGCCCCATGGCATCCCGACGCGCGCGGCATCGACAACCAAGGAAAAGGACCTGGGGATCCTCCGGGGCCCCCTCGACCCGGAAGCAGGCATGGAGGTCCCGAGACCCCGATGCCCGGCAGGAGGCCAAGCTCACCCCGGGAACCAACCTCCAGTGCGCAAAGAGGATAAGCTTGCCAGCCCTGGCTGGAAGCTCCTAGAAGACTTGGGCGCCAAGAAGACGGAGGCGCCAAAGGGCGGCAGAGGCGGAAAAGCTGTCAGCCTCTGTCCGCCCTCTCTGGAAAAGGTGGGTGGCCTCACCTACTCCCTCTGAGAAGAATACTTGGACGAGAAGAGGCCACGTCGCCTCCTAAGGAGAACCCGGAGGGGTTTTCCCGCCAAAACCCCTCCGGCCCCAAGGGTGCACCTGTGGTATCCCCTTAGCCTATAAAAGGAGGACCAAGGCACCCAAGGGGAGGACAGGCGGGGACAAGTTAAGACAAGTTCGGGGAGGCTAGGCTAGGTAGTGCACAAGTCCAAGAGTAGCTTAGGCGAGAGGTGATCTCCTCCGGGCCAGGATCTGCTCGTCTTCAACTTTTAGCCAACACCTCCCGGGTTCTCACCCGCAACCACCCTTGTAAAGCTACACCATGATACACCTCTCAATACAGACATGCAGGAGTAGGGCTGTTAGCCTCCGGGCGGCCCGAACCTGGGTAAACTCCTTGTGTCTCTGTGATGCTTGCTAGTACGTAGATCTCGAGCGTAGACGAAGCCCCCGGGCGGAAGACGTCACTCAGCCTCCTTCGCGCCCCATACCGAACCTAAAAAGGGGGTATCCTTTACTCCCGGTGTCCGTGATCCAAGACACGACACGGGATGATGAGGTAAAATGTAGCTTTGACGTAGGCAAATGTGAAAGAATATTTGATGCCTTGTTAAAGGACAAAGTGATCCGAGTCAACCACGTTGTGCCATCTCCTGATGAATTAAGGCGGCGTGCTTATTGCAAGTATCACAATTCTTTCTCTCATGCTACTAATGATTGCAATGTCTTTTGTCGACAGATTCAATCGACCCTCAATGATGGACGATTAAGCTTTGCCGGCATGGCCATTGACACACAGCCGTTCCCAATGAACGTGCTAGATCTCGAGGGAAATGTAGCGCCCCGACCCCAGAACTATACAGTGAAGCTTTGTGCAACCGGTCATGCTACACAATCGAAGGTTACTGGGTTTACCAATCCCAGGCCAAAACCTTTGGCAGGTGTGCTCGGAATGGATCATCGGCACACAACACCTCGATCATGCCATAAGCTCAGACATAGCTATCACGTATAGTCAAGAGATCAAGACTTGTGGAACAACTGGCACATCACAGACTCTACGACACAAACATTCATATAGAAACTCATATATGAGGAAGACACAAATATTACACACAAAAGGTCACAGACCCAACAATTCATCAAGCGGAAGCGAGGTAGTGTTGTCTAACAACAAGATGCAAATTATGGTCTAAGAGGCCTACAGATAAATAATCCCAGCCAGCTTGTTCCACGGTCCCAAGCTGCCACCTGGGAACCCCGGACTACTAGTCAACGTCCACGAAGAACCCACCTAGTTGCTCGGTGTCGTCCTCCTCTGAAACAAATTCATAAAGGCAGTAAAGAGAGACTGAGTACGACGTACTCGCAAGTTTAGTAGGGCGATATAGGCCCAAATGCTGACGGAGGCTCTAAAGCTGTATATGTAGATGTTTTGCATAATGCTAGTTTTCATTAATAAAAGCATAAATGACACAAGGCATCGTCTACTCAGAATATTTTTCATAAGAGGGGTAAGAGGGTAAACTTTTCATTCGGTTCTCATCGAACCAACTTGTAGCCAACACCCACTCATCTCCACCAAGGCACACCCTCGAATCACCCTCGAGGAAATGAACCTTTATCACACGTTGGTTATGCAACCTTTAGCTGCCATATCAATTAAGTTGAGGTTCTCTATGATCTTATCGTCTATTCCCAAGTCGTCCATAACCGCGGACATGGCTTTTCGAAAAGATTAAACCCTACAGGGGTGTACTTATTTACCCATTGGTACTGTCTGGCTCACCTAATTGGCCCTCTTCCGGGGAAGGCCTGCGAGTGGGCGTGTTTAAACCTTTACCTCGCGTGAGACTATCCAAGAGTCATCTGTGGCGACATGACAAGTTTACCCAGCCTATTTCAGCCCCTGCCCCATCTCCACGCCCTAAACACCACCATCCTCATCATTTCTTTTTCCGCTCACACACACGGCAAATGGAAATAGCAAACTAGAGGACCCTTGGATACGCCCGCACAAGTTATTCAGTTAGTAAGGAGCCCATACCCCCACCAATGGAAGCACGCTCGTCTTGGTTCAAGAGGTAAAGAACTCGTACCTAGGGGCAGGAATGAGACAAAACACCATCCCCGATGGCAACTCATCCAAGCCTTCTTAGCATTTTAATTAAGCATCACCATTAACCACCATGCCCGCATCATTCCATCAACATCACCAATTATGGAATTAAACAACGGACATCACTAGTATTTGACTAAGCATGGCTAAGCATAGCTAAGCATATAACAACAATTATAATTTGTATCCGGCCAACACATCAACCCTAGAGTTCATAGGAGGGGAAAGCATGTGACGGTTCAGGGGATAAACATGCATTCATAGGATACTATACATCTTGATCAAAGGGACATTTGAATCGCATGCAATATTATGGTGGATAAAATAAGTTTATAAAACAATAGGATGCTAGATGCCAAGAAGGTTAGGTTATCTCTTGCCTTGCTGTCGGGGCGTGTAGTACTGCTCGTCGGGATAGGTCGGGGTGACCTCAACTCCGGAATCTATCGATACCCAGAAATAATACAAAAGAACAAATAAATCACACGAACACAAGGTGCAATGCTCAATCACATGATGACATGTCAAATTGATGCAAAGATACCATCATATAAATTAAATAGCAAAATTAAATGGGGAGCCAAATAATTAGTGCAATTATTTGGAAACAACCCCAATATTTAACTTAATGACTACATTATGTATAAATTATTAAATTAATAGATAAGTGGCTCAAATATGCATGATCATGATATGATTGGGTAGGTTTTGTTCTTCCGATCGTTTTGGTACCTCATTTGTAATTTTTCGAGTAACGATGAATAAATAGCGAATTAAATAATTAATTGAATTTAATTCTTTTAACCAATCTATGAATAACATCAAATAATTATTTGTGATCATGATGTGATAGTTGCATGGTTTGATAGCATTTGAATTGTTGAACACATTGATATTTTATTCACAATTTTTGGTTAAATGTTTATCGGATTATGAATTTTCCCAAATTAGGTATTATTTATGACATTTAGGAAATTCTTAAATAAAGGAGAAATTTATTTTACTCAAAAGTGCATGGTAATGTCACCAATAGGTAGGTATTGTTTTTCTGAACAATTTGACATAAGAATTGCCAAAATTGAACCAATATTTAAAAAAGCTATCGAATCTTTTATTTCAATTTAACTAACTTAGGGGCCCGGATATTCCGTCAACCGGATATTCCAATGCCCTGTTGAAATCTCCGGTTCCAAATATCCGGTGACTTCCAGTAGCTCCAATTTCTGGTCCTTAGCAGAATTTCGTCTCCGACCGGATATTCCGGTAGCAAATATCCGGTGACTACCAGTACCGTCGAGTTTTGGTCCTTAGCCGAATTTCGCTTCATACCGGATATTCCGGTGACTAGAAAATATCCGGTAGCAAATATCCGGTGACTACCAGTACCGCCGAGTTTTGGTCCTTAGCCGAATTTGCCACGGACCGGATATTCCGGTGCTTAGAAAATATCCGGTCCGGTGCCAGGCGGGGCACACGGTGGTGACCGTCGGCGACGGCGGGCGCGAGGAGCGGGGAAAGGGGAAGCGGGAGGTTGTCCAAACGGACGAGGAACTCACCCTGGTTACATGGGGGTCCTCGGCGACGGCGGGAGTGGCCGGAGGCGACCGAATCGAGCTCGGCGGGGCTCGGCCGGGGTTGAGGAAGGCGAGGACGCGGGCGTCGGCTCCGGCCTTCCTGGCCCGATTCCTTGGGCGTGGAGGAAGAGGAGGATGCGGCGGACCTTCCCGTGCGGTCAGTTCGTCCCGGGGTCGACGGAGACGACAGCGATGCGACGGCGGACGGCGGCGGCTACACAGCGGCGGGGAGCGAGCTAGGGTTAGGGTCGATGGGGAAAACGGGGAGGGGAAAGGAGTGTGGGGCAGGTGAGGTCGTCGGTGGCAGCTCCTTGTCCTCCCGGGGCCACGGCATGGAGCTGCACAGGGGCGAGGCGGCATGGGAGCCGCGGCATGGCGCCAGTGCCGACGGGCACTGTGGAGAAGAAACAGAATTCACGGAAAACCCCCTGGCCTCAAAGTTTTAATTGCAAAAATGTCCCCCAGCAACTTCAGTGATTTAATTGGAGCATTTGGACATTTTCTAAAATTCCACAAAATTCAGGTGGGCTCCCCATAACACCTAGAGGCTCCACAAAAATTGGGGTTGCAAACTAAAATGTTTTGCACCACATTTGTTCATAGGGTTTAGTTATTTCATTTTTGACAAATACAAAAATGTATTTATTTGGATCACTTAAACCATTCCAAAAATAATGAAAATATTCATGGAGGCTCTAACGATGACATTGAAGCACCCCATGATTTTAGTTTGAATTTTTGGAAAGTTTAAATTGGTTTCAAATATAGCATTTGAAATGAACCAATTTTGGAATCTCAAATTCATTTCTTCTTTGGCACTATTTGGAATTTGAGAATTAGTTATACAAGGTAAACATGGAACTTCCTAAACCATTTGGAAGTCCATGAATGATTTGGTTTGCTAAGTTGAGCAATTGCATTGGTTGGGAGGTTTGGGAAGTTTTGCTTCCCCATTTTAGTTGCTTGCATATGTGGTTAGTTAGAAATGTCAAATTCATATGGATGCCATGATGCAAACAAGAATGCAAAAAGTGGAAAAATTCTCTGTATTTTTCAGTACAAAGCTGGGGCTGTTACAGGAAAGAAAGTTCTTCTTCGGCCAGAAGTAGCCGAAGGCGCTAAAAAATCTAACGTGGCTATTGGGGAGCCCAGGAAAGAAGCCGGCGTCAAGGAAGCAAGGAGAGAGATCACGTTGACTCGGCAACCTGATGGAAAGGAGATTATCAAGATTACCATCAAGAACTCCGCACTCGGGGGGCAACAACCACGAGCAAGAGAACCCGGAATCCAGAATCCGAAACTCGGGGGGCAACTTCGGTTCCTAAAGCCCAAGAACCCGGAAGTCGGCAAATGGAAGACGAATCAGGTTGAATACAAGCCAAAGAAAATCAAGACGACTTTCGATATGTTGCTGAACAAGTATGTGCGCCAGGCCAGGTCTAAGGTAACCTGACAATATGGGAAGCGACCAAGGTCACCATCTACCGAGAGAAGCTACTGGCATCAAGAGTCGGCTGATGCGTCCAAGCATCAAGTAACCGGGCAAACTGTGCAAAGTCGACTCGTCTATCCTGGTAACTCTTCATATTGGCGAGTCAAGGAGCAGGAAGCCAAGGTAGCCGACATAGAAAGGGGGATGATCTCGGGCAACTCATTAGTCATTGGGACACATGTGTTGAAACTGAAGGACCCGGTTACAGAGCCGACAAATGATAAGCCGATACTTGCTATCATGCCTAAAGCAATATCCAGTGACCATGAAGCCGGATCCAGCCAAACCGAGGTAGCAAAGCCCCGGGACCCAAAATATACCCAGCCAAAATGGTGCCCGCCAGGTATAACAAAGAAACAGAAGCGGAAGTTGCAAAGGGCAAGGAACCGGGAGAAAGCAGAGAAAGAAGCTGAGCAAGCTAGAGATGATGAGTTCAATGCTGAGAGGCCAATGGTGTCAGTTCAAGCATGGGTGCCAAAGACGGCTCCTGTGACGACTCCTTTGATGATTGCACCGAGTCTTGCTATAAGCAATAAGATGGAGCCGGTTTCCACACGAGACATTACTTATTCGTCATGGGCAGATGAAGTTGAAGCAGCGGACTTGGAAGCAGGGGAGGAGCCGGCAAAGGGCGAGTCGGATAACGAGTCGGCAAATGAGGAGTCGGCAGAGAATTTGATGAGTGAGGAGCCGGCAGAAGATGAATCCGAAACACTGGAGTCAACGAGAAACGAGTCGGCAGATGGGAACTCGGCAGAGAACTTGCCCAGCAAGGAGCCATCAGAAAGTGAGATAGAGTTGCTGGAATCAATGGCGGACGAGTCGGAAAATTTGCTATAGGAAGATTTGCTGGATTATGAAGGAACACTGACTCGGGTAGGTATGGATATTAACATGGTATATTATTTGCCTGCTGAATTCCGTGCTCTAGAAGAAGAAGGTGAAGTAGCACAGCTCAACTTTGGACCCAAGAATGCCGTCTTCGAAAAACCTGAGGGACCGGTTAAGCACCTAAAACCTTTGTACGTCAAAGGACATATCAATGGGAAGCCGGTTACCAGGATGATGGTTGATGGAGGTGTTGTGGTAAACCTGATGCCGTATTCTGTCTTCAATAAGTTACAACTAGAGGATTATGATCTGATGAAGACGAACATGGTACTGAACGGGTTCGAAGGAGGAGAAGGAGTGGAAGCCAAAGGAGTCATCAGCTTGGAACTCACAGTGGGAAGCAAAACCTTGGCTACTGCATTCTTTGTTGCTGAGGTGCAAGGGAATTACAATGTGCTACTCGGACGAGATTGGCTCCATGCAAATCAGTGTGTGCCATCCACTATGCACCAGCAACTTGTACAATGGATCGATGATGAGATTGAGGTCGTTCATGCCGACAACTCGGTATGTATTGCTTTAGCTGAATCCATTGTTGATTGGCAACACTCAAATGCTAAAGGTGTTTGTCTACTTCTGTAGCAACTCCTTTGTATCTTTACTTTTTCACATTGTTGTGCCAAGGAAAGTATCTAATGTTAAGATGATGCTATATTGGGATGACTGCGCAGGAACAGATTTCTTCTGTTCACTGTACGAAATTCCAAAAATTATAGAAACATGATATAAATCTGCAATTTTTTTTGCATACTCCTGATAAATGTACACATCTTTCGTTAGATCAACGTTTTTCGATCTGAGACCTGTAAGTGCCTCGAAAAAATATGTCTTTGAGGACTGTTCTGGTTTTGACAGATTCTGTCTTTTGTGTTGCATTTTCTCTATTACAAGTGTTAGGTGGAATTATTTTTTGGGTGGAAGAGCTTCACTTAATCCTAGTAACAGTAGCTAATGTTTAAGATGATTGCCATGTTTGCGTCCTTACAGAACATGTGAGTTTTTTATTGGTGCACTAACCCTCTAATGAGAATTATGTTGAGTTTGGGGTGAAGGAAGTTTTCAAGTGTCAAGAGAGAAGGGTGATATAATAATATCAAGAAGAATGATGAGCTTAAGCTTGGGGAGGCTCCCAAGGATCTCCCCAGCATATTTCAAGAAGACTCAAGCATCTAAGCTTGGGGATGCCCAAGACATCCCCTTCTTCATCGACAAATTATCAGGTCATCTCTAGTGAGACTATATTTTTATTCCTTCACATCATATGTGCTGTTCTTGGAGCGTCTGTGTGCTTTTATTTTCAGTTTGTTTATGTTTTATCTTCTGGTCAAAACTTGTTGGATCCTAGAATTCTTGTTTAGGAGAGAGACACGCTCCGCTTTTTTCATTAGAATACTCCTATTCTTCACTTATACTTGTTGAGTATTTATTTCTAGCGCTGTTAAGCTTTTAGCTCTTGTTTTCATGTATCTCTTGTCAGAGCTATGAGTTCTTTTAAAGAAAGTACTCTCTTGCTTCACTTATAGTTGTTTGGAGAGTTGTTTAAATAAGTTGATTGGTTTTTGGTTGCAACAGAAAATGTTGCATGTGGTAATTGGCATAATGCAAAATGCTTACATACTCTTGTAGATCACTATCTTGGATAATTTGATACTTGTCAATTGTTTTGAGTTACTAAGTAGGACATGTTTAAGCTTTTGTATCATGTAAGTAAAACACATTAATGGAGAACTGCCGTAAAGCTTGTTGAAATTTGGTTTGTATAAGTGGTAATTCCAAGGTCTAGATATTTTCTAGTAAAAAAGTTTGGTTGACAAGGAAGACAATGTGGAGTCTTATAATGTTTCCAATATGTTGTCGTATAAGTTTTTCCTATACCGGTTGATAGTTTGTGTTTGCTTAAAAATAAGCTTGCTAGCCTAAACTCTGTACTAAGCGGGAATGCTGCTTGTGCATCCAAAACCTTGAGCCAAAATCCATGCCATCTGTGTCCACCATACCTACCTATATGTGGTATTTTCCTGCCACTCCAAGTAAACTTTTCATGTGCTACCTTTAAAATATTCAAAATACTCCGTTTTGTGTCTCTGCTTTTAAGCTCATGAGGAAGCAATGGAGAGCTAGATATGACTTGTGACAAGCAAGGTCATTTCCCCCCTTTCACCCGGTGTTGATGGTTTACGTCCTCACTTGAATCAACCCGAGAGCGGCTTAAGCAAAATATAAATATAACTCACCATTCTCCTCCGCACAATGAAAATCTGAGAAATCAGCTCAAATTGGTTAGTGGTGAAACAAAGGAGAAAGAGGAATGTACTCATTCCTCTAAAACCAGCCGCTCTCACAAGTCTAAAACCCTTGCTTGTTATAGGGGACTAGCTAGTCTATTTGCTGTGAAGTCGTTGACGAAAGCATGCATATCTCAAAATTGTTTTACTTCTGTTCTATAAAAAATAAAAAGCTCTAGAACATGACTAATCCCTACTTCCCTCTGCAAAGGGCCTTTCTTTTACTTTTATGTTGAGTCAGTTTTCCTACTTCTTTATATCTTCCACAAGCAAACACTAGTGTCAACTTTGGTACAACAATTGTTATATGATGGTGTATTTGACTGATTATATTGCTTTGTATTGATGATATCCATGAGATAAATATGTTGAGGTTGAAGCAATTGCTGAAACTAAAATCTTCCTTTGTGTTGGTCAAATACCTTTTACTTAGAGATTATTGCTTTGTGAGTTAACTCTTGTGCAAAACTTTTGGATTCAAGTCTCCAAAGTACTATTCATAAAAAGTTTTGCTCATATGATTCAATTGTTTACTCATTGCTTGATTAGAAGCAGACTATAGACCATTGACTTGGATCACTTCATTCATTCACATGTGCTTTACAGTATTATTTGATCGAGATTGTGTGGTAGCATGTCACCTCAAAAATTATTTTGTTTTTATCGTTTACCTACTCGAGGACGAGTAGGAACTAAGCTTGGGGATGTTGATATGTTGCAAACGTATCTATAATTTTTTATGTTCCATGTTGTTATTATGCATGTTGTTACATGTTTTGCATACACTTTATAACATTTTTATACATTTTCGGGTACTAACCTATTAACAAGATGCCAAAGTGTCAGTTGCTGTTTTCTGTTGTTTTTCCTTTTCAAAAAAGTTATTATGGAAATATCCTCGGAATTGGACGAAAATCAACGGACATCAATTTTCATCGAAACATCCTCGGAGTCCGAAGGAGAGCTAGAGAGGCGCTAGGGGGCGCCCTCACCAGGGATCGGCATGGCCCCACCTCCTGCCGCACCGAGGGGTGGTGTGGGCCCCTCGGGTGCCCTCCGACGCCGCCCCTTCGCCTATTTATTCCTCCTGCCCCGAAAACCCTAAGTACCCGAGTCATATTCCACGACAAGTTCCAGAGCCGCCGCCGTCGTCAAACCCTACTCGGTAGGGTTCCTGAAGCTCTTCCCGGCACCCAGTCGGAGGGGAGATCATCACCGGAGGGCTCTACATCACCATGCCTGCCTCCGGAGTGATGCGTGAGTAGTTCATCCTTGGACTACGGGTCCATAGCAGTAGCTAGATGGTAGTCTCTCCTCTTTGTGCTATCATGTTTAGATCTTGTGAGCTGCCTAACATGATCAAGATCATCTTATTGTAATGCTACATGTTGTGTTTGTTGGGATCCGATGAATATTGATACTATTGTAGGAGATATGCCCAAGAGGCAATAATAAGTGATTATTGTTTATCATATTTCTCCGTTCATGATATGTTTAATTCCATGCTAGAATTGTATTAACCGGAAACAAATACATGTGTGGAATATAAACGGTAATGTGTCCCTAGTCTTTCCTCTTGTGACTAGTTCGTTTGATTAAGTGATGGTTAGATGTTTCCTAACCATGGATTTATGAATCACTTAATAAACGAAGTTTGTATCATAGGTGATGATATAATGGACAAGACTCAAATTAAATAGATGTCAAATATAGTTTCCTTAGACCATGAGATTATGTCACTCCCGTTTATCGGAGGAGAACTTTGTGGACATCAAACGTCACTTCGTAACTGGGTGATTATAAAGGTGGCTTTCAGGTTCTCCGATGATAGGTTGTTGGGTGACATGTTTCAAGACTGGGATTTGTTCATCCAACAGTTGGATAGATATCTCTGGGCCCTCTCGGTAGTATAGCATCCAAACGCTTGCAAGCATATGACTAAGTGGCTAGTCATAAGGGATCCTATTCTATGGGAACGAGTAAAGAGAACTTGTCGGTAACGAGATTAATCAGATATGGAGATATCGGTGGATTGAATCTCGGACAAGTAATATATCGTGAAACAAAAGGAATCGTATATGGATTAATTGAATCCCGGACATTGTGGTTCGACTAGTAAAGTACTTCGTCGAATATGTAGGAATTAATATGGACATCCCGGTCCCGCTATTAATATGACATATTCGCGAACCCGCAGAGTCACACACTTAACGTTCGATGTAGTTAGGGTTCGAGATAAATGATGGTGAGAACGAATATTGATTCGGAGTCCCGGATTGGATCCCGGACATCACGAGGAGTTCCGGAGTGGTCCGGAGAATAAGATTCATATAAGGAAAGTTGTTTCCGGAGGTTAAGAAAGGTTCGGGAATTTATCGGTAAAGTACCGGAATGTTCTAGAAGGTTCTAGAGGGGTCTAGAAGTGGGGCCCATAGGAGTATGGGGCCCACATGGAAAAAGGGGGCAGTGGGCTGGCCTATTGGGCCAGCCGCACCACCACCCCATTGGCCCACCCGGGCCATGCTTCTAGAAGCAAGGGGGGGGGCCGGCCGAACCCTAGAGGTGGCTTGGGGGCCAAGCCACCCCCCCTTGCGCCGGCCCTAGGAGGGGAGGGGCGCACCCCCCTTGGCCTCCTATATAAGGAGGGGCAAGGGGAGGGGTGCCGCACCCTTTGCCTCCTCCCCAAGGTGCTAGCCGCCGGCCTCCCCTCCTCTAGCCGCACCCCTCCTCCTCCTCTCTCCCGACACCGCTTGGCGAAGCCCTGTCCAATCTCCACCATACACACCACGCCACCGTCGTCGTGCTGTTGATCTCGAGCCTCTCCACCACCTCTTGCGGGATCAAGAACGTGGAGTCTTCATCGAGCTGAACGTGTGGATCTCTCGGAGGCGTTGCTCGTGCGGCGCTTGGATAACACATCTCCTCGCGACTAGACGAGTCTAGTTGCGGGGATCGACTAGCCAACCCCTGCCTCGACAAAACGCTCACGGTTTTCTTCGAGGGTGAGATTCGATCTCCTTCTTGCTACCAACCTCTCGTAGATCGGATCTAGATGTTGGGTTTATTCCGCTATCTTTGCGTAGGAAAATTTTTGTTTTCTATGCTGCGACCCTTCAGTGGTATCAGAGCCTAGATCTATTCGTAGATGTTGGTGCGTTTAGACACAAGTGTTGTGGGCGTTGATGATTTGAGTTGCTACCTTCTCGCGTGCACTTTGCATCTTTGCGGTACTGTAAGATTGAAGCGGCCCGGACCAACTTTACTCGTCCACGCACGAGAGACCGGTTCCACGACTGACATGCAACTTGTTTTGCATAAGTGGCTGGCGGGTGTCTGTTTCTCTTGCTTTAGTGAAGATGCAATTTTCAATGGAAGGCCTTTCAAAAGGATGAGTAAATCAGCAACTATTTTATCACCGTTGTGGCTTTGCGTAGATTAGAACGGTTCTATCTAATGACCCATTAGAAGCCACGTAAAAATTGCATAAACAAAGTAGAGGCGTCTAACTTGTTTTTGCAGGGTTTGTGATATGGTATGGCCTCAAGATATGATTATGTGATGTATGCAATGATCATGTTTTGTAATTATCACGACTTGCATGTCGATGAGTACGGCAACCGGCAGGAGCCTTATGGTTGTCTTTAATTTATTGTATGACCTGCGTGTCACTTTAATCACCATGTAATTGCTTTACTTTATTTGCTAAGAGTAGCCAATAGTAGTAGTTGCAATAGTTGGTGGAGACAACCATGGTGATGGCGTTTGAGCTGGTGATGATGGAGATCATGCCGGTGCTTTGGAGATGGAGATCAAAGGCACAAGAAAAGGCTATACCATGTCACAATATTGAATTGCATGTGATGTTAATCCTTTTATGCACCTTATGGTTTATGCTTAGATACGATCTCGACGGTAGCATGATAAGGTGATCTCTCACGTTAATATCAAGAAGTGTTCTCCCCTAGTATGCGCCGTTGCCAAAGTTCGTCGTTTTGAAGCACCACGTGATGATCGGGTGTGATAGATTCTACGTTCACATACAACGGGTGCAAGCCAGTTTGCACATGCGGAAATACTACGGTTTACTTGACGAGCCTAGCATGTACAGACATGGCCTCGGAACACAAGAGCCGAAAGGCTAAACACGAGTCATATGAATGATATGATCAACATGGAGATGTTCACCATTTGAAACTATGCCACTTCACGTGATGATCGGTTGTGGTGTAGTGGATTTTGGATCGTGTATCACTAAACAACCGGAGAGATGTTGAGTTTAGTGGGAGTTCGTTTTATAATTAGATTATCTTTCGAACACAATATCATGAACATAGTCTAAGCACCTTGCAAATAATGTTGTAGATCAATGGCCCTTCCCAACATCACCATGAACTTTAACGCGTTCCTAGAGAAAGACAAGCTGAAAGACGATGGAAGCAATTTCTCGGATTGGTTTATGAATCTGAAAATTATCCTCAAAGCTGCCAAGAAACTGTATGTCCTAGATGCACCGCTAGGTGAGGCTCCAGCAGAGGGAGCGGCTGAAGACATTAGGAATGTCTGGGCAGCCCGTTCAGAGGACCACGAGATAGTTAAGTGCGGTCTGTTGTACGGCTTAGGACCAAAGCTTCAAAAGCGTTTTGAGCACCATGGCGTTCATCAGATGATCGTTGATCTGAAAGCTATGTTTCAGACTCAAGCCAAGGTGGAGAGGTATGAGGCCTCTTCTAAGTTCTTTAGCTGTATGATGGAAGAGAACAGTTCCGTCAGCGAACACGTGCTCAAGATGTCTGGGTACGGTGATCGTCTGGCGCAGCTGGGTGTTGTGATTCCCAATGAGTTGGGGATTGACCGTGTTCTCCAGTCACTTCCACCGAGCTACAAAAGCTTTGTGATGAACTATAACATGCAAGGGATGGAGAAAACTCTCCCTGAGCTTTTCGCGATGTTAAAGACCGCGGAAGTGGAAATCAAGAAGGAGCATCAAGTGTTGATGGTCAATAAGACCACCAGTTTCAAGAAAAAGGGCAAAAGAGACAACTTCAAGAGGGACGGCAAGCGAGTTGCCGGGTCTGCGAGGAAGTCAAGGAAAGGCCCTAAGTCTGATACTGAGTGCTTCTACTGCAAGGGAACCGGACACTGGAAGCGGAACTGCCCCAAGTATCTGGCGGACAAGAAGGCTGGCACCGTCAAACAAGGTATATTTGATATACATGTTATTGATGTGTATTTAACAAGTGATCGTAGTAGCACCTGGGTATTTGATACTGGTTCGGTTGCTAATATATGTAACTCGAAACAGGAGCTGCGGAATAGACGGCGCTTGGCAAGGGACGAGGTGACGATGCGAGTTGGAAATGGATCAAAAGTTGAAGTCATCGCTGTCGGCACACTCCCTCTGCATTTACCATCGGGATTAGTTTTAAACCTTAATAATTGTTATTATGTGCCTGCGTTGAGCATGAACATTATATCTGGATCTTGTTTATTGCGAGACGGTTATTCATTTAAGTCTGAAAACTTTGGTATTTCGATTTATATGGATAATACTTTTTATGGTCATGCACCTGAGAGGAATGGTTTATTTCTATTGGATCTCGATAGTAGTGATACACATGTTCATAACATTGATGCCAAAAGATGCAAAGTGAATAATGATAATACCACATTTTTGTGGCACTGCCGTTTGGGTCATATTGGTGTAAAGCGCATGAAGAAACTCCATTCTGATGGACTTTTGGACTCACTTGATTTTGAATCATTTGAAACTTGCGAACCATGCCTTATGGGTAAGATGACTCGAACACCATTCTCCGGCACGATGGAGAGAGCAACAGACTTGTTGGAAATCATACATACCGATGTGTGTGGTCCGATGAGTGTTGCAGCACGCGGTGGATATCGTTACTTCTTAACCTTCACCGATGATTTGAGTAGATATGGGTATATTTACTTAATGAAACATAAGTCTGAAACGTTCGAAAAGTTCAAAGAATTTCAGAGTGAAGTTGAGAACCATCGTAACAAGAAAATAAAGTTTCTTCGATCTGATCGTGGAGGCGAATATTTGAGTTATGAGTTTGGCATGCATTTAAAGACGTGTGGAATTGTTTCACAACTCACGCCACCCGGAACACCACAGCGTAATGGTGTGTCTGAACGTCGTAATCGAACCTTATTGGATATGGTGCGATCTATGATGTCTCACACAGATCTGCCACTATCATTTTGGAGCTATGCATTAGAGACAGCCGCATTCACATTAAATAGGGCTCCATCAAAATCCGTTGAGACGACTCCATATGAGTTATGGTTTGGCAAGAAGCCAAAGTTATCGTTTCTCAAAGTTTGGGGTTGCGATGCTTATGTGAAAAAGCTTCAACCTGATAAGCTCGAACCCAAATCGGAAAAGTGCGTCTTCATTGGATACCCTAAGGAAACTATTGGGTATACCTTCTACCACAGAACTGAAGGCAAGATTTTCGTTGCCAAGAATGGTTCCTTTCTGGAGAAGGAGTTTCTCTCGAAAGAAGTGAGTGGAAGGAAGATAGAGCTTGACGAGGTTATTGAACCTGTTCTTGAGATGCCGAGTAGCGCTGAACTGGAAAGTGTTCCAGAACAGCCATCGCCACCTGAAGAAGAAGCAGATGATGGTGATCATGCTGTTCCAGTCAAGGCTGCTATTGAACCTCGCAGATCAACGAGGGAACGTACCGCTCCTGATCGGTACGACCCCGTCATGAATGTCATGTTGTTAGACAATGATGAACCTGCGAATTATGAGGAAGCAATGATGAGCCCAGACTCCGATAAATGGCTAGGAGCCATGAAATCCGAAATGGAATCCATGTATGAAAACCAAGTATGGACTTTGGTAGACTTACCTAACGACCGTAAGGCCGTTGAGAACAAATGGATATTCAAGAGAAAGACAGACGCTGACGGAAACGTCACCGTGTATAAAGCTCGACTTGTCGCAAAGGGTTTCCGACAAATTCAAGGAGTTGACTACGATGAGACATTCTCACCCGTAGCGATGCTGAAATCTGTTCGGATTATGTTAGCAATTGCCGCATATTATGACTATGAAATTTGGCAAATGGATGTGAAGACCGCGTTCCTTAATGGTCATATTAAGGAAGAGTTGTACATGGTACAGCCCGAAGGTTTTGTTGATCCAAAGGATGCTAACAAGGTATGCAAACTTCAGAGATCCATCTATGGACTGAAGCAAGCATCGCGTAGTTGGAATCTCCGGTTTGATGAAGTGATCAAAGGGTTTGGATTTGTCCAAACTTATGGAGAGGCCTGTATTTACAAGAAAGTGAGTGGGAGTTCAGTCGCATTTCTAATACTATATGTGGATGACATATTATTGATTGGAAATGATGTTACACTACTTGAAAGTGTAAAGTCTTATTTGAATAAGAGTTTTTCAATGAAAGACCTTGGAGAAGCTGCGTATATTTTAGGCATAAAGATCTATAGAGATAGGTCAAAGCGCCTAATAGGGCTTTCACAGAGTACATACCTTGACAAGGTTCTGAAGAAGTTCAGAATGGCAAATTCAAAGAAGGGGTTCTTACCAATGTTGCAAGGAAAGGTTCTGAGTAAGACTCAGAGTCCTGTTACGGCAGAAGATAGAGAGATAATGGACAAAGTTCCTTATGCCTCTGCGATAGGCTCTATCATGTATGCCATGCTATGTACTAGACCAGATGTGTGCCATGCTGTAAGTTTGACTAGCAGGTACCAAAGTGATCCAGGAGTGGAACACTGGTCAGCTGTCAAGAATATCCTTAAGTATCTGAATAGAACTAAGGAAATGTTTCTCGTATATGGAGGTGACCAAGAGCTTGTCGTAAGGAGTTACGTCGATGCTAGTTGGGACACAGATCCGGATGATTCTAAGTCTCAGTCCGGATACGTGTTTATTCTGAATGGTGGCGCTGTGAGTTGGAGGAGTTCCAAGCAGAGCGTGGTGGCGAAATCTTCAACAGAAGCGGAGTATGTTGCAGCCTCGTCGGCAGCAAGTGAAGCAGTCTGGATGAAGGAGTTCCTCTCAGAGCTGAGCGTGGTTCCAAGTGCGTCAAGACCTCTGGCCCTGTACTGTGATAATACAGGTGCAATAGCTCTTGCCAAGGACCCGACTTCACACAAGAATACCAAGCATATCAAGCGCCGCTATCACAATTTGCGTGAGAATGTCAAGGATGGTGACATAGAGATTTGCAAGGTGCATACGGATCTGAATGTGGCAGACCCGTTGACTAAACCTCTTCCACGAGCAAAACATGATCAACACCGAGAGGCCATGGGTGTTAGATTGCTACAAATGTAAACTAGATTATTGACTCTAGTGCAAGTGGGAGACTGTTGGAGATATGCCCAAGAGGCAATAATAAGTGATTATTGTTTATCATATTTCTCCGTTCATGATATGTTTAATTCCATGCTAGAATTGTATTAACCGGAAACAAATACATGTGTGGAATATAAACGGTAATGTGTCCCTAGTCTTTCCTCTTGTGACTAGTTCGTTTGATTAAGTGATGGTTAGATGTTTCCTAACCATGGATTTATGAATCACTTAATAAACGAAGTTTGTATCATAGGTGATGATATAATGGACAAGACTCAAATTAAATAGATGTCAAATATAGTTTCCTTAGACCATGAGATTATGTCACTCCCGTTTATCGGAGGAGAACTTTGTGGACATCAAACGCCACTTCGTAACTGGGTGATTATAAAGGTGGCTTTCAGGTTCTCCGATGATAGGTTGTTGGGTGACATGTTTCAAGACTGGGATTTGTTCATCCAACAGTTGGATAGATATCTCTGGGCCCTCTCGGTAGTATAGCATCCAAACGCTTGCAAGCATATGACTAAGTGGCTAGTCATAAGGGATCCTATTCTATGGGAACGAGTAAAGAGAACTTGTCGGTAACGAGATTAATCAGATATGGAGATATCGGTGGATTGAATCTCGGACAAGTAATATATCGTGAAACAAAAGGAATCGTATATGGATTAATTGAATCCCGGACATTGTGGTTCGACTAGTAAAGTACTTCGTCGAATATGTAGGAATTAATATGGACATCCCGGTCCCGCTATTAATATGACATATTCGCGAACCCGCAGAGTCACACACTTAACGTTCGATGTAGTTAGGGTTCGAGATAAATGATGGTGAGAACGAATATTGATTCGGAGTCCCGGATTGGATCCCGGACATCACGAGGAGTTCCAGAGTGGTCCGGAGAATAAGATTCATATAAGGAAAGTTGTTTCCGGAGGATAAGAAAGGTTCGGGAATTTATCGGTAAAGTACCGGAATGTTCTAGAAGGTTCTAGAGGGGTCTAGAAGTGGGGCCCATAGGAGTATGGGGCCCACATGGAAAAAGGGGGCAGTGGGCTGGCCTATTGGGCCAGCCGCACCACCACCCCATTGGCCCACCCGGGCCATGCTTCTAGAAGCAAGGGGGGGGCCGGCCGAACCCTAGAGGTGGCTTGGGGGCCAAGCCACCCCCCCCTTGCGCCGGCCCTAGGAGGGGAGGGGCGCACCCCCCTTGGCCTCCTATATAAGGAGGGGCAAGGGGAGGGGTGCCGCACCCTTTGCCTCCTCCCCAAGGTGCTAGCCGCCGGCCTCCCCTCCTCTAGCCGCACCCCTCCTCCTCCTCTCTCCCGACACCGCTTGGCGAAGCCCTGTCCAATCTCCACCATACACACCACGCCACCGTCGTCGTGCTGTTGATCTCGAGCCTCTCCACCACCTCTTGCGGGATCAAGAACGTGGAGTCTTCATCGAGCTGAACGTGTGGATCTCTCGGAGGCGTTGCTCGTGCGGCGCTTGGATAACACATCTCCTCGCGACTAGACGAGTCTAGTTGCGGGGATCGACTAGCCAACCCCTGCCTCGACAAAACGCTCACGGTTTTCTTCGAGGGTGAGATTCGATCTCCTTCTTGCTACCAACCTCTCGTAGATCGGATCTAGATGTTGGGTTTATTCCGCTATCTTTGCGTAGGAAAATTTTTGTTTTCTATGCTGCGACCCTTCAACTATGATCAAGTTGATTATCAATCTTTCTTTATATGTTGTTTATGATCTTGCATGCTCTCCGTTATTAGTAGATGCATTGGCCAAGTAGACCCTTTTAACTCCAAGAGGGAGTATTTATGCTCGATAGTGGGTTCATGCCTCCGGTAATCTGGGTGAGTGACAGAAACATCTATGGTTGTGGATGTGCTGTTGCCACTAGGGATAAAACAACAATGCTATGTCTACGGTCATTTGTGTTGTTTACATTACACACTTTGCTTAATGCGATTATCTGTTGCTTGCAACTTAATACCAACGGGGGACACGGATGTTAACCTGGCGGTGGATTATTAGTCATAGATGATGTTGGATAATGGTCTATGTATCTTGATGTAATGCCCAATTAAATCTCATAGTAATCATCTTGTCATATATTTGCATTGTCATGCGTTCATTATTTGTCAATTGCCCCGCTGTAATTTGTTTACCCAGCATGTTAGTTATCTTTTATGGAGAGACACCACTAGTGAACTGTGGACACCGGTCCATTCTTTTACACTGAAACAAACACCGTTACACCACGTTCCATCATCATTTGCTCGTTGTCCACTTTTTACATTTGCATTTGTTTTCCACACTATACGTTTTGATCCTTTGTTTTCAGCAAGCCGGGGAGATTGACAACCTTCCTGTTTCATTGGGGCAAAATAGTTTGATCGTGTTGTGTGCAGGTTCCACGTCAGCACTCGTGTTGCGCCGCGCGTGCAGCTGACAACCTTATGAGCACTTCTAATTCCTCCTGGATTTGATAACCTTGGTTTCTTACTGAAGGAAAACTGCTGCTGCACTACATCATACCTTCCTCTTGGGGTCTCCCAACGAACGTGTGGTTTCACGTCATCAAGACAGTTTTCTGGCGCCGTTGCCGGGGAAGGAAGAAACATTCAATCCCGTCACCTACGCCATCAAGGCAGCAGCCTCTATAGCTGCGGCTACCGCGGCAGTGGATGATGCAGCGGAGGAGGAGAAGGCTGCCGAGGAGGAAGAAGAAGAGGAAGCCGGCGACAACGAAGGAGCCGCCAGCAACCCTACTCACAACAAGGGTTGCTCGGTTGTCCACAACCACGAGCTCGAGGAGATGGTGAAGGACGGAGCCATTCCGCCTTCTTCAGCTTCGGCTTGGAGGGCCGGCTTTGATGACCCGTTCCCCACTCCAATCCAAGACAAACGGGTACTTCACATCGTCCAAGGGTTTTCTTTGCCTCATTCGGCTTTTCTTCTTGAGGTCTTAGATCATTATGGCTTCCAACTGCATAACATCACTCCCAACAGCCTGTTTTACGTGGCCGGCTTTGTCGTACTTTTCGAAGGCTACTTAGGAATAGCTCCTAGGTTAGACTTCTTTAAATACTACTTCCTCATTAAGCGACAGACTGTAAACAAGGAGCTGCTAGTTGTTGGCTCCATTAGCTTCAATATGTGCCGGGACATGGATTGGTACCCTCAGGTGCCAATTGACGATTCGGTAAGGGGGTGGGCATCCACCTTTTCTACTGCAAGGACGTCCCCCTTCCCAATAGGATTGAAGGTCTTCCGGGTTTTGAAGACAGAGCCGGCAGTGCCCAGCCATCATGGAAGAAGAAGCCGGCAGCAAAGATGCCGGCGGACCTTGCCGCCATAAAGGCAAGGATTATCGAGCTGACCTCCAGCTCACCTCCCTTGACGAGGGAGGACACCATCACTTGCTTGATGAAAAGGCGAAGCCAACCTCTCCAGCATCGTACTCGTCTCCTGTGCGAGTACACATGCGAGAAGACTGATCCAACGCGGATCAACAAAGAAGACTTGTCGGAAGTGCACTTTGAAGGGCGCTTCAACAAGTTGATCAAAGCCCTGTCAGCTCATGGCCGGCAATATGATGAATCGTGGCCGATGTACACGGCTGATACGTCTCAAACGTATCTATAATTTTTGAGTGATCCATGCTAGTTTTGTGATGTTGTCACATGTTTTTAATATCATATTACATCATTTTTATGCATTTTGTCGGACTAACCTATTGACAAGATGCCCAGTGCCAGTTCCCTGTTTTTGTGCTGAAATTGTTGCAGAAAGTTACTTCTGAAAATATTCTCGGAATTGGACGAAAATTTACGGAGATTTTTTATTGAAGAAATGAGGAAGGGAGCCAGAAGGGCGACTCCAGGGGACCCAGAAAGGCCAGGGGCGGCCCCCTGCCGCGGCCTAGGGTCCACCCATGGGTGGGACCCGCCCCTGCCCTGTGGGGCACCCCCGGCCGCCTCCGATGCCTATAAAATCACATCCGACGCAAAAACCCTAACCCCCAAAGTATTTTCCCAAATACGCAACAGAGCTCCGCCGCCATCGCCGACAAGTTTCGGGGTTCAGAAGGTCCTGTTCCGGCACCCTGCCGGGACGGGGTTCGACCGCCGGGGCCATCTCCGTCAACACCGCTGCTTCCCGCGATGAGGAGGGAGTAGTCCCTCACCGGGGCTGAGGCTTATACAAGTAGCTATGTGGTTATCTCTCTCGCCCATGATGTGATCTTCGTTGTGATCATGAGCTTTGTTAGTGTAGTTGAATACATGATGTTTCCCTATGTGTAATGGATATGATATTGCTCAAGTGGTGTTATTTAGTACAATTTCCGGAGCCACCGTTGTGATCATGGTACCTCGGTAACAGGATGGGTGCCATGTGTGACTCTATGGATAATAGATTGGAAGGATCTTCATCATGAGTTTGTTCTTTATTT
Organism: Puccinellia tenuiflora; assembly: GCA_012064385.1. Taxonomy (NCBI): domain Eukaryota; kingdom Viridiplantae; phylum Streptophyta; class Magnoliopsida; order Poales; family Poaceae; genus Puccinellia; species Puccinellia tenuiflora. The sequence continues at coordinate 942,425 of QRDG01000467.1, forward strand.
GTTGGATTGAATAGACCATGAGGTTTCTTGATGCTTGTGTTATTGAAGAAAGAGACTATTCAAGAAATAGGTTGTGGTGTTTGTTAGTACTATCTTTGGATGCGGATAGTGACAGCATGAAGTGTCCGTAGATGTGGAATACAAACTTTAAGATGTGCTTTTCGTAGCCCTACGCAATGCTCATCCTATTTGATCCACAAAAGAATGATCTCCGAGTAACGTCTACCACGCATGTATTTTTGTGGGAACTATCATGTGTTTAATTATGTTAATGATGTTGAGAGTAGTCACTAGTGAAAGTATGAAGCCTAGGCCTTGTTTCTAAGCATTGATACACCATTTTTAGTCACTTTTGTCACTTGTTTGCTTGCTGCCATTTTTATTACAGAATTACAAAATCACCTTTTACCATCCATATCACTTGCATTTTACCATCTCTTCGCCGAACTAGTGCACCTATACAACTGACAATTGTATTAGGTGTGTTGGGGACACAAGAGACTTCTTGTATCTTAATTGCAGGGTTGCTTGAGAGGGATATATTTGGCCTCTACCTCCCGTGGATTCGATAAACCTTGGGTTACTCAATTAAGGGAAATTTGCCGCTGTCCTACAAACCTCTGCGCTTGGAGGCCCAACAAGTCTACATGAATAGAAGCGTGTAGTAGACATCAACGGCCGCCAATCCCCCACCAAAGGTACTTATCTCGATCGAGCAAAGTTCAATTATTTGATGGTAGCCTTATTCTAACGCCTTGACTTGTGTTGTTCAATCAGGTTCCCGGACTTGAAGTCATCCGGCCTGCCCCTGTGCCTTCCTCCGGCAAGGCGGGTAACCAGGGCGTATTTCGTTTTCTTCGGGTTCTATAGAAAGTCGAAAGAGGAAGAGCCAATCACTTACGATTGGCGCCAAGTCGTCTGATGATGGCGACGCTCTTGTTGGGCTTAACATCCCCACCAAGAAGTAAGCAAGCCTAACATTCTTCTTTCAGTTGCAGCTTTGCCGGATTATCCACGCCTAAACTTTTATGCTTTTTGTAGGTTCAAGAAAGCTGGGCCTGATGACCCACAAGTATAGGGGATCTATCATAGTCCTTTCGATAAGTAAGAGTGTCGAACCCAACGAGGAGCAGAAGGTGTTGACAAGTAGATTTCAGCAAGGTTTTACTGCAAGCACTAAAAGAGAAATATTTTTGGAGTTTTGATATAAAGAACAAGTAAATAAAAGGGTACTGCAATAGTTGCAGCGAATAGCCCAATCCTTTTAAGCTCAAAGGACAGGCCGGTTGTGCTACTTATGATGATTAAAACGTTCTCGAGGACACATGGGAACTTTTGCCTAGTCATTCTCATTGCACGCCGGTGATTAATATTCAATGTTTTGATAAAATGCTGTGTGGGTAGACCTATGCTAATGCACCGCCCTTACTTGGAAAAATACATACTTGTGATTAAACCCCTTGCAAACATCCGCAACTACAAGAAAGTAATTAAGATAAAAACCTAACCACAGCCTTAAACTCCGAGACCCTACACTCCCTAGTGCACTAGTTCGTGAATTGGGGTTTAGGTTTCTGTCACTCCTGCAACCCTACCATAGGCAAACTAAATACACAATGCATTCCCCTAGGCCCTTTGAAAGGTGAAGTATCATCTAGTCGACGTTCACACGATACCACTAGAGGAATTGCACCACAGCATATAATCAAACCATTAAATATTACTCAACATTATGCAATTATTAGCAACTAGACTTTCCCCATGTCCTCAAGAACCAAACCAACTACTCACAAGACATCATATGGATCATGATCAGAGGTGATATGAACATGGGCAAAAATCTGATTGTAATGATAATTCACCGATAAAACTCTCAAACATCAACTACAAGTGGTAATCAACGCCCGGAATACGATTCCGATGAACTAATAGGAACACAATGATAATTGTTACAACGAGATGAGATGGGATGGTGACGGTGATGATGGTGCTGATGGTGGAGATGATGTTGATGATGATCCCGATGATGCCCGGCGTGATGGCGATGACGATGGCGGTGATCCCCCCCTCCGGGAGGGAAATTCCCTAGCAGTTTTCTCCCTGCCGGAGCTCTTCTTCTCTCTGTCTGGTTTCCGCCTCGTGGAGGCGGCAGAAAAATTATTGGTCGATCCCCCCGACGTTTTTAGGTCAAAGGGAAGTAATACGCCGAAGGGGAGCCAGAGGGGGGCCACAGGGGCCAGGGGCGGGTCCCACCTGCGGCCCAGGGTGGACCCACGGCAGGGGCCGCCCCTGATCCCTAGAGCACGCCTCCGTGTGCCCTTTTGGCTTCTTGACTTATTTCCCAAAATATTTATCTCCGAATTTTTCTGGAATTTTTGGAGCTTCCGACATCAGGTATCTTGACAGTTACTTTTCCAGCTGATTCCGGGCTCCGGCAGATGCATCCCCAATAATTGCAAAACATGCAAAATAAGGTAAAATAACATAAGTATTGCATCATAATATGAAATATATCAATGAATAAAGGTAAATTATGATGTAAAATAGTGATGCAAAATGGACGTATCAACTCCCCCAAGCGAAAACTGAGCTCGGTAAACATGACCACGGGTTTATGGAGTGAAGTGTCGATAAATAAAGAATACGAATATGAAGCATCAATATTTACTCATCAAACACAAATACATTTTTTTTAAACAGCAACCTTTCTCTCATAAAGCTTCTCGAAGACAAGTAATGTAACTATAACATGTTAAGGTGAAATAAAACAGAAGCTTATTAAGCAATGGCAAACTGAGACTTCGCTCAAGAGGCAATTATACTTGTCAGCTCATATTTCAAGAAAGATCCATTTAAATGCTTCAACCATCAAGTCATCTTTCCACGAGTTGCAAATCATCAAGTCTGTATTCTCGTGATAAAAGAGTTCGAACTGACATAAGAAAAATGAACAACAATCATGAGACATAAAAGACACAATGTAGATATATATCATACTTGCTAACATCATAGGTCAACACTGTAAGTTTGCTTGTGGAAGATAGAAGGAAAAAGAAAGACTGACTCAACATTAAAAGTAAGAGAAAGGCCCTTCGCAGAGGGAAGCAGGGATTAGTCATGCGCTAGATCTTTTTATTTTATGAAACAGAAGTAAAACAATTTTGAGGCATGCATGCTTTCGTCAACGACTTCACAACAAAGAAGCTATCTAGTCCCCCATAACAAGCAAGGCTTTAAGACTTGTGAGAGCAGCTGGTTTTTAGAGGAGCGAGTACGCTCCTCTTTCTCCTTGGTTTCACCACTGTCCAATGTTCAGAGCTGATTTCTCAGATTTTCATTGCGTGGAGGAGAATGGTGAGTTATATTTATATTTTTGCTTAAGCTGCTCTCGGGTTGATTCAAGTGAAGACGTAATCCATCGACACCGGGTGAAAGGGGGGAAATGACCTTGCTCGTCACGAGTTATATCTAGCTCTCCACTGCTCCCTCATGAGCCTAAAAACAGAGGCACAAAAAGGAATATTTTGAATTTTTAAAGATAGCACATGACAAATTTACTTGGAATGGCAAGAAATACCATGCATAGGTAGATATGGTGGACTCGGCTGGCAAGATAGTTTGGCTTTGGGATTTGGATGCATGAGTGAACCATACACTCAGTACGAATTTTTGGGCTTAGCAAAGAAGGTATTTGAAGCAAACATACAGTGTTGAGAGATGTAAACCAAATATGTTATCTAGAACAATATGCCAAACATGCAACATAAATCTTATCATCACTCACAGAAATAAATCTAATACAAAAGTATGCAAGCTAGAGAATTCACAAGCATGTAAGATATAAAGGATATTATATTTGCAATCAAATTCATTTTCTCTACTCAAGCATCCATGTAATTATTGCAAGTTAAACAGGGTCATGCTTGCCAATACAGAATAAACTTCTACTCATACACCCAATGTCAAATCATCAGTTACCACAAGACCAGCAGATGAGAGAGATTGCCATAATAAAATATGAAGTGTAGAAGAATAAAAGATGCTTCTCATTATAGAAAACCACATACCAACGGATACAAAAGACTCACAAGGAGCGACGAAACACATTGCAAAACCATACTACATGATAATTTCTCTACTCATGATATGACTCACGTGACTAAGAAAATAAAAGATAAAAGATAAAGATACCGGGGCACTCCCCCAAGCTTGGAACAAGCCAAGGGAGTGCCATTACCCAATAGACGAATCACTCCCTCGGAGGAGACGGTGGTACCATATTGAGAGGTGTCAGAAAATACTGAAGACGTCGGCGGAGCTCGAGATTCTCTGCCTCCAATATCGCAACTTCCGCTTTCAAGCAACGAAACTGCTCGCAGAACTGATCGGTCACTCTATGAGCCTCCGCCAGCAATGGAGCAATGTGGGGATCCTGCTACTATGGCACTGTCCCTGGAACATCATTAGAATAAGCACGTCGAGGGTTAATAGATCCCACAAAAGTAGGATTGCCTCCCCTTGGATTCCTAGTTCTTCCTCCTGGCTGACGTGATACTGCCCTTCTCACTTCTTCCCGCACGTTGCGCTCCAGCTCCGCTTTCCTGGCGGCGATCTCCTCATCTGTCGCCCAGTTCATGAAGTTACCGTGGTTGATGTCCTGCTGGATCTGGCGAAGGCGCCTTGCTGCGTAATCTTCCCCGCTAGATCCGCAAGAAGACATCTAGGTGGAGACTCTTGAGACCCTTCCAAGAAAAGCTCGAAACAAAAGCACGGCGAAAAACACGGGATACGCTATTCGAAAAATTCGAGGCAATTTATAGTTGAGATTTTTGCAATAAAAGGAAAATAACGAGACTAGGCGGAGTCGGAGTCGGTGTCTAGGGGCCAGGGGCGGGTCCCCACCGCGGCCAGAGGTGGGGCCGCGGCAGAGGGTCGCCCCTACCTCCTGTACTCCGTCTCGTACTCCGTCTGGTCCCCGAATTTTCCTTATTTTCCAAAAATAAATAATATAAATTTTCTGGAATTTTCCGAGGCACTTTGCTTACCAAAACAGTTACCTATTCGCTTTCTGAGGAGTCTTCCGGTATTTGGTTTCAATAAATTCTTCCGGAGATACCACTTGAATAACATCGGCATCTTTCTCTAGGGGATTACCGGAGATATAGTGCTTGACTTGCTGACCATTCACCACTTGAGGTTTGTCTCCGCCAGGACTGCCAATTTTTATAGCACCGGAACGATAAACTTCCTCAATGATGAATGGTCCTTCCCATTTAGAGAGCAACTTGCCTGCAAAAAATCTGAGACGAGACCTATACAAAAGCACTTTGTCACCAACATTAAATTCTCTTTTTAAAATTCTCTTATCATGCCATCTCTTTACTTTCTCCTTAAATAATCGAGCATTTTCATAAGCTTCATTTCTCCACTCTTCCAAGGAGCTTAATTTAAGCAATCTGGTTTTACCGGCAAGATTAGGATCAGAATTAAGTTGTCTAACAGCCCAATAAGCTTTATGCTCGAATTCAAGAGGCAAATGACATGCCTTCCCATAAACCATTTTATCAGGAGACATGCCCATAGGATTTTTATAAGCAGTTCTATAAGCCCATAAAGCATCATTAAGTTTTTTTAGACCAATTCTTCCTAGACTTGCTAACAGTCTTTTGCAATATTAACTTGATCTCTCTATTAGTTAACTCAACTTTCCCACTACTTTGAGGGTGATAAGGTGAATAAACTCTGTGATTAACATCATATTTAGGTAAAACCTTTCTAAAAGCACCATGAATAAAATGGGACCCTCCATCTGTCATAAGATATCTAGGCACACCAAACCTAGGGAAAATAACTTCTTTAAGCATTTTTAGAGAGGTCTTATGATCAGCACTTTTAGTTGGTATAGCTTCTACCCATTTAGTAACATAGTCTACAGCAACAAGGATATGAGTGTTCCCATGTGAAGTGGGAAAAGGACCCCATAAAATCAAAAGGCTCAATAACAAGAGAATAATTCATAGGCATTTCATTACGTCTACTAATGTTACCAACCCTTTGACATTCGTCACAAGACGAAACAAACCTTTTAGCATCCTTGAATAAAGTAGGCCAATAAAAACCTGATTGAAGAACTTATGTGCAGTCATTTCTCCTGCGTGATGCCCTCCATAGCCACTGTTGTGGCACTTCCACAATACTTCCTCCTGTTCATGCTCAGGAATACATCTCCTCAAAATTCCATCGACCCACTCCTTGTATAAATGTGGGTCATCCCAAAAGTAGTGCCTCAAGTCATAGAAGAATTTCCTTTTCTATTGATAAGTAAAGCTTGGAGGCAAAAACTTTGAAACGATGAAATTAGCATAATAAGCATACCAAGGAGCGTCATGAGAGGTTACCTTAACAACAACAAGTTGTTCATCAGGAAAACTATCATTTAAAGGGATAGGATCATGAGGTATATTTTCCATTCTAGATAATTTATCAGCTACAGTATCTGCACCTTGATTGCTACTAATGAAGAGTTGGGTGGTGCCCCAAGCGAAGGCGGAGATGTAGCAAGCAACAGTTTTCCCTTGATAACGAACCGAGGTTTATCGAACCAGTAGGACCTTGAAATCAACAACAAAGTGAATGCTGAAGATCTCAGGCGCTTAATCTTCAACAGACGTGGACCTGCACACACTCAACCAAAATACTTTGCCCCCAACGGCGGAAATGTTGTCAATCTTTCCGGTCTCGCAGAAAACAAAGCGGTTAAACGTTAGGCCCCTCACTTTGAAAAGCAAGAATACATTTTGAATATGCTAGGCCCTGGATCGAGTATGGCTAGCATTCACCAACAGGATGTAATATCATGCATAAACGTTAAACATTATTACATCGCACGTACGAATGATCCAAAAATAATGTACTTTATTACAACTTTGCATAGCCGAAGCTAGCTTAAAATAAATAAAGTTCCACAAGTATTATTCAGAGTTCAAGCAGCATAATAAAGTAGCACTGAGCTCCATCATCTCCATGTGCCACTGGCGACCATGTTGGTTGTAATCTCGAAAGTAAACAAACGTCCTTACTCCTCATCTGAACAACCTGCAACATTAACATTGCAGCCCAGAGAATTTGGGTCAATACCTTGTGACAGGCTGGCAAGTGTCATACTATGGTGGATATTAAATGGCAAAAACTATTCTACATGCATATTTGGCTGGTGGATCTCAAGGCTCTTGCGCAAAGCAAATTATATCATATACTTTAAAAAATATCATTTCTTTCTGTCCAAAAACCTTAAGAGACATCCCTGGTCGCACCAGTACATGGCTTGGTGTTGAACTTTGCCGGCAGCACACCAATCGGTAGGAAGCCTAAGCTTCTACGTGGAGTTGTGCATGTAGTAGCCTTTGAGCTGTTGACACGTGCATGTCTTTGATTAGGGAAGCCTCTAGATATTTCACTCTGATGCTTATCTGTCAGGTCGGCCCAGATATTTTGCTAGTAACCGGTGCTCCCATCCTATAAATAGACAAGCAGCTATTGCTGCACTTCAACACCATCAACCCATTACTCCTATAAAGGATGCTACACTACTCGGCATTCTGGAGGGCTCTCGCCCACGGTTGTTCCTCGTTCGTTCGATTCGGTAAGTTCCGTACAGTTTTATATATGCATTGATTGGTTGCCGTTGGATTTCTTCTAGCGGTTTTCACTTTTCGTTTGGATAAAAGGGTCCATGACAGCTGGGACCATGTGCGTGTGGGTCCTCAGATTTGAGACAGCGAGTTCCCTGATTTGCATCGCTTCCTTTGGTCATTGGCTTCTACCGAGTGGTGAAAACCTAGATCTCGATTTGGTGAAAATATCACGCCATCTCTCCCTATTCCCAAACCGATCCTTCTCCTCTTCCGCGCCCACGACACCGCCGGCTCCCGTGGAGATGTTGGCCCTTGGGCTCGACCGCGTCGCCCCTCCTTCTGCTCGCCACCATCGTCTTCATCCTCCTCGTCAGCGGCACCCCAAGCCCAGTCATGAAGAAACGATGGAAGGACTGCAGGTGGCGGTCGGCCGCGCCGCGAAATCGAGCACCAGCGCCTGCTCGACGACGCGTGGTCCAGTAGCCTTGACCGGTAGCGCGAGATGCATAGCCCATCGGCGCAGCCTACTGGCTCTGCGTCGCTGTGCTAGGCGGCCCCTCTGCCTCCATCCCTAGTTCCCCTGCACCGCTGCTCTGGCCTCTGGCCCTGCTTGCTCTGTCTGCTACAGATGTCGCCGCATGTGCTCTGACCACCTCTGCCCCGCCACGACGGCCGCGACCTCCGCCCTAGCCTTCTCCGCGATGTGCCACCTCCAGAACCACTCTTCCACCTCTTCACTCGGCTCTCTCGGTTGTCCACTGATGACCCACAAGTATAGGGGATCTATCGCAGTACTTTTGATAAATAAGAGTGTCGAACCCAACGAGGAGCAGAAGGTGTTGGCTTGTAGATTCGTGTAAGGTTTCACTGCAAACACTAATAGACATATTTTTATGGGTTTTTAAAGTGCGAGTAAATAAAAGAGAGCAATAATTATTGCAGCAAGTGGCCCAATCCTTTTTATCACAAAGGACAAGCCGGTGATTCTACATATGATGGCGAAATGCTCCTGAGGACACATTGGAGTTATGTCAGGTCACTTTCGCTTCATAGCAGAAGGTGTTGTCTTGTAGATTCGTGTAAGGTTTCACTGCAAACACTAATAGACATATTTTTATGGGTTTTTAAAGTGCGAGTAAATAAAAGAGAGCAATAATTATTGCAGCAAGTGGCCCAATCCTTTTTATCACAAAGGACAAGCCGGTGATTCTACATATGATGGCGAAATGCTCCTGAGGACACATTGGAGTTATGTCAGGTCACTTTCGCTTCATACTGCTGCTTAGTGTTTAATGTTTTGCTAAGTGTTGTGTGGGTGAACCTATGCTAATGAACCGCCCTTACTTTGACTAGAACACACTTGTGATGACACTTCCCTAGAAGCCTCCATAAATGCAAGGAAGTATTTAAGAATTAACTAACCACAGCCTTAAACTCTGAGATCCTACGCTCCCTCATGCACTAGTTTACCGGCGGGGGTTTAGGTTTCTGTCATTCCTGCAACCACCTCACAAGCAAACTAAATACACGATGCATTCCCCTAGGCCCATAAAGGTGAAGTGTCATGTAGTCGACGTTCACACAACACCACTAGAAGAATAGCACCACAACTTAAATATCAAACCATTAAATATTACTCAGCATAATTCCACTACATGCAACGAGACTTCCCATGTCCTCGAGAACTAAATGAACTACTGATAACCCCCAAGAGCAGGGGATCACTGTAGCACCTCTCAATGTGGAAGTAGGGTATCGATCCGCAGGAGCAAGAAGGAAAAGTTATCTATTTCCTACAACTAAAGTGTCACAAGTTTTAGTTGATTATGCACTAAACAAGTTTAAGGAACAAGTTGGTTGATTTAATGGATGGAAGTTTAATGTAACAAAACAAGAATGTAAAAGTGTCCCAATCCTTTTCAATGCAAGAGGACAAGACATAGGTTTTCTCTTATAGGAACAATGGACATGGGTTCATGGGTTCACTCAATCCTCTCTCCCATCTATGGTGATTATCATGTTATAGATAAAAAGTACACACAATTGTCATGCTTTAATGGTAAACTTCTATGACGGCTACATGTCCTAAAACACATAGTTGAAAGAAATAATCATTTATGTTGCTAGGTCACCCTCGTAAGGCTAGCGTGGTTTGCTGTCACTCCCACATCATACTTCTTCCTTTTTACCCCCAGATAAAGGATGTTGGGCTGTATTGTGTCACTCAATACATATGTCGTTGTCACCTCGGCCATTCCGTACCTACATACATCATACTTATTAATGGACAATATTCTAAACACTAGTGCAATGATTCATATTTCGTGTGCATGACCACATCTCTCTCATCTACCCACACTTGGTGGTGTCAATCACCTCATGACAAGGATAAACAAGGCATTATGCATAAATCAAACCATCACATGCATCATAGAATATCTCCAAAGTATGACAAGTCATAAAAGATCCAACACAACGGTAAATGCATAACAAATATCATCTCATACCACAATATCCACCATAGGAATTACATAGATAGATCCATACTCATGCAAGGCATATCATATGGACTTCAACAATGATCATACATAGAGAGATTAGATCAAGTTACCACCACAAACCCAAAGTCCAGGGGGTGGACTACTCCCCCTTCATCATGGAGACGGTGGAGAAGTCGTCGGAGAAGATGGAGACCACGCCGGCAGCACCCCGCCGGAGTTTTCCCCCTCCAATCTGCAGCTCCAGGTCTCTGTTTCGTGGTTTCTGTGTTTTGGCGCCGCTCCCCTCCGAAAGGCGTCGGGAGACTATTTTTATAGTCATTTTTACGTCAAGACGAAGCTTCTGGAAGAAAGATCGACGGCAACGGAGCCATGAGGGCCAATTTGGTGGGTCCCCCTCTTTTGGCCTTCGGGCTTCCACTTTTTTGCTTCCTTCGCTCCTACGCTTTGTTCTTTCCAAAAACTGATGCTCATAAATTTTCAAGTCATTTGGACGTCGTTTGGGTCCCTGAAACATCAAAATATAGAAAATAGGGTTTTCTACCAGTGCAGGGTTAATTCCTGAAAAAATAGGAAAACTGTGAAATCTTCCCAAAATCATTATAAAACAATGATATAACCCTTATATGATGCAAATATGATTGAAATATGAGTATTATAATGCGAAGTTCGTGTATGCATTTTACATGCATCAACTACTCACAAGACATCATATGGATCATAATCAGAGGTGGTGAATGGATGAATAACAATCTGGTCATAAAAGTATTTCACCGATAAAACTCAATAGCATCAACTACACAAGGCAACCAACACCGGAAAAGTGATCCCAATAAACTACAATAAGTATAACCCTAGATGCAACAGCGGAACGGAGTGGAGCTGTGGGGATGATGGTGCTGTCAGTGAGGATGGTATTGATGATGATCCCGATGAAGCCCATGACGATGACGATCTCCCCTATCCGGGAAGGAATTTCCTCGGCAGATTTCTCCCTACCGGAGAGCTTTTTCTCTCTCTGTGGTTTCCGCCTCCGAGGCGGCGGCGGAATATTTCTTCGAAGCCTCCCACATGATTTTTAGGTCAGATAGATGATATACGCAAAAGGGGGAACTGGAGGCGACCCAGGGCCACCAGGTGGGGGCCCCAGGCACGGCCCAGGGTGGGTCGCGGCCAGGTGGCGTCTAGCGCCGTGGCTCCCCTCTGGTCCCTCTTCTAGCTTCTTACGTCACCTGGAAAAATACTGATCCCTGGATTTTTGTGGAATTTTTGGCGATGCGCAAATATAGTATCTTGACGGTGCTTTTTCCAGCTGATTCCGGGCTCCGGCAGTCAAATCACCAACAATCATCAAACATGCAAAATAAGATAAAATAATATAAGTATAGCATTATAATATGAAATATATCCATGAATAACAGTAAATTATGATATAAAATAGTGATGAAAAATGGACGTGTCAACTCCCCCAAGCTTAGACCTCGCTTGTCCCCAAGCGAATACTGAGCTCGGTGTCATGGGATTATCATGACAGATGCTACACGGGGTAGCTTACGAGAGGTGGATTAGGCGGCGTAGGAGATTCCGGAGTGAGATTGGCAAACACGGAGTTTACCCAGGTTCACGTCCCCGCGGTGGAGGATCGCTACGTCCTGCTATATGTCACTGCATGATCATAGATGTGTTTACATGGTGGCCGCCGGTGGCGGCTGTTGTATGGGCTGTCTATTCGGGTGCCCCTTGCCTAGATTTATATAGGTAACCAGGTAGGGTTTACATGAGTTCTAGTCAATTATGTATTGGGCCTAGCTGGGCCACCTCCATAATGGGCCACGTTGTACCTCCATGAGGATACCCGGAGGCCATATCCTCGTCAGTAGCCCCCGAGCCTTCGGGTGATTCGAAGAATCGCGTGAAGGGTCTTATGTGTCTGGTGGCCGACGGTAACATTGTCTTCCTGGAACGTGGAGTCCGTGCCGGTTCATCACGCGGAGGATGGCGAGTCGAAGTAGAGCCATCGAATCGAGTAGGGGCTGCCAAAATCGTAGTAGTGCAGTCCGTATCTGTCGCCTAGACGTCGTGTCATAGCCCCAATCGGGAGCGATGTTGTTGTCGAGCCCCTGAGTGTGGGTTTTGCGGAAGGAACTCAGGATCAAAGTCGTTGTCGAGCCCCCGAGTCTCTAGCCGAGCCGAAGAGTCGAGTAGAGACTAGGATCCTAGAATCCCGTTGGACATGTGTTAGGTAAGCGTAGCCGACGACCATGCAGGGGAGCGTCACTCATTCGGAATTACATCAACCCGGTGTGTCGAGTAGCGTAGTCGATGACCACGTAGGGTAGCGTTACCGAGTTGGAAGTGCATCAACTCGGTGCCCCATTAAGATAATTTGTAGTCAAGGGATATTGCTTAGCAAGCCTGGAACACTCGACGGATCAGGTCCAGTTAACTCCACTCGGGCAAAACAATGCTAAGCTACTTCAAGTTCGAGTCCCCGGACTCGAACCCGGAAAGGCAAGTGTAGCCAGATTCACGCCGCAGAGGCCTTACAGAATCTGACTCTCGCAATATGTGTGGTACCCAACGCGTCCGTCGGGATTTTCTTTGTACCGTAGGTACGGAAATTTACTGATTAGCCGCAGTCTGAGGCGGCTCCCAGCCAGTAGAGCGGATCTACGGGGCTTACCTTCACGTCGTAAACGTGGCATCTAGAGATCTGTTGCCACGGAGGCAATCTGGGAAACGCAACTTGTCGAGTGCGTACATCGACCCGTATGTGGGTTATTGTGTTTTTAGGCCTTCCCACGAGGTACTCGACTGGGAGGACCCAATGGAAGTAGCCCCAAGTCTCTATCCGAGTCGAAGAGTCGGGTGGAGACTAAGAGTCGGAAGTCCATCGGTTCACGTGGAGGACACTCGCTGAGTCAGAAGTGCATCGACGTGGCAGACTCGACGCAGCGGACGGAGTCAACGTGGCGGAGTGGATGTGGTGGACTGACGCGCCGGACAGAGTCGACGCGGCGGAGTAGATGTGACAGACTCGTCGTGGAGGACAAAGTCGACGCGATGGAGTCGAGCGACGTTTAGCAGGTAGGAGTCGAATCCGAACTTATGTGGCGTAGCCCCCGAGTGTCGGGTGTGCGTGACCAGCGCTCGTTGCGCACACTACCAGTGCTCCTGGTGGGAGTAGCCCCCGAGGCTATGTTCAACTCGCAGAGTCGGGCGTAGGCTCGAGTTGTTCTGAAGCTAACCCCATGTCTTTGTCTTTTGTTGGCTCACGGAGGAGGACATGCGTCGACTCCCGGAGGAGGATACGCATCGACTCCCGAAGGAGGCAGGCGTCGACTCGCATGGGATGGCAGTAGTCGACTCCCGAAGGGGCGGCCGGTGTAGTTTTTCCTGCATTGCAGCCATATAAACAAATAATGTAATAATGATACTATGTATAGCAAATCGTATGAAAGAAGTTGTTGCTTGGGTTAGCTTTGGTTGTGAACCAATAATCTGTCGACTCGTGGAGTCGGATATGGCCTGTTGGTAGGCGGTGCTTCGACTTGACGCGATACTTTTGCACCGTACGCTACGCCTTTTCGTTAGCCTGACAGGCATGGTCTCTGCTCCTTGCCGACCTGTCAGTTGGGCTGCCATCGGGTCGGAGTTCAAGGGTTCGACGCTGGGCAGTATCAGCTACTCGGGTCGTCGCGTGTAAAGCGGTGGTGTGCGGAGGTTAAAGCATGGCGGGTGTGAGTACCCGAGTAATGTAAGAGCCGCAGCCCCCGAGTGTTGGGTGCGACTGAAGCAGGTTATATATGTGGCTGAGTAGCCTAATTGATTGAGGAAAATAAATATGAAAGCGACTTAGCTGTTTATTATCCAGTCGTTGGCGACGCGAAGCGAGTCTGCGGACCGTCGACTCGTCAAAGACGGCACGGACCAAGTTGCCGGCCGAAGTTGTAGAGGATCGTGATGTCGATGAAGCTAGTTGTCCACATCGGGTCGATGACGGTCGTAGTTGTCCATGATGCGGACTCCAAGGCATGGGCGATGTCGACAGCCGCGGACAGGGGCGGAGCTAGCATACAATCACTGGTGTCAAATGACACCAATGGATTTCCCACTATACCTCTTAAATATGAGTAGAAGATTGACCTAAATATGAAATGACCCCGGTAATTTCTGTAGAGTGACACCAACGATAAAAAATCCTGGCTTCGCCCTTGGCCGCGGAGTCGATGTAGCCGTAGATGATGCGGCGGACAGAAACAATGTTGAGGTCGTCGAGTCGTGGACACCGTGGCTGCCGAGTAGTGGATGCCATGGTTGTCGAGTCGTGGACGCCGTGAAATAAGTCTGCGGACATCCGCAGACGGTCGAGGTTAGTGTAGTTGATAGCGATGTAACCCCACCCGGCTTGACGGGAACTGAAGATGGTCGGCCGGTCAGTGGATGGCGGTCGCAGTTATCGTGACGCTGGCGAGATCAAAGTCGTCTGCGGCGGGTCGCGGTGACGTTGTAAAACTCGGATGCAGTGTTGGTGACGCAGTTTGCCCGCAGGACCGTGGAGGTCGACCAAAGCGGAGTCGACATAACCAGAGCCGATGTAGCAAACTAGCTTTCCGATCGATCTTTTTTTTGCTTTTTCTTGATTCTTGAAACGCTTGACCTTATTGACTTGTACTTGTGCTACGCACAAAGGTAGATTGAATTTTCCCCTTCACTTTGATCCACGTGAGTGCTAGCATATTTTTTCGTTTTCTTTTGCGCAGCCTCGGGTGTGTGCCGTATGGTCTCCAATCCTCCACGTGAGCTAGTATTAGCTGCCAATTTTATTTCCTTTGTAGAGTCCTCCTGATTGACCGTATACGATTTAGACGGCCGCCACGATCGGAATACATGCATGCTGCTACGATCTAGATAACTGCCCTCGCGTCACGCACAGGTAGCGGGATCCAATCTCAGATACAGATGCGTTCTAGAGAGAGAGAGTTGCTTGGGAAGGAAGAGAGGAGCAGGTAGGAGTCTGTTACAATGATTCATCGATGCCTGCTCACTTCTCTCTCAGCTAGCTATATCGCCAATCGTTGCTTCTGCTACGGTGGGCTGGGCCGCCATCTTGTTGGTCTTCTTCTCCCGGCTCATAGCCCGCCCGATGTCTCTTCTTCTGCGTTGCTTACGGACTGGTGTCGTAACAGTCCCCTCCCCTTGAAAGTCTGCTTGTCCCCAAGCAGGAGCGTCCGGGAAGCGGCGACGAAGCAGATCTTCTGACTCCCAGGTACTCAGTGACGCCGGCATGCTTGTCCAGGAAACAAGTATCTGTGGCATGAAACCCCGGCCACGTTTGACAGATCGGTGTTTGCAGACTCGAGCTGGCTGCACACTGTGATCCACATCAGTAATGAATTGTAGGGAAGGGGAAAGATCGTGCACCTGATCAGCCGGGACGGACTTCTTCAATTGGGAGACATGGAGCACCGGGTGGATTTGACTCCCATCAGGAAGCTTGAGCTTGTAGGCCACTTTGCCAATGCGAGCCAACACCTCGTATGGACCAAAGTATTTGAACGAGAGTTTGTGATTGGATCTGCGAGCGACTGAAGATTGTGTGTACGGCTGAAGCTTCATGTAGACCATGTCGCCGACCTGGAATTCGCGCTCTGTCCGGTGCTTGTCTTCCTGTGACTTCATGCGTTGTTGCGCTCGTAACAGGTGCTG
Organism: Puccinellia tenuiflora; assembly: GCA_012064385.1. NCBI lineage: Eukaryota > Viridiplantae > Streptophyta > Magnoliopsida > Poales > Poaceae > Puccinellia > Puccinellia tenuiflora. The sequence goes on from QRDG01000467.1 coordinate 958,266, forward strand.
CTGCAAGAGGACCGCTGTCTCTTGGCGTTGTTGCAGCCAGCCAGATATGTCGGTCGATGTCGATGACTGTAGGTTGCTGATGCCCAGGTGTCTCGGCTTATAACCATAGAGGACCTCAAATGGGGTCTTGCCTAGTGCTGAATGGAAGTTGGTATTGTACCAGTACTCGGCTAAGGGTAGCCAGTTGGACCATTTCTTTGGAGTTGCATGAACTGCACATCGCAGGTATGTTTCTAAGCACTGGTTCAGTTTCTCCGTTTGCCCGTCGGTCTGAGGGTGGTGAGCCGAGCTCATGTTCATCTTAGTGTCAGTGAGCCAAAATAATTCCTGCCATAGTTTACTTGTGAACAATGGGTCCCTGTCAGAGATGACCACGCTGGGCAGGCCATGGAGCCGGTAGACCGTGTCAATGTACTTCTGAGCAACTGTCATGGCTGAGAATGGGTGAGACAGCGGAATGAAGTGACCGTATTTGGTAAATTTGTCGATGATTACCAAAATGCAGTCATAGGTGCCTGATTTTGGAAGGCCGTCAACAAAATCCATGCTGATCATGCTCCAGGCTTCCGTGGGAATTGGAAGAGGACTCAACAGCCCAGGAATGCGCACATGTTCAGACTTTGCTTGCTGGCAAACCGTGCACTGTTGAACATACTGCTTCACATGTTCTTTCATCTTAGGCCAGGCAAACAAGGACTTGATGCGTTGATACGTGCCTAAAAAGCCAGAGTGACCGCCCACTCCACTGTCATGCAAGGAGAGCAGAATGGCTTTGTGTGCCTCCACATTGTTCCCTAACCAGAGTCGATCCTTGTAGCGAATTAGCCCTTGCTGCAATGAATAGCCCTGCTGGTTAGTTTTTGTCAAGCTAAGTTCCTGCAGTAACTGTTTAGCTCGGGGGTCTGTTGCATATCCTTCCACAATTGACTCCAACCAGCGTGGTCGACAAGAGGAGATGGCAAACAATTCATTTGCTGAAGGTAGCCGAGAGAGAGCATCTGCTGCCGTGTTGTCCTTGCCCTTGCGATACACTAATTTGTATTGTAGTCCCATGAGCTTGATGAATGCCTTCTGCTGCATCTCGCTTGTTAATTTTTGGTCGGACAGATGTACCAAACTCCGGTGGTCAGTAATGATTGTGAAAGGAGCATGTTGCAAATAGGATCTCCATTTATCCACTGCTAAGAGAATAGCCAGGCATTCTTTCTCATAGGTAGACATTGTCTATGCCACTGGTCCTAGGGCTTTGCTGAGATAAGCCAAAGGGTGGCCCTTCTGCATGAGAACAGCCCCCACACCTCTTTTACAAGCGTCAGTCTCCACTGTAAATGGTGCTTGGAAGTCTGGCAGGCCCAGCACAGGTGCTTCCATCATTAGCTGCTTAAGGTGATCAAAGGTTGTCTGATGTGTAGGTGTCCAATGGAATATTTTATCTTTCTTTAGCAGATCAAACAGAGTTCTACTGATGAGGCTATAGTTCTGAATGAATTTACGATAGTATCCTGTGAGGCCAAGGAATCCTCTCAATTCTGTGGCATTTCTTGGTACAGGCCAGCTTAGAACTGCTTGTATTTTGCTGGGATCAGTGGCCACACCTTGACTGCTGATGACATGGCCTAGATATTCCAAACTCTGCTGAGCAAAGGAGCATTTACTGTGTTTAACTGATAATTGATGCTGTTGTAGTAGGGCAAACACTGAAGTGAGGTGAGCAATGTGCTCTGACAGTGTGGGGCTGTATATGAGAATATCGTCCATGAAGACTAGCACACATTTCCTGATCAGATTGGCAAATATGGGGTTCATTGCGGACTGAAATGTCGCCGGTGCATTGGTCAAGCCGAAAGGCATGACTCTGAATTCATATAAGCCCAAATGTGTTTTGAATGCTGTCTTATGTTCATCTCTAGGAACCAAACGAATTTGGTGATAACCGGCACGCAGATCGAGCTTAGTAAACCATTTAGACCCAGCCAATTCATCTAGGAGCTCATCAACAATTGGCATAGGGTATTTGTTCTTGACTGTAATATTATTCAGTCCTCTATAGTCAACGCAAAAGTGCCAGCTGCCATCTTTCTTTTTTACAAGCAAAACCGGTGAGGCAAATGGGCTAGTACTCTCCTGGATTAACCCCTTGGACAACATATCTTGCACTTGCTTCTCAATCTCTGTCTTTTGGTGAGGAGCATATCTGTAGGGTTTCACATTTACAGGTGTGCACCCTGGCAGCAAGGGAATATGGTGATCATATTTTCTGTGAGGTGGCAGAGATTCAGGATCCTGGAATAGGGAAGGATATTGGTGTATAACCTGTTGAACATCCGGTGGAACTTGCTGCTCTGGCTGATCTTCATGGATTGGCAACAACTCCAACAATTGACAAACCTCCCCACTGTTTACTAAGCCCTGGAGAGCCGCAGCAGAAATAGCAGTGCACGAGTCCAACGATGTCTGGACCCCTCTAAGTGTAATTCTGGTTCCTTCATGCTTGAACCGCATCGTTTTCTTCTTCCAATTAACCCACATCTTTCCATTGTTCTGGTTTTCTAACCAGTCCATGCCAAGAATAACATCATAGGAGCCCAATGGTAATATCTTCAGGTCAGTGGTGAATTGGTGACCTTGAGTGTGCCAGGTGACAGCTGGCAAAAATTTGGAGCAATCAATCGTGCCTCCACCAGCTACACTGACTTTAGACAATGGAATTTCTGTTGCTTGATACTGCAGACGAGCAGCTAAGCATTGACTGATGAAATTGCTTGAACTGCCTGAATCAATGAGAATAAGTACAGTGTACTTGCCAATCTGACCTTGCAAACGCATACTTCGGCGGCTGGTTGTGCCAGTGATAGCCTGTATTGACAATTTCATCACGTGATCAACATCAGACTCATCAGGTTCTGAAGTTTCACTCTCAGAATCAGTCTGTGATTTGTCTTCCAACTGCAAGGCTTCTAGGATTTCTTCCAACACATGGAGTTGCACTTGTGCTGGGCACTTGTGCCCTGGAGCATACTTCTCACCACATTTATAACATTCCCCTTTGGCTCGACGTTGGGCACGCAAGGAATCAAACCGAGAAGGTACCAGAGGTGGAAGTTGTTCCTTCTTCTCTTCAGGATTTGGCCCTAGAAATCCCGGCAGCTGACCATTCTGTTTGTACTTAGCTCGCAGAGCATCCCGCTGAGCATATTTACTTGGCAGTGGCACTGATTCCTCCACCAATACAGCCTCCTGCGTTTGAGCCATAGAAAAAGCCAGATCAACAGTTCTAGGATTGTGCAGCTTAATTGCAGAACGTATCGCCGGTTTCAGACCAGCTATGAAACGTCTAACAAAGAAGGTTTCATCATAGGAGTGATTATAAAGCAAAATTTTGTGCATCAGCTCTTCAAACTTATGTGCATACTCATCTACAGAGCCAGTCTGCTTAAGTGCAAAGAGTGTGTCTACTGTCTTGGCATACTTATCTCTATTAAATTTGGCAAAAAACCCTACACATAATTCTGGCCAAGTGGCAATGTTGTGTAAGGCTTCATAGGTTTGCACCCAAAGGGATGCATTCCCTTTGAAATGCATGGTAGCAAAGTCTACCCATAGGTGTGGTTGAACATTATACATGTTAAAGTATTTTTCACAATTCTTTTTCCACCATTTCGGATTTTCCCCATCAAATGTAGGAAAATCAGATCTGGACAAACGGGAACCCGAATGGTGACGATTATGTTGACAACCATGGTAAGCAGTGGGCAATTCATCCTCATCATCAGAAACAGGAATATGATGGGGTGGCGTCTCAGATTGCTCACCCCTGACCAGGGTGAGACTGGAGGTTTGTTCCTCTCCAGTGGCCACACCCTGGCGACGATGCTGCAGACGGTGCCGTTGAGACCGAAGCATCCCCGCTCCCAGATCGGCGTGTGGTGGGGTCAAGAGTGGGGGCGTGGCCTTCTCCACAGCCTGGAGTCTCGACGCCACCACATCGATCGACTGCTTCAGTTCCGCTACCGTGTGATCCAGCTCTGTGTTGGCCTGAATCACCCGATCAAGTGTGGCTTCCACCCGCGTGGAGGCGCGAGAGGCCTCTTGCTGGTGGATCGTCAGCTTCTCGAGCGCCTGATTGATCTCCGTGATGCGGGCGGCGTTGGCCTGACCTGCCTCCGTCGTTGCTTTGCTGGCCTCCACGGTGGCGGCAAGCAGGGAGCGGAGGTCCGCGAGAGTTGTCTCCGCCATGTCGACTCGCTGGGTGAGGGTAACTCGCCTGGATCTCGCCGTTGCAGCCTACTGGGCTCCCGTCAACCGATCTAGGGTACACCGGAGGTGTTCTGCACGAATTTGCAGAGGAATTCGCACCCTTGGCTCGGATTTACAGACAGGAACCGAGGAACTTGCAAAATGGACAAAATTTTGGGTCGAAATTTCCGGATCGGAACCTTGCTCTGAGTACCAAGTGCTATGATCTAGATCACTGCCCTCGCGTCACGCACAGGTAGTGGGATCCAATCTCAGATACAGATGCGTTCTAGAGAGAGAGTTGCTTGGGAAGGAAGAGAGGAGCAGGTAGGAGTCTGTTACAATGATTCATCGATGCCTGCTCACTTCTCTCTCAGCTAGCTATATCACCAATCGTTGCTTCTGCTACGGTGGGCTGGGCCGCCATCTTGTTGGTCTTCTTCTCCCGGCTCATAGCCCGCCTGATGTCTCTTCTTCTGCGTTGCTTACAGACTGGTGTCGTAGCACATGTGGATGAGATCGATCTGTCCTCCGATGCACGTGCTGCGACTTGGACCAGGTGATTGTGCACATGGCATTGCTGGATAAGCGATCTGCTAGAATTGATCAACTGCGAACTGGGGGAGATGGTATTGTTGAGCCCCCGGGCGCAGATTCCGCCGACGATGATGCCACCGTTGATGAAGATGTCGGCTTGATTGCCGGGAGGAGCCGACCAGATGCGATCTCGCCGTCGTTGATGAGAATTGGATCTCATCCAGATGATCACTCCAAGTGTTGCTTTTCCCACAGACGGCGTCAACTGTCGTGGAATTATCATGATAGATGCTACATGGGGTAGCTTACGAGAGGTGGATTAGGCGGCGTAGGAGATTCCGGGAGCGAGATTGGCAAACACGGAGTTTATTCAGGTTCACGTCCTCGCGGTGGAGGATCGCTACGTCCTTCTATAAGTCACTGTATGATCATAGATGTGTTTACATGGTGGCCGCCAATGGCGGCTGTTGTATGGGTTGACTATTCGGGTGCCCCTTGCCTGGCTTTATATAGGTAACCAGGTAGGGTTTACATGAGTTTTAGTCAATTACGTATTGGGCCTAGCTGGGTCACCTCCATAATGGGCCACGTTGTACCTCCATGAGGATACCCGGAGGCCATATCCTCGTCACTCGGTAAACATAACCACAGGTTTATGGAGTGAAGTGTCGATAATAACGAATACGGATAAGAAGCATCAGTATTTACTAAACAAGCACACACTCATTCTACACATCAATTTTTTCTCATATCAAACTTAAAGAATAAGTGATGATTCAATCACATATAGAGGTGCATAGAGAAAAACATAATTGAGCGATGGCAAACTGTGTTCTTGGTCAGAGAACATCTAACATATCAAACTTATCTTTCAAGGAGAATCTATATATAAGAGCTATTATTTAGCAGATATCACGAGTTTCAATCATCAAAGACCCTATGCATCATTGGAAACTTTCAAGAGTTATATTCTTGCAATAAAAGTATAAATACCGTACGAGGAAGATGATTATTCAGCAAAGCTCAACTTTCAACCTGTTTACCACAATGGTACTGTCAACTGCAATAAAACATGATCAAACATATTGCTGCAATATAATTAATTGTATCTCAACTCAACACCATTTGTTTTGCTAGTAAAGGACAGAAGGAATAGGTGAACTAACTCAACATAAAAGTAAAAAAATGGCCCTTCGCAGAGGAAAGCAGGGATTAGTCATGTGCTAGAGCTTTTTAAAATTTTTTGAACAGAAGTAAAACAGTTTGAGATATGCATGCTTTCGTCAACAACTTCACAGTAAAGAAACTAGCTGGTCCCCCATTTCAAGCAAGGCATTTAGACTTTTGAGAGCGGCTGGTAATTAGAGGAATGAGGTCACTCCTTGTTCTCCTTGGTTTCACCACTAACCAATGTTTGACTGATTTCTCATGTTTGCATTGTGCGGAGGAGAATGCATAAGCACGCGGAATTAGAACTGGTCTGCAAATCTATGCGCTTCAGCAATGGCAGGGATTGAGAGTGGATCAAGACTCGGCGGCGCTGCTCCCTACATATTGTGAGAAAAAACATGCTTGTAGTTAATGGATCTCACGAAAGTGGAATTGCGTGGACTTGGTATCCCAGATGCTGGTCCTGCAGAGCGACGTGGTGGTGCCCTCCTTACTTCTTCCAAGACGATGCGTTCCATATCAGCCCTCCTAGCGGCAATCTCCTCTTCGGTTGCACATCCAGCAAAAGCTCTGTCGTTGATGTCCCGTTGAAGTTTGCGACGGCTCCTAGTGGTGTAGTCCTCTCCACTTGATCCGCAAGAAGACATCTTGATCTAGGGTTTGAGACCTGGCAGAAACAACTCGAAAACAAAAAGCATCGAAAAAACGAGATACGGACCTCGAGAGATCCAGGTAAATATATAGCAAAATTTTGCCGAACAAAAGGAAAGCGAAAAGACAAGGCAGAGTCGGAGAAGGTTTTCTGGGGCTCCAGGTGGGGCCAGGCGCGGCCCGCGCCTGGCCCCACCTGGGCACCCAGGTCTCCGACTCCGTCTCTTCTTTGTCTCCAAATTTATTATATTTCCTAAAAACATCGAATATAAATTTTCTGGAATTTTACGAGGAAGTTGACTTACGGGAACTGATACCTATTCCAATTCTGACTCTGGATCCTTCCGGTATTTGTTTTTGATGAATTCTTCCGGAGACACAACTTGTATTATAACGACATCTTTTTCAAGTGGATCCCAAGAGATGTCATGCTTGAGCCTCTGGCCATTAACCACTTGTGGTTTATCTCCGTTCAATGAATTAATTTTGATGGCACAGGAGCGATAAACTTCTTCGATAATAATGGGACCTTCCCATTTTGATAAGAGCTTTCCTGCAAAAAATCTGAGACAAGACCTATACAATAGTACTTTGTCTCCAACATTAAATTCTCTTTTCAAAATCCTTTTATCATGCCATTTCTTAACTTTTTCTTTAAACAATTTGGCATTTTCGTAAGCTTCACTTCTCCACTCATCTAAAGAGCTCATATCAAACAGTCTTTTTTCACCGGCAAGCTTAAAATCATCATTAAGCTCTTTAGTTGCCCAATAAGCTTTATGTTCTAATCCTAGTGGTAAATGACAAGTATTTCCATAAACCATTTTATAAGGAGACATGCCCATGGGATTTTTGAAGGCAATTCTATAAGCCCATAAAGTTGTAACAGCCCCAGTTTGGTACCTTGAAATATGAGCCAAATTTTCACTTTTTGCATTGTCATCTTGCATCATAGCATCCATTTAAATTTCTAAAAATAATTGAATCCAACATGAAAAACATTGACAGGAGGCAAACCTCTACTCAAAATTTCAACTTCCATGCAAATGTTAAAAATTGGCAAAACAAATTATTCTTGAGTTTCCAATTTGTCCAGGAAGTTCCAAGAATACATTTATAAATATTTGTCAAATGCAAATACTTGCCAAGCAAAGAAATAAAAATTGAGAATTCAAAATTGGTGCAAAACAATTCCTATTTTTGAAACCATGTTAAACAGTTCAAATATTCAAACTAAAAATATGGGGAGCTTCCTTATAATATTATGAGCCTCCCTGAATTTTTTTATAATTTTTGGGTTTATATAAATGCCCCCAATTAATTAGCCAAAGTCTGCTGGACCAACTTGTAATTGAAATTTTAAGCAGCCAGGGGGGTTTTTGCAAAATCGCCTTCTTCTTCACTGTGGCGACAGGGCCAGCACTGGCACCATGCCGCCGTGCCCTCACCCCTGCACCCATGTCGCCGGCCCCCCCCTGCCGCGCGTGGATAAGGGCACCACGACGCCACATGCCCCGCACTCACCTGCACCCTCCCCTGCTCTCCCCTCTCTCCCGTTTCTCCCTCCCGAGCTCAACCCTAACCGCAGTCGTTTGAGAGCTCCCAGAGCAGATCGAAGACCGCCATTCGCTCTGCCTCGTCGTCCTCTCCTTCCTCGTCGACGGAATCGTGTCGGGACACCAGAAATCGACCGCGCCATCCTCGTCTTCCCCGCGGACGGTGAAGCTCCGTCAAGCACGCTCGCCGCCTCCTCCTAACCCCTCCGTCACCGCCGCGTGCATGCACGCATCAAGGGTGAGAGCGTCGTCCTAGGAGACATCTCCATCTCCCTCCCCTGTCCCTAGTTCGCCGGTCGCCGTAGCTCGTCTTAGAACCGCCGCCGGTCGCCGTCGTTCCCGTCATGTCGGTGAACCATAGGTTACGGCGCCGCCCGTTCATGGATCCCCATAGAACGGCGCGCCAAATGCGTCCCGTAGCTCGTCCCCGCGTGCGCCCCGTCGACGGATCTGTGCGCGACGCCGCCCATGGTCACCGCGCGCGCCCCGGTCGTGGCCTCGGCCCAGTCAAAACGCTTCGTCGGTACTACCGGGTTGTTAGCCGGATGTACCGACCTGTGGGGACCCCGGACTAGCTGTCCGAAATAACCGATTATGGTTCACACAATGATCACATGATCAGTCTGTCATTGCCGATAATCCGAATTGGATACCAAAGTTTACATCCATTACAATACCGAATTTAAAGTCTCACATAATAGGTCATTTAGACCAAGTCTTACATAGTTGCCTTCATGGGCCAAATCAAAAGCATTCAGCGGAAGCTACATACTAGAAGTCCAACGCGTCCTAACAACGACCCGACAGGGAGTTGACTCACGAAGATCCCTAGTTCGCATAGAAGTCCCCATACTCCGCTTCGGCGTAGTTCTCCTCGAGATCTAGCTAAGTATAGCGATCCTGCCCTTTTAAAATAGGCCAAGGTCCCTGTGTTATTGTGCTAGTCCCTGTATCGAATAGCTAGCACCACAGTTTAAGATGAAGTATCATGCATTGCATCAAAATTCTATTACAATGTATGATCCGGAAAATAAACATTACAAATTGCATAGCCAAAGGCTTGCATGTTACAAAGTTCAGCAGCGGAAAACATATAATAGCATGGACCCTCATCATCTTCATGTGCCACAGGCAGACATGTTGGTTGCAGACTCGAAACCCGAAAGCGTTCCTTACTCGTCGTCGGAACAACCTGCAACGGTAAAAACGTTGCAGCCAAAAATTGGTCAGAACCATTGGAATGGATCTGGCAAGTGATACTTGTGGACTCATAAAGGCAAACTCTTATTAGCTATATGCATATTTGGCTGGTGGAGTTCAAAGCTATTTTTGCGTAAAGCCAATTTTTCCCTATCTTTTCAAACACTTTTCTTTTCAAAAATTTATGAGATCATTCCATGGAACACATCCAGGAATATCTCCACACACAAGTTCATCAAATTTTTACTTGAGAAATTGGAATGATGAGATCTCTTGTTGACGTCCTTGCTCCGATACTCAAAAATGTCCGTAACCGGGGACACGGCTAAGTACTTAGTTTGACACTCTCGAGAGGTTGTGCACTTTCACCACAAGACTCAATCAACCCATTCTGACCTTGACCCTTCTTGAAGTGAAAAGGAAAGGAGAAGATTAAGACGGGATCTTTCAGAGGAGCTTTCCCATACCGATGGCTGAACAATACCACCTACATCCACTACATCTGCTTGTTCGACCGGTCAGGTCTACTCAACGTACTCAATCCAGACAGAGCCCATATGACTTGCGGCTGCATGGTAAGTAATCTTCACTTGGAGCAACTTCGATCTCTTTGTTCCTGGAGTGGCTTTCCGCAAGTGTGATTCATCCTCCTAAGTCAGGGGACCACGTATGATCCTTCCTCCCAAAGTAGGGAATCACCCTCTTCTACAATTCATCCTCCCATTATGGGGAATTGCTTTATTCCAACCACCCACCCAGGTAGTTTATTAACTTAGTAGAATTTTTATTAACATTTCATACAAAACACATAGCATAGCATTTTCTATTCTACTAAGTTATCAAATAGGTACTAGACACATAGGAATATTTGGAGTACTACTAAACAGGTCTAGCATAGCATAGTAATATAACCTAACATGCAATTCTACTTAGAAAAAGTAAACTACAATGCATATCAAAAATACTTAGGAATTTTATGTGTGAGCATCACTTGCCTTTGAAAACTTGTCGTTGCTCACACCCTCTCTTCAACGTATCTTGGAGCACTCCGTTCACTCTAAACAATATAAACAAACAACAGTAAATAACAACCCAACAAACAATAAAACAAACACAACATCAAACATGGACAACAATAAAACAACAAGGTTGATGGTCCAAGTTCATCACATAATTCAATATACAAAAAGAATTATTGTAATGAGGTAGGTCAAAGTCCAAGGTTTGCAATTTGAAATTTGGTCAAATTGCAAACTAGGTCAAAGTTTGCAAAACAAGTCACTAATAGACTTTAAACCAATTTCCACATTTTCATGATGAAATGGTTCAACTAAAATGGGTTTTGGTTATACTAGACAGAGGACTAAATTTTAAAACATTTCCCAAAAGAAAACAATTAAAAAAATAACAAAAGCATTTTAAAACTCCCAAAAAGGAATAAACACATGTTTAAATAAAACAGTGACCCAAAACATTTTCTAAAATTTTCGGAAAAGTCCTATTGTACAGAGGACAACTATACAAAGCTAACCCAATTGGATTTACTCAAAAATCTATTTTTAAACTAAAGTTATGCCAAAATTACTCAAATTACACATTTGAAATTTGAATAATTTAACTAAGGCAAAACTGAAAACTAACAGTGATATTAAAATCTACAGATCCAAAGGATTTCAAAAAGGTAAAGTTTATAAAATTTGGCCAAACCAGTAAAAAGATATGATGGTTTGAAGTTCTAGGGGCTTTTCTGCAAAAAATGCCAAATTAAATCAATTCGGCAATAATCCAGAAAAAGGCTGGCCACGTGGATCTGACTGGGTGCTGACCAGGATGTTGACTGTGCGGCTGACTAGGCGCTGACTGGACCCGAATCTGGATCCGTTGGATCTGGATCTAAAGGTCTAGATCTAATCGTACCGATTCGTTTAAAAAGATCTAATCCTACGCGTTCATTAGGGATCGGACGGCTGCGGGTCGTTGACCATTACCTGATGGCGGGACTTCACCGGAGATGGTGTTGCGCCGGCCGGTGGCTCGGGTGGTCGACGGGGAGCATGCTCCGGTGGTGCTTCGGCTCGGGGAAGACCACGACAAGGTGCGGTGGGTCGCTGGGATGACGATGGCGAGGTCAGCGTGCTCCAACTCGTCCTAGAGCATCGGGGACGGACGGCCGGAGGCGCTCGGAGCGGCGGTGAGCTCTTATAGAGGATGGGCGTGTCAAACGGAAGCGCGAAAAAATCAAAGGAGCACATTAGGAGGTGCGCCAGGGATAGGGAAGGACAGGAGGGCAAGAATCGGCGGGCGGGGGCTCACCGAGTTGGCCGGAATCGAAGAAAAACGGTGGCAGCCAAACGAACTCCGGCGAGAAAATCCGGTGGCCTGGGGGCGTCTTGGAGGGGGCTTTTGGGGGGAAAATATAGAGGGGGTCGAGGGCTTTAAGTAGGCGCAGAAGGTGCGCAATTTGGGGCATTAAAACGCCGGGAATCAAATCGGGAAGAAACGGCAAGGTTGACTGTGTCGGGTGTAAATAACGTACGTGAGCTTGAAGACGATGATGACGTCATCGCTGAAGTCGTCGATTTTTTTCTTTTTCTATTTTCTGTTTTTCTTTTGTAACTTTTGGAATAATGCTCCAAATCAAGTCAAATAAATTTGTAAAAAAAATTAAAATTCCCATTAGTCAACTTAGACATTTAGGAACCATTTCCAAAATATTTTACTATGAAATAAATTCAAATTTGCATTTTTGCAAAATTGACACCTTTATGTCGATTTAATAAATAGGCTTTTATAATTCCCAAATAAAATCCAAAAAATAAATATGAGCAATATCATTCAAAATAATAGATGGAATACTCATTTTCAAAATATAATACATTAGAATAAAACATTTTATAATGGAGTTTGGTAGAAATCAATTAAATACAAATACCCATTTAGACATGGGCTTTATAAATACCAAATAAATATTTTATTTCCAAATCTTTAAATCTTGGAATTTGAAGATAAAGGAAAATTTAAAATAAACCTTTGAAGAAATAAAAATAATCTTCTATAAAAGGTTTTCTTGATTTTTGGAGCCTTTATTTTATCTAATAATACAAGTTTTAAAATTTTGTGATTTTTAAAACATTCCAAAGTTTTGGGATGTTACACACTACCACCCTTAAAAGGAATCTCGTCCCGAGATTCAGAGAGGCTAGAATGAAAGATGGGTTTGGAGTCTCTGGGTTTAGGCAACTGGGTGGGCTACCACCCTTAAAAGAAAATTTTGTAGGTAGTCTTGAGATTTTTGTCTTCGGACTAAGGTCCATGTGTGGATCCTTGTATCATAGGCTTCAATTCCAGTTGTTGGGGTCTCTTCAAGTAACTTCGGATATTGACGAAGGGTCACTCTTTGGGTCCACCAAAGTCCAAGATGAAAGGATTTCACAACGTCATGTCATACATCTCTGTATTTTCTTTGGCACGTTGCTTCTCCTGGTTGACTTTCTTCAGTGCAAGCACTACACCATTTCTAATGAAACTCTCATGGTTGGTCAACACTTCCATTTGCAGGATTCCTTCTTCTTCATGAGAGCTGTGGTTTATCCTCACCGTATATTTTACCTTTTCGACAACATTTTCCTAACATAGGGTTATAATATCCATGTGGTTAGGCTCATGAATGTCGTCTCTCTTTATAGGTTTGTCACTCAGATTTACCATTCCTCATAGCAAAGCAATGAAATGAGTAGTCGTCATGGTAGCTACTCCACGTCACACTCAAATCATTACTTTGTACTTAGCTTGGTGCATCTCGTATTCTAACACTCGGTCATCCTCACTTGTCTAACAGAAAGTGACCAATCTGTAAGACAGACCCGAGCTAAACTATCGACCCTTCAATACTATGGGGTTGCGAAAACTCCTACACAAGGTTAGCTCACAAGTCATATATTCTTCTTTGATCCTTTTCCTTGGTGCAGTAGGCTTCCCAAAGTATGCTTGAGTTGTTGGCTCACTTGTTGCATCTTCGCCTGGAGCTGGCATTCGGTCGTTGCAATCCAAGAGGTAAGTCACTTCGGTTGGCATATTGGTGATGCTTCTGGTTGGGTTTAGCAGGGATGAGTGAAGATAGAAAGAGACTAAAAGAAGTTCTACCCATAACTAGCAGATCAAGGCAATTCATCTACAAACAACATCTAGCAAACATCAAGCAACATGGTTCAAACATAACAAACAACCTAGTATTACCATACCAACCAAGTTGATATGATCAATACACTATCACGATATTCGTTGTTC
>QRDG01000467.1:978275-1186108 GCA_012064385.1 Puccinellia tenuiflora
GCATGATGTATCTAACAGCATTGGCTTGGTATCGTAAATGTTAATGGTTTTTCTACAAACTTGGTCAAACGTTACGCTGTTGGACTTTTCAAAAAAATGCCTTACTTTTAGAAAGGGAGGTAGTATGAAAATATAGAAAGCCAGTGAAATGGGAACAAACTCTTGCAATCACACGGGCCACACCAGACCGCCGTGTAGTAGAAGACGGCGGGGAGCTTCTCATCTGCAGCAACAAGAGCCAACACACCACATACGTGAGAACGAGACTTGTAGCAAACATGTGAAGAATTTGGCGAGGGAAAGGGGAGGGGAATCGGTGGCGCACCTTGCACCTTGGAGTGGATGGTGGCGAAGGAGTCCGCCGAGTCGACGACCACCATGCTGGGATCGTCTGCGGGGTCAAGCAAATGATCAGCGTCGGCCCACGAAACACGGGGAGCGGTCGGCGGGGAGAAGAAATCGGGGGTGGGAAGGTGGCGTACCTGCGGATGAGGTGGTGGAGAAGAGGCGAGAGGAGGTGGGAAACGAAGGCCGCGGAGAAGGAGTCGCCGGGGAGATGAAGGACGAGAGGCACGCGGCCGGGCTAGGTTTTACGGCCTGGATGGGGAGGCGGTGGCGGGGCTGGGGCTTGGGGGCGGCGGCGAGGGGGAGGAGGCGAGGAAGACGGCAAAGTCGGCGAGCCATTTACTACGATTGACGTGGGTCAGAACGATTTGCCTTGTATAGCTTGGGGAAGTAAAGCCCATGTTCAATGAGATTATGTGGGCCCGAGACGACGGATGGGCTCTTGGGCCAATCGTTCCAAAACTGGACAGCTGTGGTTTTCTCAATAAATTACGTACTAGAAAACCAAAAAAGTGTGTGATCCAGGGTGATTTAAACCGAAATGGGTCATAAACATTCCTATTACTTCCCCGACTCCAAGGAGAACGAAAGGAGCGGAAGATGGCCGACCAATCGAAAATGGATGCGTCCATCGATGCAGCGGTAGAAAAAAGGCTCAACGCCCTCCTGCCCAACTTATGTTTGTTCCTCGGGGCTTGGTTTGAGGGGGTCAAACAAGGGCCTCCTCCCGTGATCAGCTTAGCAGGCTCCAGCAACTCGAGCGGTGTGGCGCCTGTTGTGCAGAGCCCGGCCGGCAACAACGCAGATGGTAGGGAGGAATCGCCGGCCGTCACCGCGCCTCAAAGATCAAGCCCTCCCGTCTTTGTTACCCCGCCGGCGACCCGCGGTCCGTCGCCGTTAGCCGAGCTAAACGCCATCACGGTAATTAAGCATCATAAAAGCCTCGACAAGATACATATTACTTCATTCTTTGGCGCCCTCTCTAACGCCTTACACGTGTTTTCGCAGGCCGACGAGACGAGATGCACATTGATCCTTGATGTGAACGGTGATCTGAAGGACGTGGCAAAGGGTAAGATCCTGAGACCTCTCAATCGCATTTTCCACGGCAGGCCTATGGCCGATGACGTGTTTAGGGTTGAATTGATCCGGCCTTTACCGGATTGCGCTGGTTTATATCCTCCTTTCCAACCGGACGAAGCCAATAGCGAGTTAAACCTCGGACAATGCACGGTTTGGCCCTTGATATGGCCAAAAGCACTGATTCGTGTGGACCCTTCTGTCACCACCCCGCTGAAGGGGTCGTTGCATAGAAAACAAAAAATTTGCTACATAACAAGCGGAAGAAACCCCAAGGATCTAGATCTACTAGATGGAGGTAGCGAAGATGAGATCCAATCTCTTACCCTCAAAGAACGTTCAAAGCGTTTTGTCGATGCAGGGGTTGGTCTGTCGATCCCCGCAACTAGACTCATCTAGTCGCGAGGAGATGTATTATCCACGCGATCCAATCCGATGGAGCACCGCACGAGCAGCACCTCCGCGGTATCCACACGTACGGCTCGATGTAGATCTCCGACTTCTTGATCCCGCAAGCAAGGTGGAGATGGCTAGATGGATCTCGGCACCACAACAGTTGTTGTGGCGTTGATGATGTAGATCTCCACGAGCATGGCTTCGCCTAAGCCATGGCCGAGGAGGATGATGAGGAGATGCGCAGCAGCCCTACGCTAGGGGTGATGCTACTAGAGGTGTAGATCTAGGAGGCGGCAGCCCTCCGGGGAGAGGTGGCGCGCAGCTAGAGCTAGGGTGGAGGTTTTCCCGCTGACAGGGCTTCGCCAAGCCGTGTACGAGAGAGAGAGAAGGGAGGAGAGGGGTGGTGCGGCTAGGGTTTGCCACAAGGGCTCCCAATGGGGTGCCGCACCCCTCCCCTTGCCACTCCTTTTATAGGTGGCAGGGGGGTGCGCCCCAAGGCCTCCCTAGGGCCGGCGGCTGGGGTGCCTTAGCCCCCAAGCCAGCCCCTAGGGTTAGGGTTTTGGCCGGCCCCCCCTTTATGGGCCCCTTTGGCCCACATGGGCCTTTAATGCCCAGGTGGTGCGGCTGGCCTAAGTGGCCAGTCCACCACCTTTTATGCCATGTGGGCCCCATACTCCTATGGGCCCCACTTCTAGACCCCTCTAGAACCTTCTAGAATATTCCGGTACTTTACCGATAAATTCCCGAACCTTTTCGATACCTCCGGAAACCACTTTCCTTATATGAATCTTATTCTCCGGACTCCTCTGGAACTCCTCGTGACGTCCGGGATCCTATCCGGGACTCCGAATCACAATTCGTACATACCATCAATTATCTCATCGCTAACCCTAGCTACATCGGAGCGTTAAGTGTGTGACCCTACGGGTTCGAGAACATGCAGACATGATCAGATCAATAATCAATAGCGGGACCGGGATTCCCATATTGACTCCTACATATTCAACGAAGTTCCTTATCGATTGAACCACGATGCCGGAGATTCTTAATCTCGTATACGATTCCCTTTGTCTCACCGATATTTAATTTGCCCGAGATTTGATCGTCGATATCTCCATATCTAGTTTAATCTCGTTACCTGGCAAATTCTCTTTACTCGTCCATAATATAGGATCTCCGTGATTAACACTTAATCACATGGTTGCAACCTTTTGATGCTATATTACCGAGAGGGCCCAGAGATATCTACTCCGTCACATGGAGGGACAAATTCCACTCTTGATTCATGTCACCCAACAACCTACCATCGGAGATACCTGAAAGCCACCTTTATAATCACCCAGTTACGAAGCGACGTTTGATGTCCACAAAGTATTCCTCCGGTAAACGGGAGTGACACAATCTCATGGTCTAAGGAAACTATACTTGGCATACTAAAGTGTTGGCAATAAACTGTGTGACACGATCAATTGCAACTCTTTATTATTTGGGTCTTGTCCATCACATCATTACTCCTAACGATATGACTCCGTTATCAAGTGACTATAACAAGTCCATGGTTAGGAAACTCTAACCATCTCTTGACTGACGAACTAGTCCTGTAGAGGCTCACTAGGGACTCCTGGTGTTTATATTCCACACATGTATTATGTTTCCATTTAATACAATTATAGCATGGAGAATAAACTATTATCATAAACATGAATATGCTAATAAACCATTTTATTATTGCCTCTAGGGCATATTCCCAACAATCTCCCACTTGCACTAGAGTCAATAATCTAGTTTACATTTTCTCGATCCAACACCCATGGAGTCTCAGTGCTGATCATGTTTGCTCGTGGAAGAGGTTCTGTCCGTGCTCTGTACTATACAGTTCTTTATGTCCTTTGCAAAATTGTAACTGTCACCTAATTTGACATCACTTTATCATCTCATGATAAACTTCTTATCATCCCATGATAGAACTCATCATCATATGATGAATATAACACGTTTGGTTACAGAGTGAGATATTTGTATCCCTTTATGCCTACATGACGTATGATCAGTCAAAAGAACTTTCACATAGCATGTGCATCTGGAACTCACTCAATCTTGAAACAAAATTTCTCAAACCAAAATATTATATCTTTTAATCCTTGAATTAATCATATACTCCTATATGTTGTAGACTCAACAAATCGACAGTGTACCCATGTCACTTCGATATTTCCGATCATGCTTTCGCTGCGCTTCTGCTATTATGAGATCCCCAATCTAGTTTGGTTTTATGACTTCAACCAAGTCTACCACTCTCTAGATTCAATTTATCTCATCTCCATGTAAAATGACTCCTCATTTAACATGTTCTTCTAACCAAGAACTTGGGTCACATATCGTCAAATACAAATACATGGTTCTTATATGTTTAGACATATGAACCATTCATAGTGAATACCAACATATCCTCCAACCATCAATTTTGTACTGAGTTATTAACTCAATGTTTTACCTATTTCTCACAAGTAGATGAACCTTTCTTCTCTTGTTTTTTTTTGAACTCCTTCAAAATCTTACTTAGGTTAAACATCCTGACATTACGGTTTATCAAACATATCTATCCTCCATAGATACATCCATCTCCATGGATATTTGACGTTCAAACTAACTTCATAAGTTATACGTTGGTTCCTGACTTATTTACAACATTTATGAAATCTCCATTTCACACAGACAAGATGTTGTAAACTCCCACTCAAATATACACCATACACATATTGAATTGTGAAACCACTTTGTCTCCAACTCAGAAATATGTTATCTCTATATTTGACCATGATTTAACTAGCTCCCACTCAAACATATGTCTCCACATATTTTGATTGTGGCAAATAGTTTCTGCTCTAACTTAATATATGTCACCACATATGTTAATTAGATCCCACTCAGTTTCTTATGCACTTTCTCGATATTTTGGACTCCTCCAAAATCTTTAATTAACTCTTAAATCGAGAACTCATATACGAAACACTAGTACTTTGCTAGCATCTATCCACTTGACTTTAAGCACAACTACACCATGTAGTTTACAACATTGAATATGTTAAAGAGCTTTACCTCTTGTGCCTTTGTCCAGTAAGTTTTATTTATTCTCTACAAAACTCCTTTTGAAGAATAAATATGTGAAACAACGCTTTCACAAAATCAAGTAATAATTACTTCGTGATTCAAACTTAATATAGAATGACTCTTAGTCACTTTCGTATTTAAGGCTTCTATTTCTTCTTTGTAGTTTCGTAGGTATGTCTTGTTTCTCAAACATGACAAGTAAATCATAAATATTATTTTGTAACTTGACAAAATACAATATTCTCGAATCCTACTTCATTTAGAAAAACTTAACTTGAAATTCAATGATCACTGTCATTAATTTCTCTTTTAAATATCAAGTCTAAACCATTAATACACTTTTCAAAATGTGCCACTTGATAATTAAAAGCAAGATCAACCATCTTGATTTAAGTCTCTTTATTCCATCAATCCTCTTTATCAATGAAACTCTTTTCACGATAAACCACTAAAACTTTTAGCACAACCAACAAATTGATTTGCTCCTTTTAGTCTCATATTGTGGAATCTTATTCATAGTCACACTCATGAATCTACTACAACATTATTCGCAACAGTCTCTAATTATCTCATAATCTTTGAGACTTCCTTTTCTCATAACTCATATGAAAAATATATGCGAATCATACATAGACCCTTGTTTCTAAACGGAGTGTTATCAAAAATAAATCTAAATGTTTTTAATAAATAAACCCTAATAAGGAAAACCCCTTTTATTTTATCAGACCACATGATATCTAATATAATGTGATTACAACATTTAGGGCGCATCAAAACGTCTTTTGAATAAAATCTAAATATTGTAATTTGCGAAAACACTTTTCACAGGTCTTCATACTAAAACAATAACTCAATTATTTTGTCTCTTTTGATCAAATCGAAAAGACTCAATTTTCTCGTTAACTTAACATCCTTAACTCCAGAATTTTATTTGATCTCATCAAATATAATAACTTGAATAAATACATCTATTTACTCATATCATTTATGATGGAGCGCACAAAATAATGACATCTAACATTTGCTGAAAATACAACCAACACTTCTGTTTATTTTCGGCAACTCATGGCACTCTTCCAAAGGGTGGCATCTTATTCACACTACTTCAAAATAAGGCGCATGTGTTAAACATCCAAATGTTCTACACAATACTTAGCATGAATAATGTCATCATTGAGTTTTGGATATTTTTAGTATGTTTCATATTTATAAATGTTCAACCAATTTATCATCTAGATTATAATAAGAATAATACACTTATAATCAAAAACTTGTGATTTCCAAAAAGGATCATTCATGAAAATAGAACAACCATTGTCTTTAACATGAATAACCGTCTCACATAAGCAAGACACACTAATTAAAATCACACTTAATTCGATTACAAAACTTATTCAAATCCTCTAATCCAAACGATAAATATAGAGACAGATCGTTGCCAGCATCAACTCCTTGATTGCCATCATTCCGCAACGTCTTCCCAAATCCTTTATGCAAATCTCAAGCAGCAGGTTCTGTTTTCATAAAACAGAATGAGTATCAAATACTTATTGAAACCACCACAATTGCAATCTGGACTTACCACTTATAACTTGTATATCAATATATACTTTCTGCATTGTCAACTTCTCTTGCTATGGGTTCCACTTTGACATGACGCAGCCGAGACACCAACTCATAGAAAGTGATCAAATCCCTTCCTATGACATAGTCTCCGGCATAATTCTTGAAGCTGGGGAGAAGCTAGCGTAGCACCCCATCTATCGCGAAATCATCATTCATCTCGTAGTTCCAAACAAGCACTAGACGATGATGTATCTCATGCATTATCCTCAGGTGTTGTTCCAAGCAAGTGTTCTCTTCCATCTTGAGTGAAAGAAAACCGTTCAGACATTCGAACCTTACAATTCTAACTTGTGCTGAAAACCTATTTTTCAGTTCACCAACAATCTCCATTGCAGTCAAGTCCTTGAATTGTCTACTTAGGTCAGAATTCATGAAGGTGCACATCATCCACTTGACTTTCAAGTAGGTAGTTCAAAACCACTCCATGTACTCTTCATAACTTGCAGAAATATTTGGGCATTCTTCTAAAGGTTCATCTAACACGTAGAGCTCAGCATTGGTGTGTAGGACTTCTCTAAGACGCAGGTACTACTCAATAAAATTTGACCCATTGAGACGCAGTTTTTCAGCAACGAACAGACTACCGTAGTCGGCCATGATCTACAAGGATTTTGCAAAGACATCTGGACTTTTGTTTATGATAATTTTAGTTCATCTTAATCAAAATTACTACATGAACTCCCACTAAACTCAACATCTCTCTGGTTGTTTTAGTGACACACGATCCAAATCCACTACACCACAACCGATCATCACGTGAGATGATGTAGCTTCAATGGTGAACATCACCATGTTGATCATATCGTCCATATGACTCGTGTTTAACCTTTCGGTTCTTGTGTTCTGAGGCCATGTCTGTACATGCTAGGCTCGTCAAGGAAACCGTAGTATTTCCGCATGTGCAAACTGGCTTACACCCGTTGTATGTGAACGTTGAATCTATCACACCCGATCATCATGTGGTGCTTCAAAACGACGAACTTTCGCAACGGCGCATACTAGGGGAGAACACATCTTGATATTGACGTGAGAGATCACCTTATCATGCTACCGCCACGATCACATCTAAGCATAACAATAAGGTGTATAAAAGGATTAACATCACATGCAATTCAAAAATTGTGATATGATATGGCCTTTCTTCTTGTGCTTTTGATCTCCATCTCCAAAGCACCGGCATGATCTCCATCTCCGGCATGATCTCCATCATCGTGGCGCCATCACCATGGTTTTCCTCCAACTATTGCAACTACAACTAATGCTACTCTTAGCAATAAAGTAAAGCAATTACATGGTGATTCAATGACACGCATGTCACATAAAATAAAAGACAACCATATGGCTCCTGCCAGTTGCCGTACTCATCGACATGCAAGTCGTGAAAGATTACAAACATGATCATTGCATACATTATCACAAATCACACATTGGCCATACCACATCACAGACCCCCTGCAAAAACAAGTTAGACGTCCTCTAATTTGTTTGTGCAATTTTACGTGGCTTGGGTCAACGAGATAGAACCGTTCTAATCTACGCAAAACCACAACGGTGATATAGTAGTTGCTTATTTACTCATCCTTTTGAAAGTCCTCCCACTGAAAATTGCATCTTCACTAAAGTAAGAGAAACAGACACCCGCCAGCCACTTATGCAAAACAAGTTGCATGTCAATCGTGGAACCGGTCTCTCGTGCGTGGACGAGTAAGGTTGGTCCGGGCCGCTTCAATCTCACAATACCGCAAAGATGCAAAGTGCACGCTAGAAGGTAGCAACATAAAATATCAACGCCCACAACTCCTTGTGTTCTAATAGCACCAACATCTACGAATAGATCTAGGCTCTGATACCACTGAAGGGGTCGTTGCATAGAAAACAAAAAATTTCCTACGTAACAAGCGGAAGAAACCCCAAGGATCTAGATCTACTAGATGGAGGTAGCGAAGATGAGATCCAATCTCTTACCCTCGAAGAACGTTCAAAGCGTTTTGTCGATGCAGGGGTTGGTCTGTCGATCCCCGCAACTAGACTCATCTAGTCGCGAGGAGATGTATTATCCACGCGATCCAATCCGATAGAGCACCGCACGAGCAGCACCTCCGCGGTATCCACACGTACGGCTCGATGTAGATCTCCGACTTCTTGATCCCGCAAGCAAGGTGGAGATGGCTAGATGGATCTCGGCACCACGACGGTTGTGGTGGCGTTGATGATGTAGATCTCCACGAGCATGGCTTCGCCTAAGCCATGGCACGAGGAGGATGATGAGGAGATGGCGCAGAAGCCCTACGCTAGGGGTGATGCGGCTAGAGGTGTAGATCTAGAAGGCGGCAGCCCTCCGGGGAGAGGTGGCGCGCGGCTAGAGCTAGGGTGGAGGTTTTTCCGCGGACAGGGCTTCGCCAAGCCGTGTACGAGAGAGAGAGAAGGGAGGAGAGGGGTGGTGCGGCTAGGGTTTGCCACAAGGGCTCCCAATGGGGTGCCGCACCCCTCCCCTTGCCCCTCCTTTTATAGGTGGCAGGGGGGTGCGCCCCAAGGCCTCCCTAGGGCCGGCGGCTGGGGTGCCTTAGCCCCCAAGCCAGCCCCTAGGGTTAGGGTTTTGGCCAGCCCCCCCTTTATGGGCCCATTTGGCCCACATGGGCCTTTAATGCCCAGGTGGTGCGGCTGGCCTAAGAGGCCAGTCCACCACCTTTTATGCCATGTGGGCCCCATACTCCTATGGGCCCCACTTCTAGACCCCTCTAGAACCTTCTAGAATATTCCGGTACTTTACCGATAAATTCCCGAACCTTTTCGATACCTCCAGAAACCACTTTCCTTATATGAATCTTATTCTCCGGACTCCTCCGGAACTCCTCGTGACGTCCGGGATCCTATCCGGGACTCCGAATCACCATTCGTACATACCATCAATTATCTCATCGCTAACCCTAGCTACATCGGAGCGTTAAGTGTGTGACCCTACGGGTTCGAGAACATGCAGACATGATCAGATCAATAATCAATAGCGGGACCGGGATGCCCATATTGACTCCTACATATTCAACGAAGTTCCTTATCTATTGAACCACGATGCCGGAGATTCTTAATCTCGTATACGATTCCCTTTGTCTCACCGATATTTAATTTGCCCGAGATTTGATCGTCGATATCTCCATATCTAGTTTAATCTCGTTACCTGGCAAATTCTCTTTACTCGTCCATAATATAGGATCTCTGTGATTAACACTTAATCACATGGTTGCAACCTTTTGATGCTATATTACCGAGAGGGTGTGGTAACCCCGGACTAGCCCATCTCTCCCAAGTTTGCGGTGATAGGCAGGAGTTAGTCGAGGTTTTTTTTTTCTTTGGTTTTATTTCACGGGACAAATTTGGGTGGGTCAAAACTAGCAAGGTTAGCGCAAGGAATTAAGGTGCCACTAACTGCTCGTCCAGCGGGTAGGTACATGATCCTCTTTGAAACCCATCATTACCGTCGGTCTCTGAGCTCGATTCTTCATAGAAACTCTTATGCACTCCTTGAGCTCCTCTAGTTACCAATTCTAAATGAGTCTCCTTATGTCCATGTTTCATGTCAAGGTTTGTGGTCCTAGAAGATTAGTTGGTACTATCATGGACTTGAGTCGGATGTTAACCTAAAGTTAGATACGATAAGTTGGTGTGGTATTCTTGTAATCTCACAAGTTAATTTTGTGAGGTGGAGTTCGTGTCTTCACGAGGTTGGCGTACCATTGCAGTTTCCTTCAAGATCTTGACGCACTTGCTCCAGATGGTGCATGAAGTCCATTGTCTGACTTGCCGGTTAGTTTACAAAAATTTCCGGCTATTTGGCTAAGGATCGGGGGCCTTTTTGTATCTTGCGGAACTGTCAGATCTTAACGGGAGATGGTTTAGATGAGAGGGAAAATATTTTAGAAAGATTTTCCTTGGCGGGTTTACATCCGCAACAAGGTACAACTATGGAGAAGAGGTCAAAAATTGGTTTTTTGGTAGGTGGCAAAAAGGAAACTAAACTTTTCTTTTTATAAAACTCCTTTTTCCATCTCACAAACAACACACAAGCAGAGTACACACAAGCAAGGTGCACACAAGGTACGTCTAGTACCAACGGACGCCTAATACTCGTGGTAGTCGGGGTAACCAAAGTTCCTATCATAAGTTTTTCCTATGGGTCGTTTTTAACCATGGTTGGTGAAGTCTTCATTTTATCGCCTTAGTCCTCAGCTGGAGAAATTGAGATCGTCGAAGTTGCAACTTGAGTAGAACTGTTGATGTTGAGCTGAGGTCTTCGGAGGTTTCTTGCTTTGTTGACATTGACGACCTTGGCATTTGCAAATCAACCGCCTTGATGTTAAATGTTGATTATTTGTGATGGAAGCTTCTTCTTGTGGGTGCTAACTAATTAAGTCTCACTTGGGTTCATCGTCAAGTATACTCTTGGTTTTGAACGGGTAAGAGATAACAAAAAATTCCTTGGAAAATCTTAAAATAGAGGGGTAAGACGTTGAAATATTTGAGGAGATGAGAAGAGCGAAGCCATTTTAGGACTCCTCTAGATAATTTTTATTTATTTTGGTAGTAATATATATATATATTTTAACAAAAATATTTGCTTTCCTAACTAACGTCCATGCTAACTAAGGTCTCCTACAGTCAGGATTGCTCTGATACCAAGTCTGTGGTAACCCCGGACTAGCCGTCCGAAATACCCTTGTGCCTACATCAGCGATCCCATGATCAGTGTGTCGCTGAGCACAATCAAACTGGTAATCAAGGAACATCCATAAATACCGAAGGAGTTTACTTACTTGATTGAAGTCATAATCTTCAATAGGTACTTGAAGCGGAAAATCACCAAACAACGTGGAGCCCAAGTCATTCGCCTTAACCCTACAGGCAACTGACTGGGAAGCGCCTTAGTTCGCATTGACGTCATTTCCGTCTCCTTCTTCAAGCTGCTCTTCTTTAAAATCTGGCTAAGACAATAGCCAGGGACGAAACCAATGTGAGTACATTTGATTGTACTCGCAAACTACCCCACCCGAATGAGCATGCACTACACTTTTTACAGTTTGAGTAAAACTTTGTTTGCTTTGAAAACTCTATCCGTATTGAAAAGAGAAGGATAGACTTTTGCTTAGTAAAACTTTATTTTGAAAGCTCTATAACTTTCGTTGAAGAAAAATAAGGAGAATTTTATAACTTTTCATAACCCTTGTATATTTTCGAAAACATCTAAAGCCTTTGTTAAAAGAAAAGAAGGCTTTTAGATCTTTTTCCCCTAGATCGGCCTTTGTAAGAAATCTCTTTTAAAACGTTATCCCGAAAGTAGATGTTTGTTGAAAAAGTTAAGAAGTCCCCTTTTTAAAAACGTTTTTCCCGGAAAATCACCATTTTGTTTATTTCTCCAAAACTCCTCCTTTTCCCGACCATGTCTCATCATGGTCCAATTATCTCCACAACTCATACCACACCATTTGGTATAGTTGGGTAACAACATCTCCACTTTTGTTTCTTTTACTTAAACTTTCCCAAAACTTGCACATCGTTGCAAAACTTTTGCACATGGTCTAGTAGGGCCTCCCAACTGTCCATATCCGAGGACTCGGCTATTCGAATAGTTTTACCCTCTGCAGAGGTAGCACGCTTTTCCCACACCCATCCGGTAACTCATCGTGTCTGCCACGTCCCGCCATACCAAGTGTATGCGGAGTTGAGCCACCGGCCATAGCCTTTCCTTTGCTCATGCTAGTACAGGACCCTACCGCTACGAATTCACCATTCCTTCGACACCTAGTACAGGATCCCCCGTCGAGGAACCTAGATGTGAGGACTCGTAGTTCTGCCCGGCGAGCGAACCCTTCAATCCCTCGTCCATCAGACACCCGGACCCAGGTCAGGGGGTAGGTCGCCATGACCATCCCCTCATGGAACGAGGTCATCCTCGTTGTTGAGGCATCCCATACTAATATGATCAAACTATATGACTACGCCCGTTCCCATATGTGGGTAGATGTGGTCGCACAAATTATTGGCTGGTCGACGTAAGTACTAGGACACAATGTGCATTTTTCATAAACATCACCATTCACCATTTCTCCATTTCCATACCGACAATTTGGCATGTCACATTCATCCAGGTACTTTAAAAGGAGTTTGGAATAAATCATGTTTTTCCCCTCCTATAGTTTTAAATATCTACTCTATATTTCTACATAGGGTGGCAAAATAGTTTTCATGTCTTTTGTAAAAAGGCTTTTCAAAATCATTATCACTACTTTGGAATATTGCATGTAATCAAAATAGAGGTATGTAAATGCAAGCTCAGCGAAGTAGCTTGCCTGTTTTCAGCATAATGTCCCTGGACTTCTCCTCACTGATCAAAGAAATAAACTCTGATTCTTCACCAATAAATCCTTTCCAACATCACCCAGGTAGCGTTTATATCTAGCGTCGCAAAAAGGAAAGAACACAATCAACACACAGTAGGACACTCCAACAACAAACATCAAGCAACACTAACAAACAACAGTCATGAGAGAAGATTGTTATTTAACAAACAAGTTTGGCAACCACCAACACTATTCTTGTTTAAAAATTATGATTAAAGTTGTGATTAAACATCTTTATTTAAACAGGAAATACTTCAGACAAAAGTTAAGCCACTTATTATTCTCCGTAATTCTAAATATCTTACCAAGCTAAGGTAGAGACATTACTAGATACCCAAGTACAAAACATCTCATTCACACAAATTAATTTAACATCAAAATAAACAAGCAATACATGCCATTACTAAACTACTCAATCAAGCATCACAACAACTCTTAAGCATCACACATAGCTATTGCACACACAAGGCAACATAATTTGATTTCAAATTGATTTAATTAACCATTATTTAATTGTGTCACAAGTATGGCAGAAACTAGGGTTTCATGTTTAATTGCATAACTTGTGTTCTGTTGGTCACACAAATGTGAACTAAAATTCTACAGATAGCTACTGATGTGTAGAAGACAACCCAATTGGATTTAATTCAATTTGAGTTATTAAACTCCCTGTATAAATGTTTTAATCCAGTAAGTCAATATTCTAGTTTTTGCTACAACTCTTGTTACTTGTATTCAAAAATTAAATCCTTTTAGGGGTAACTAGTATTGCTTAAATGTGAGCTAACAAAATTGGTTTGAACTCATTTGGGTTTATATACTATCAGAAACAAACAAGTTTAGATTTTATACCTTCTGTGGCATTTTGAATATCATGATTTATTCATTAATCTAAATGGGGTGAAACAACTTCAGTGAGTTAGATAATTTCATAAGCTTTACATAACATTTTCATTTGCTAGTTTTAGATTTCTAGAACTCGATATATTAATTTTCAAAATCTTAATTAATTTTCTGACAGAAGATTCACCTTTTTAAGTTTAACAACTAACTGATTTGATAATTTTCTATTAACTTAACCACAACATCAAATGGAATCAAACCAGTGGCATTGGGCAGATTATTTGATGTACTTTTGAGACCATTTTAGTTTGGTATTTTTGGTTCAATCTAGTTCTAGGAAACATCTCCCAAAGATGGTACCATAATAACTTTTCTGAGTTTTTTTCAGTTAAAACTAACACATTTGTCATTTTTATTTCAAATGGGAGACATGTCCAACAAGATCATGGCCTGCATCTATATGAAGATGGAATGTTATACTGGCTACCACATTTTAGTTTGCTATTTTTAGGCCTCTGGTTAAATAGGAATTTGCATGGGAAGTTGGCTGTCTCTGTTATTTCATGTGGTGGAATAAACTGAATAGCTATCTTCCTTCAATTAGATATTTTACATAGATTTTATTTTGGGGTTCACAACACTTTTTCATGGCAATATATTAACCATACTAACATGTTATGCCAAGACAAAAATCCTAAATAAATCTAGGTGAATTAATATTAACAGTGCAAAACAGAACAAAATATCTGTTTTCAGAAGTTTCTGAAAACAGACAGAACATAGCTACTTTGCCCAGATCATTTGGTCTTCTATACTGTTTAATTTGGAAAACCAACACTTGCATCTGAATCTATGAAACTAGCTCTTTCGAACCATATGAAGTTTATAAATTTTTGTGGAGTAGATTCCTCAGAATTTGCATGCAAACATAGCTAATCTAAACTGTTTTTCAGAGTTTCAAAAACGGCGGGAGCGAACCGTGGCCGTTGATCTGGAGATCGACGGCGCACAGTCGTCCTCGACCTCCCGACGGGGCAGAGAGCTAGGGGAGAGAGAGGGAGCTCGGGCGGCAACCTGCCGGTGGCGAGGGGCAGCGGGGCGGCTTGGGGTCGACGGCGGTGGTCCTGGGCAGCAGCTTGGCGGCGGCGGCGTCGGAGAGGCACCACAGCGGCAGCACGGCGTCGGCGGCCGTGTAGCTTGGAGTGGAGCTCCGGCTCCTCCTCTGCTGCTCCTGCGGCTTCCTGGTGAGTGAGGGGGAGTGGGGGTGGCGGTGTGGTGCAAGGGAGAGCCTGGGGGTGCTTTTATAGGCGGGAGAGGCATGGAGGGGAGAGGATGGTGAGGGGGGGGTCCGGTGGTGGCGCGGGCGGCACGGGTGCGTGCTGGGGTGGCGTCGTGCGGGCTGGGGAGGACACGGGCGTGTGCCAGGGGGGTCAAGGGAGGTGTTGCGCGTGCTGGGGCGGTCGGGGCCGGGTCGGGCGCGCTCTGGTCTGCTCGGGGTGGTCACGGCATGGTGCGCCTGCAAGCTGCTCGACACTTGGTCGGCCGGCAGAGCACCGCCGATTGCGGGCAAAGGGAAGGGCCAGGAGTGAAGGGCTCGGGCTGGGGAGCATCTAGGGAGCAAGGGCAAGCTCCAGGACATGGTGGTGCAGTGGCCTTGCTGCTGGTTGGCCAAGTGCCCATGGTGGTGGCCATTTCCATGGCATGGCTGCTTAGGGCTAGGGTTTAGGGCATGGGATGGCTAGGGTGTTTTCCAGAACGTGCAGGGGGGTGCTGGGAGGGTGCTGGACATGAGGGAGACAAGATTAGGGCAAGTGTGGGCTTCCATTTGAATATAGGGAAGGGGGCACCATTTTACACTATTAGGCACTATTTGCAATTTAATGGCAAAGGAAAAAAGACAGCATGCAAGTGTGCAAATGCTGTGGGGATTAAGTATAGGTGTTGGTGATTTTTGGTGCTATGATGGAATATATTTGATAAGTGCATCATAGCACATTTTGTGATTTGGAAAGATTAAAGAAGAAATAGAAATGTAAATTTAGATTTTTTGAAATATATTTTTAAGAGGGAAAAGATATTAGAGCAAAGTGGGAGTGATCACTTTGTCACCCCACTGATTTTTGGTTTAAAAGAAAATATTAATTTCTCACTTAGAGAAATTTGTATGGCACTTGTCCCATGATTTTATGTGTTGAAGTTTTCATTTTGTTTCTTTTCCTTTCTTCATAATTTTATTTAGCAAACACACACATCAAGCAACAAAACACAACAATAACCATGACCACACAATTCAAACCACATGAATTAATCACACCACCATTTCCAAGATTAACAATATTATCTTGTAAAAATGATCATACTCAATTATGACAAGATGATGTTTAAAGAAATGTCTCAACTCATAACTTAATTGTTTCCAAAAAGGTTTGAGAAAGGAAATATGTGGGGTAATATATTTCCCACTAGTGTTGTTTTCAAATGGAGTGGAAATCAGAGTTTATAAAATGGGAGTTGCATATATATGCAAAATATCACGCTTGGCAATAGATAGGAGATAACATATAGATCTCCATATTTTTGGGAACACATAATTTAGGAAATACTTTTACTTTCTCAACTAAAGGGTATTTTATTTGTTGCTGAAATCAAACATCATTGAAATAGACTTTGGCCAAAATAAGATTAGAAAAAGATATATGGAATCTACTCTTGTCATAACATGAGCACCAAGTTTAATATATTTTTACTTGGGTCGGGTTCTTGGATTAATATTTACTAGTCAAACAACATAAACATCAAGTCACACAAGGCCAAACAGAACAATATAAAGAGAAACACAATCATTAGTGAAGTAATTTCAAAAAGTTTTTGTTGGTTCTGAATTTTGGGTCTTGTTAATTCTTATTATAAATTTGGGATGTTACAGAGGGCCCAGAGATATCTACTCCGTTACATGGAGGCGGGACAAATTCCACTCTTGATTCATGTCACCCAACAACCTACCATCGGAGATACCTGAAAGCCACCTTTATAATCACCCAGTTACGAAGCGACGTTTGATGTCCACAAAGTATTCCTCCGGTAAATGGGAGTGACACAATCTCATGGTCTAAGGAAACTATACTTGGCATACTAAAAGTGTTGGCAATAAAACTGTGTGACACGATCAATTGCAACTCTTTATTATTTGGGTCTTGTCCATCACATCATTACTCCTAATGATATGACTCCGTTATCAAGTGACTATAACAAGTCCATGGTGAGGAAACTCTAACCATCTCTTGACTAACGAACTAGTCCTGTAGAGGCTCACTAGGGACTCCTGGTGTTTATATTCCACACATGTATTATGTTTCCATTTAATACAATTATAGCATGGAGAATAAACTATTATCATGAACATGAATATGCTAATAAACCATTTTATTATTGCCTCTACGGCATATTCCCAACACCCGCCAGTGCAGCAAACACAGGACGAAGAGGAAGCCAATGATGGCGATGATGACCCAAATGAATTCCTCGCTGATGATCCTTACTCTGACGGAGCTCACGATGACAGATATGCTGGCGAGGATCCAGTTGACCATGATCTTGGGGGGCAAAAAGCTGATCTCCCAGATAAATATCAGTGCACGAAGCGTCTCTTCTGTTCTCAAGATACGCCAGAAGCAGCCCCCGAGCAAGTTGGTTTGAGACAGGACACAGTCCAGGAGGCCATCAAAGATGCGATGGCGCCAAAGGAGCCTAAGAAGACGGGACGAAAAAGATATAAGAGTAAACCTACCGCTGTTGACTCCAACAGCCAGCCGGTGCCGGGTACTAAGTCGAAGCCGCCGCACCGGGTAATGGACAGGTTACCCATCGTCGACTGGCATTCGGTCCATCATATGGGTAAAGCAATGTTGCCGCCGAGGTTGGTAAAACTCCTCACCGGGGACATGGGGAGCCTCCATGAGGGTGTTCTTTTTCATGAGAATAGGCTTCTCAAAGAGGAAAATCCAACATACCCGGTTTTCCACGCAAAGGTGCCAGAGATAGATGGCTTGGGCTTTATCACTAGAGACTCCGGGGACGTGATCCTTCTAAGGTTTGATGACATCTTCAACATCTATCACATGTACGTGCTCCACCCATCGATCGTCCGCCTGGTTGCCCTTAGTATGGCGCACCAGATCTTAAAGGAGAATACCCTGGGCATAGCGATACTTGACCCCTACTACATGAAAGAAATGTTCCTGAGTACCCCTAAGGGTAGGGCAAAGGTGTCGCGGTACATTGAAGACTTCTTCGGTACGCATCATGAGAAGAACATCTTTCTCATGCCTTACTTTCCCGAGTAAGTCATTCACTAACCGTAATAACATGTTTTCGTAGATTTCCATTGTTAAGCTATTTTGCAATTTTGACGATGATGGTCTGTTTTGAACTGTTTTGTGCAGTAACCAATACGGCACCATCATCGTCATGTACCCGAAAGAGTCGTATGCCATCTATCTCGACTCCGAGAGTGATGTCAATAGGGATAAAGACTACACCCACATCAAGGCTGTTCTGAATGAAGCTCTTAATGCCTCCGCCCAAAGCGAAGGCATCATGAAAAGAGAAAAAAAGGTGCGAGGCAAGTTTGTATTCAACCAGAAAGTTATGTTCCCCTGCGTCAAGCAGTCGCCAGGCAGTAAGATGGAGGCATGGTACCTCATCAATCACATGCGGGAGTTTGTAAAGGATCAACAACGACTGCAATTTCCTTCTACTCTGGACAGATGGTGCAACGGCTTGGCAGATGCCAGTGATTCTCGTATCAGACTAGAGTTCGGTCGCATCCAGCATGTGATCGTGGGAATCATCTCCAACGATGTCTTGTCTCGCGATGGGGTGTACTTCAACGGCTTTGCACCACCACCGAACGACGAGATCGAACGTCGTTTAATAGCACAGGGTGATCACCGGCCATTCACTATAGATGGTGCTCTCCCGTTCCCACCGAAGCCGCGCAAGACGAAGAAGTGATCGACGGTATGTGTTGTCTACTTAGTATGATAGATGAACTTGTGTTTGTAAATTATAACCGTAAATTAACTTGTGCTTCTAAAGTCGTTGAACCTATGTGTGATCGATGCTATTTAATTTGAGTTGTTTTGTTTTGTTTCGTCTATCTCTCTGAGTGCCGATGATTAAAATGAAGTGACACCGTGTGATCCCGGGGATGGCGCTAGTGAGCCATGTGATATGCACGAATACACATCTTGTCCATCCTACTTGGCTCACTCGCACCATCCCTGGAACTTCTGTGTGTCCAACCTATATATGAGGCATGTTTTCGATTTTGGTGCAGTCATTTAACTATTATTTGATTTGTGTATAAACTCTTGCTCTTATTTTCTTTGCCTAACACTTTTATCTTTGCCTCGTGTACAGAGAGATGATGATGTCCGAAACAAGCGGGATGAGAGGGCTACAAATACAAGAGCTACAAGAGAGGAAGAACATGCATATATACTCTTCTTCTTCATCGCCATTGTAGTTCTCTTGTTTGTGATTGTAGTTTAGATTACTACTTGCTTTTGAAAACTTGCGACCTATAAACTATCGACTTCCGGAGATGTGTGTATTAAGGCATATGTATGCAAAATATTGGGTCTCACTTGTATATTTCGGCTTGTAATTCATGCATGATGAACCAATAATTTGGTCACTCGTCTATTTATATATCTATTTAAATTCTGTCAATTATACTATTTTCTGTCAATATATATGTATTTAACTGCCCGTATATATTGCTGTAAAATATTTCTGCTTTTATTTTAAAAGCAGAAATACATATTACTGGTGAACAGGTACCAGGTTCGCCAGTGGTAATCACTGGGTGTAACGCTTGCGAACAAAATATCCGTTCGCCAGTGGTAAGTGGAGCCTCGCTGGCGAACCAGGATGTGGTTCGCCAGTGGTAACTGACTTACCGCTGGCGAACATGATGTTCGCCAGCGGTAAGCTGTTACCACTGGCGATATGAGCGCTGGCGAACCGCCTGTTCGCCAGCGGTAGCCAAAATAGGTTCGCCAGCGATAGGCTTTTTCCTACTAGTGTATATGACCACCATATGAAAGTATGATGCATGATGTATCTAACAGCATTGGCTTGGTATCGTAAATGTTAATGGTTTTTCTAAAAACTTGGTCAAACGTTACGCTGTTTGACTTTTCAAAAAAAAATGCCTTACTTTTAGAAAGGGAGGTAGTATGAAAATATAGAAAGCCAGTGAAATGGGAACAAACTCTTGCACTCACACGGGCCACACCAGACCGCCGTGTAGTAGAAGACGGCGGGGAGCTTCTCATCTGCAGCAACAAGAGCCAACACACCACATACGTGAGAACGAGACTTGTACCAAACATGTGAAGAATTTGGCGAGGGAAAGGGGAGGGGAATCGGTGCCGCACCTTGCACCTTGGAGTGGATGGTGGCGAAGGAGTCCGCCGAGCCGATGACCACCATGCTGGGATCGCCTGCGGGGTCAAGCAAATGATCAGCGTCGGCCCACGAAACACGGGGAGCGGTCGGCGGGGAGAAGAAATCGGGGGAGGGAAGGAAGCGTACCTGCGGATGAGGTGGTGGAGAAGAGGCGAGAGGAGGTGGGAAACGAAGGCCGCGGAGAAGGAGTCGCCGGGGAGATGAAGGACGAGAGGCGCGCGGCCGGGCTAGGGTTTACGGCCTGGATGGGGAGGCGGTGGCGGGGCTGGGGCTTGGGGGCGGCGGCGAGGGGGAGGAGGCGAGGAAGACGGCAAAGTCGGCGAGCCATTTACTACATTTGACGTGGGTCAGAACGATTTGCCTTGTATAGCTTGGGGAAGTAAATCCCATCTTCAATGAGAATATGTGGGCCCGAGACGACGGACGGGCTCTTGGGCCAATCGTTACAAAACTGGACAGCTGTGGTTTTCTCAATAAATTACGTACTAGAAAACCAAAAAAGTGTGTGATCCAGGGTGAGTTAAACTTTTTTTTTTACACAACCACTGCTTGCTACATTTCAAAAGGAAAAATACACCACGCATTCAGGCTCAACACCTCAACTGACAAAACTCTACATCGACATTCATTCCAAAGGCATGGAAGAAACCACCAACCGAGGCTCATGAGGTCACGCACAAGAATGGCAATAGTCATCATCATTTGATAACAACACATAATAAACCAAGTAGCTGTCCACCTCCTTGATCAAATGCAGATTAGCATAATAACATAAACCATTCAGCTGTAGAACCAGCATCTCTTAACAGCTGCGACAAAACCCCTAACACGGCGCTACAAGCCTACAACTGCAACCACACATCAGAGCCTTTCTACATGACGCTAGAGTAATACAGTGTAGAAACTCCTAGATCAAATGCACTGTAAGTTGAACATGAACTATGCTTTCAGAGCTGAGCATTTGCTCGCAAACAAGTAAAAGCTTCATCAACAATTTTGACCATTCCTTACATAACTGCTCCGTCCGATCTGCCCTGCTCTCAACCCTGAAAGAAAGGAGCATTGGTTATTTAAGGATGAGTATAAAAAAATGGTTCTTGGGCATAGCATGAACAAACAAAATAATTACTCTTTGATACCGCGGACAACATAGAACAAGACGGCCGTTTGAATTAGAATGGTTAGATTACTCTACTCTCTAATCTGGTAACACCTTCCTAACTCCTAAGTTCTGTCAAGTAAATCATGCATGAATATAGCATAGAAAAATTAAGGCCAGAACTCAAAAATATTGCATAGAAAAATTAAGGCCAGAACTGAAAATTATTTTATGCGGATGCAAAATTCAAAGGATTCTACCCAGCAGTATAAAATGGCCCAACAAAAGCATATAGGGAGGCAAAACTCATCCACTATTTGCCGTCGGATAATGATCCCGATGGACTCTAACGACTATGGGGGCTTACCTCCCATTAGGCATGCTATTACGACTGAAAAAATTCACAATATATGGTATTCACGCAGAGTTAAACATTGTACCGGTTGCAGTTGTAAGTAAATAACTTTCTAGGAAGTAAGAACTACTCTGCCATTCGCAATGCTGTCATAAGAACTACAAATCCAACTAAGTGAAAACGCAACTGAAGGTTCTGAAATACTGTAATGCTTGAATATGTATATGAAACAAACAGTATGCGCAGCGTACCACAAAATTTGCAACCATACTGGAACTTACCCCTCTACGTCAATCATTGAACTCGATTAAATAATTTAACACGTGTGAAAGGCATAGCAGGAATGGAACATAAAGAATTTGGAGTTGCGAAGCCAAATGATGCTTTGGCACTCACCACATAACTAGCAGGTACATAACCAGTTAAAACTAGCTAAACTTCATTAGTGTTGTGCTTAATGTTCAGTTGCATGGCATCCATCTTCTCAATTACATACTCCAGCTTTTTGCACCAAATCTCGTTAGCAATCCTGGCACTGTAGTCACACTTCTCAAATGGACGATATTCACAAGCACTTTTTATTTCCTCGTGCGCAGAGTTGTTTGAATTTGCTGCTCCATCAGCAATTAAAAAAATGAATTTATCACGTGTGATTCATAGTGAATATATTGTGCCAAGAATAAATTCAATAATGAACTACTGAAAAGATTAAGAAGTGTCACTGATTAATCGGTTCACAACTTCACATATCTCGCTAGTATTTTGGTTGAAAAATGTATCATCGGGTCAGAGGAGAGCAGAATATTACATGACATACTTAACAGCCAGTTGCCCAAAAAATGATGATTACTGATTTTGCAATAACCATACGAGCAATGCACACAGGCAAACAATATTAAATACCAGAGTATTACAATTGGACATCACAAGCAATTGTTGCAGTCAGCAAAAGTTCCAAATTTTGGCACAATATAGAGACATGGAAAACAATAGTTGATTGCGTCAAACAACATGGAACAATGTTTTCATGGAGACTACAAGTAGAAATTAGCAAACGGAACTAGTTGGTTGCAGTTCAGGACATTAGCACAATAGTAATCACAAGGCAATAAGTTCATATCACAGCGAATATGGGAAGCACGGAAAGATGTATCGCTATGACGCTATCGGCAGGATACCTTACAAAGCATGCCATTCCCACACTGATAACCGACAACAATTCATAAGCAATAAAATTTAAGCAACCAATGAGCCTAAAGAGATACTGCATCAAAACATAATTTCAGATCTGGAACCAGTGCCACGGCTTCAGTGTGCTAATTATTTTAGAAACTCTTAATTTAATTCCAGTCTGCTGTAGGTTCGGAGGTAGTGGATGGATGAGGGCATATGTACCTTCATGGAGAGCATGAACTCGCGGCAGTGGGCGGCGACGGCGTCGGCGCGGGGACCCTGCGAGTTCCCAAGCTCCTACATGACCAACCCCGCCAGCTCCAGCACCCGCACTACCCGCTGAGCAGGAACAACAAATAACGTAGCTCCATCAAGATTCAAGAACCCAACCACTAATCCAAGGAGAGTGAGAGCCCGGAGGACCAAAGTGCCAAGGCGAGAGTGGGGGTGAGCGGCTACCTTCTCGACGCTGTGGAGGCGCTGGAGCGAGCTGCTCTGGCCCAGTGAAGACATCGCTGCCGGCGAATACGGAGGTGGTGGGCGTGCTGGGCGTAGGGGCTGGAGCCGCGCCGGTGGGGAAGGAGGCGGCGTCGATTGCTGGCGACTGGCGAGGATGGCCGGAATCGGGCGATGATTTGGGGAACTGGAGGGGAAACGAATCGGGCCGAACAGTAAGCCTGCGGGCTCAGCCCAGGAACTCAAGAGAAGGGAGTTTTTGTATTTTCTTAAATGAAGTTTTCTTTTTTCATCCGTCACATTTTAATTTCAAGTACGGGGCGAATATTAATATTTCTCTTGTGTAAGATTATACATGTTACTCTCTCCGATCCATAGAAAGTATCGCTTATTTAGTATAAAGTTTGTACTAACTTAGTACAAAATGAGCGACACTTTTTATAAATCGGAGGGAGTAGTATTAATTTTATACTTCATATAGTATATAGTTGTCATCATACTCTTGTAACATGTTACATGCCTGTCCAAATTCCAATTCAACCAAACAAAAGCCTTCGATAAAAGCAAAGTCACATGATGTCGTAAAGTGTGGCCATAATCTTTTGGTATGTAATTTGGCACATGCAAAACACTTTATTTTGCATAAAATGTATGTATTCAATATTAAATTTTAAAAAATTTGTTCAGAAATATGTTAATATGCAAACAAATATTGTTACCATTCGAATAGTTTATTTAATAGGTTTGTGTTTATTACACTCGGTGTCTATGTTCTAGATCAAACCACGTAAGATTCAAAAACCAAATTATACCATTTGCCGAAAGGTGAAAATGGCCAACCCAGGCTTAGGATTTCATACCAACATTTGCAAACAAACCATGGCAACATCATTCAACCATATCCAGCTTAAACTCAGATCAACACAGACTGCGACACAACCATATCCTGCTTAAACTCAGATCAACACAGACTGCGACAAAACTCCTTACATTTAGGGTACTACTACTGATAGACAGAATGCACGTATTATATAACACTAATTATTCTTCTATATTAAGTTGCCCTCTGTTTTTTGGGCATCCTGTAACCACCAACAACGCAGGCATGGTCCCGCTCAAAGGGCTCTAGGGTGACCTGCTCCGAGGGCTTGAACTGGTCGGCCTTCAGCTTCTCCACTTCACTAGCAAACACGGCCTCAGCAGGCATGGTGGAGTCGATACAGTTGGCATGATCAGAGGAAAGGTGTTAAATCGATCAGAGGAAAGGTGTTAAATCAGTGGCTACTTCGACATTTCCAAGGCATTGGTCTCACATATAAATCAGTGGCCCTTGGGTATTAGAGTGTACCTTGATTGAAATGACAAAATGTCCACCATTGTTCAAGAAGTAGGACGCATTAAGGGCTAAGATCCTGGCCTGTGGGATAGAAGATAGGGTGGCAGGTTGAAAAATGATTAGCAATGTTAACAAACTGCCTATCTCATGCAACGTTCGCATTGAGGATAGTAGGCAGTACCGATGCATTGCAAGCTTAAATTTGAATAGTAAAAGGACAAAAGAGCAACAGAATAATGTACATTTTGCTGAAGAAAAGTACACTTTAGAATAACCAAGAACTTTTAGATTGATGAAAATGCAGAGTCAAGTCCCAAGTAACAAGCTAGGTTACAATTTAACCCATCTAGATAAGTTGCTGCTTGTAGTAATAGAAATCTATCATATCAACAAGGCTAAAACTTCCAACCAAAAAAACCACTATGTTATCAGATTAGATAATGTGAAGTAGGAACATACAGGTTGTATGGTCAATTGTCATCTAACATGCACAACTCTACCTTCGAAACTCCAGCTTACTAGGAACATGCGGGCAGTACACAGGGTCAGGAGGCAAATTAGCCCCCCCCCCCCCACGCTCCTGAAAGTAGGGCGTTTTTTTTGGAAAGACAAACAATGTAAAGTTTGACCAAGGTTTTAGAAAAAACGACCAACAATTATAATACTATATGACCACCATATGAAAGTATGATGCATGATGTATCTAACAGCAATTGGCTTGGTATTGTAAATGTTAATGGTTTTTCTAAAAACTTGGTCAAACGTTACGCTGTTTGACTTTTCAAAAAAAAGGCCTTACTTTTAGAAAGGGAGGTAGTATGAAAATATAGAAAGCCAGTGAAATGGGAACAAACTCTTGCACTCACACGGGCCACACCAGACCGCCGGGTAGTAGAAGACGGCGGGGAGCTTCTCATCTGCAGCAACAAGAGCCAACACACCACATACGTGAGAACGAGACTTGTACCAAACATGTGAAGAATTTGGCGAGGGAAAGGGGAGGGGAATCGGTGCCGCACCTTGCACCTTGGAGTGGATGGTGGTGAAGGAGTCCGCCGAGCCGACGACCACCATGCTTGGATCGCCTGCGGGGTCAAGCAAATGATCGGCGTCGGCCCACGAAACACGGAGAGCAGTCGGCGGGGAGAAGAGGCGAGAGGAGGTGGGAAACGAAGGCCGCGGAGAAGGAGTCGCCGAGGAGATGAAGGACGAGAGGCGCGCGGCTAGGCTAGGGTTTACGGCCTGGATGGGGAGGCGGTGGCGGGGCTGGGGCTTGGGGGCGGCGGCGAGGGGGAGGAGGCGAGGAAGATGGCAAAGTCGGCGAGCCATTTACTACGATTGACGTGGGTCAGAACGATTTGCCTTGTATAGCTTGGGGAAGTAAAGCCCATCTTCAATGAGAATATGTGGGCCCGAGACGACGGACGGGCTCTTGGGCCAATCGTTCCAAAACTGGACAGCTGTGGTTTTCTCAATAAATTACGTACTAGAAAACCAAAAAAGTGTGTGATCCAGGGTGAGTTAAACTCTTTTTTTTTACACAACCACTGCTTGCTACATTTCAAAAGGAAAAATACACCACGCATTCAGGCTCAACACCTCAACTGACAAAACTCTACATCGACATTCATTCCAAAGGCATGGAAGAAACCACCAACCGAGGCTCATGAGGTCACGCATGTCGGAGATCTTTCCCAGGAACTGGGTGTTTCTCACGAGGTAAGGAATTGAGCAAGGGGCTGAACACGGAATCAAACAACCCTCAACGTGCCTCGGCGACGGTGCTCGTCGAGCTCGCTGTGGGACAACACTGCAGAGATGAACACACGATGTTACCCAGGTTCAGGGCCCTCTTGGAGAGGTAAAACCCCTACGTCCTGCTGTTGGTGTATTGCACTGCTTGGAGAGGTTACAGTACAAGGAGAGCTTGTCGAGCTCGAGGTGGCTAACAATGGCTATAGCTCTCGAAACCCTAGAACTGGAGAAGAATCAAGATCCGAATCCCCTTGCCTGGATGTGATCCCCCTCCTTTTATAGGTGTCCTGGACCTCTTCCCCCAAATATCTTGGCGGGAAGGGTTACCACATGGCGACGAAGGAGGAGGCAGGGTGCACGATAAAGGTGGAGTCCATGGATGCGGTCCATGGCAGGAGCGGCGTCACCAAAGCTGGAAAAGTCACCGTCCAGCCAGGACG
Source organism: Puccinellia tenuiflora (assembly GCA_012064385.1). Classification (NCBI taxonomy): domain Eukaryota; kingdom Viridiplantae; phylum Streptophyta; class Magnoliopsida; order Poales; family Poaceae; genus Puccinellia; species Puccinellia tenuiflora. The sequence goes on from QRDG01000467.1 coordinate 1,005,157, forward strand.
GTGGGCCGGCGCTGCAGGAGCTCGGGATGCGTCCCACGGTGATGTCGCCCTCGTCAGCAGCGGCAGACGGTCTCCTTATCACCGAAATGGCAAGTCTTGCACCTCCTTTGCTTGGCGCTACTTTGTTGACTGCTTTATACACGAGAATGGTAACGACAACGCTGTCGTCATCGCGCTTTGGCGCGTCCGTGACTCTGCGGAGGACGCAGAACCCATGTGCGCTCTGTTGCGGAGACAGAGCCGGCTTCGAAGGGAAGGAACCCCGCGAGGCTGGAAGGAGCCTCGGCGAGGCAGGATGTCTTGGTGACCTCTCGAGGAGAGATCCCTCGCCGAGGGGAAAAAACCCTCGCTAGGCTCGCCAGGCTTGGAGAGCCTCTCCAGGTTGGGAGAGCCTGGTCCTTAGAGAAATTTTCTGAAGAGTGTTGTGGGCCCTTGGCAGGCCGGCCCGTGGTACCCTGGTTTCCACTGTGCCGACAGTAGCCCCCGGGCCCACGATGGGCACGCCGAAGTCTGTGGATGGAGGCGAAGCGTCGAGGGCCCAACGATGCCCGCCTGGGCCGTGACACGTGGGGCGCAGCGGTTGCGCCCCAAGCCACGATCTCTTCGGCTCCAACGGGCGACCCGGTGGGGCCCGCCACTCCCTCGGTAACTGGCCGATAAAGCTGCGCGCGATGATGGCGCCCGTCACTTCTCCCGTTACGCCGCCGCACACTGCTCCCGAATGCCTCCTTCTTCCCAGAGCACACCATCTCCAACATCCTCTCCTTCCCCGCGTCCATGGCGCCCCCGAAGACTACCGCCCACAAGTAGGGCAAGGCCACGATGCAGGCTAGCAAGCCCGCGGCGGCGTCAGGGAGTGCTGCACCTGAGGGGGCGCTGCCGAAGTCTCGCATTGGCGCGGCGGGGATCGACAAGGTGCGCTACCTTGCTGGCGCGGAGTTCAACGAGCACGGCGTCACCCACATGGAGCCGGCCGGCAGCCGCAGGATTGGCGAGGGGTATTACCCCATCTTCCTCCACTCTCTCTTCACCGGTCTTGTTCCTCCCTTTTCTGACTTCCTCGAGGCGATCTTGGAGGTGTACCAGATCCAACTTCTCCACCTTCATCCCAACTCCATCCTCATCCTCTCCATCTTCGCCTACCTCTGCGAGGCCTACATTGGCATCCGCCCTTCTGTGGAGCTCTTCCGCAGCTTCTACTCACTCCGGAACACCGCGCCGGGCGAGGTGGCCGGATGCGTCTCCTTCCGCATCGCCGACGCCAGAAGCAGGAACTACATCCCCATCACGTGGAGCGGCGAGAACGCCATCACCAAGGTGACGAAGAAGGTGGATGACTTCCGCAAGCAGTGGTTCTTCGTCGACACCAAGGTGAAGAACCACCTTATGGAGATTCCTGTGGCGCCGCCGAAGAAGTGGGCGCGCTGGGCGAGCGAGGACTGCACGGGCCCAAAGCTTGACGCGGTGTACGAGACTGTGCGGGGGCTCCGCAACGCCGGGGTCACTGGCCAGATGGTGGCGAGAGACTTCATGAGGCGCCGCATCGCTCCCCTCCAGTGGCACTCGGTGGCGATGTGGTTGTATGCAGGCCCGATGGACAGGATGCGCCTGTGCGAGGACGACTTCACCCCAAAGGTGCTGAATACAGTCATGGAGACCCTCTTCACCTCGGCGGCCATCCCATCTCCAGCCACCGACGAGGCCCGACCGCTCTTCATCTTTGCGGAGGAGACGGTGCGCGAGCACCGCAGCCTCCTGCCCAGATTCGACGAGTGGGGCATCTTGCCTGAAGGACACCGCGGACCCCGCAACAACCCGTTGGCGGCGGAGCCGGAGGCACTACCACAGAATGGGTTATAGGGAGGTTGGCACTCTGTGGCGCACCGTTAATTCGTGCGCCACAGAAATATGTTTCTGTGGCGCACCGTGCTTGGTGCGCCACAGAAAGTCACATTTCTGTGGCGCACCTGGCCACATGCGCCACAGAAATGTGACTTTCTGTGGTGCACCAAGCACGGTGCGCCACAGAAAGTCACATTTCTGTGGCGCACCTGGCCACATGCGCCACAGAAATGTCACATTTCTGTGGCGCACCGTGCTTGGTGCGCCACAGAAAGTCACATTTCTGTGGCGCATGTGGCCAGGTGCGCCACAGAAAGTCGTCTGGGGGGGGACTGGTGAATTTTGGGGGAAAAAATTCTGTGGCGCACCTGGAATGGTGCGCCACAGAAAGGTGACATTCTGTGGCGCACCAAGCTTGGTGCGCCACAGAATTTTTTTCTTCCGATCACACACCCCCCCCCCCCCCCCGTGGATCGCCTTTTTAGTCTTGTAGGAGGTAAAATAAAATGATAAAAAATTCAATAAATAAAATCCTTTGCGATGTAGTTAGGTATGAGTGTCTAGTAGGTCTATAAAATTTGAAATATGAGTTTTGACCTTTTTTGCAAACAAATGAAAAAAAATCTTATAACGGGCATAACTTTTGCATACGACGTCGAAAAAATGCGAATAATACCTTAAAAAAAACTAGAGAAAATTTCGGATTCGATCCCACCCGGGTTTACCCGGTCAGCAATTCACAGAATCCTCAAATTCCAAATCAAAAAAAAGTTATGGCCAACAGAAGAATTTTCTCAGCAAAATCAAAAAAAATCAAAAAAAGGAAAAAAAATTCTGTGGCGCATGGGCAGGCCATGCGCCACAGAATTGCTGGATTCAAATTTTGAATCCAGCCGGCGCCCTCTTCTCCTCCACTTCTCCTCTCCCCTTCTCCACTTCTCCTCCATTTCTCCTCTCCTCTTCTCCTCTCCCTTTCTCCTCTCCTCTTCTCCTCTCCCTTTCTCCTCTCCCCTTCTCCTCCATTTCTCCGGCGAGCTCCTCCTCCTCCTCCACCACGACCTCCGGCGAGCTCCTCCTCCTCCACCACTACCTCCGGCGAGCTCCTCCTCCTCCTCCACCACTACCTCCGGCGAGCTCCTCCTCCTCCTCCACCACTACCTCCGGCGAGCTCCTCCTCCTCCACCACTACCTCCGGTGAGCTCCTCCTCCTCCACCACTACCTCCGGCGAGCTCCTCCTCCTCCACCACTACCTCCGGCGAGCTCCTCCTCCTCCACCACCACCTCCGGCGACCTCCCCCTCCCCCTCCACCAGGCGACATCCCGTCCTCCAACTCCGACGAACTCTGGCGAAATCCGACGAACTCCGGTGAAATCCGACGAAATCCGACGAACTCCGGCGAACTCCGGCGACCACCATCCTCCACCTACCTCCGACGACTCCCTCCTACAAAACGAAACGAATCAAAATTTCGAAAAAAAGGGCGGCCAGATCTAGATCTGGCCAGATCCAGATCTAGATCTGGCCGCCCTTTTTTTCGAAATTCAAAAAAATTCTGTGGCGCACGGTGGGGGTGGTGCGCCACAGAAATATTTCTGTGGCGCACGGTTGGTTGGTGCACCACAGAAATATTTCTGTGGCGCACGGAAGAGGTGCGCCACAGAATAAATTTTTGTGGCGAGAATTCTGTGGCGCACCCAGCAATTTGGCGGGTGCGCCACAGAATTGCAATTTGGTGCGCCACTGATAGCCCTTTCTGTGGTAGTGAGGAGCAGATGGACGAGTCGCCGGAGCCGGCCGAGACGGAGGACTCTGGCGAGGGCGAGGCCTCGGGAGGCGCCGATCCCTCGGGAGGCTTGGCGGGTTCCTCAAGGAGCGCACCGCCTGAAGAGGACCTCCAGGTGATCTCCTCCAGCAGCGACGAGGACCCCCTCGTGGGGCTCCCCCCCGACGCGCTGCGGAGGAGGAGGAGGAGAGCGGCAGCAAGGGAGGGCGCCGCGAGCCCCGCACCAAGTCCGCCCATGACAGGGATGCCGGATCCGCGAGGGGCGCCCCTCGCGAGGAGGCAGGAGCGCCTCGAGAAGGAGCCGGAGCAAGCAACCCTCAGCTGCCGAAGGCGAAGAAGAGGGTGTGGAAGATGACTAACGAGTAAGCCCTCGTCCTTTTATTTTCCTTTAGGATTTTGCTTTTGAATACCCTCCTGAAGGATTTTCTGTTCGTTTTTCTCTTCAGCAAACCCGCGGCGCCGAAGAGGCGATGGCTCCGCAAGCTTGGAGAGATGGCCGGCGCCACCGAGGAGACGCCTGTGGCTGACGAGCCGCGGCGTGAGGTTACCCCTCCCGCGGACGAACACCGCGTGGAGGGGGAGGTTGAAGTGGTGGCACCGTCGCCAGTACCGGCCGCCACTCATCCTGTACAACAGGAGGCTGCGGAGGAAGAGGCAGCGACCGGGGCCGCAGGGGCCTCGGGGAGGCCAGACGAGGCGAGGGCCCAGGAGGCCACCGTGGAGCCGCCTCCGGAGGGTGAGGCCTCCACGAGAGGGGCTGACGAGCCCGAGGCCGTGACAGGCGCGGCCACCACAGGAGGGGCTGACGAGCCCGAGGCCACGGCAGGCGCGGCCACCATAAGGGGAGCAGAATCTGCCCCTGGAGGGCAGGAGGAGGAGACGCCTCCGGAGCCCACGAACGCCGGAGCCGGGGGCGAGAGGACGCCCAGCCCCCAGCCCAGCCCCCAGAGGGCTCCGGACGCAGGCGGCGAAGGAGGCCTCCACACGAGCCCCCAGGCCGCATCAGGAGCCGCGGTGAGCCCAAGGCAAGGTGCCTTGGGTACCTCGACAACCGTCGAGGTCTCTGTACCCCGCGGCGACGCGGGGACCTTGGCGCGGCGGGAGCTGCGCCGCCACTCAGCACGCCGCAGCTCCGTCTTCAGCCAAGCGCGGCAGACGCTCAACATGCTGGAGACGCAGTATGCTGAGGAGGAACTCACCAGGGCGGAGGAGCGGGCGAGGCTTGACGAGGCCTGGGCCCTCCTCCGCGAGAGGGTGGAGAGCTGCCGCCGGCAGGACGCGGCGGCCCAGGCGGCGCGTGAAGAGGCGATGCGCTTCGCCAAGGAGACCCGCGACAGCGTGAAGCGGGAGGCGGCGGAGACCATGGAGCAGCTGGACGCTGCGCGGGAGGCTCTTGAGGCAGAAACCGCCTCCAAGCAGCAGGAGGTCGCGGCCCAAGAGCAACAATTCATCGAGAACTCCAAGGTCATGGAGAACAACTTGAAGGAGCTCCGCGAGAGGCTGGACGCTCGCGAGAAGCAGCTGGCCCAGCGCGAAGCGGAGCTCATGCGACGCGAGGGAGAGCTCTCCTCTCGAGAGGAGGAACTGCGCCGGCGCGAGGAGCAGGCCCAACAGCTTGAGAAGGACCATGTCACCCGCGAGGAGACGCTCAAGGCCCGCGAGGGTAAGGTGGCCCATGATGAGGCCACCTACGCGGAGCGCTTCGAGAAGGCCAACGCCAGCTTCGCGGAGAAGGAGAAGAAAGTGCAGGAGGAGGCCGACAACAAGATCAAGCTCATCCGGCAAAATCTCTCCAAGGACTATGACGAGAAGGCCAGGAAGCAGGAGGAGCGCTTCACGACGAAGCGCAAAGAGCTCCAGGACCGCGGAGGGGAACAACGACGAGGCTGGGTACGCTTTCTTCTTCGAGCGATTCCTCACGGAGCTTGAAGGGATCGCGAAGAGCCTCGACGACCGCGTCGTGGAAGAGAGCCACGATCTCCTCGTCCTCGCCACTTGCCGCATCTTCACCAATCTCACGAGGCTTCATCCTTCCGTCGACCTCGAGGCCGTGACGGCGCCCGTCGACCTCAGCTGCCGCATAGCGGCGGTGCAGAAAGCCACAGAGGCGTATGCCGCCAAGTTCGACCAGGTCGAGGTAGAGGAGGATGAGGACGATGGCGAGGAGGACACCGCGGAAGAGGAGGAGCGCGCTGCTGCGGACGGCGGAGGCACCTCAGGAGGCCCGCAGGCCTGAACTCTTTCATGTGGTTGGATGCGCATGGGGCACACTTTATCTTAGTATTTTGCTTGTAGAGCCTTGTAAAGACTTGTTTAAGTTTCACTTAAATGTGCTTGTGACTGTCCCTCGGGAGGCTTTTATATTTCCCTTGATGTCTTTTTCGCTCTACGTCTTAGGACCCTCTCTTAGCGCTACACCACCGCCGCTTCGGTATGTGAGAGTCAGGGCTCCACAAGGCCGGGGGGTGCGTGAGGCCTCGAGAAGTAAGAGCTCCCGAGGCGCGATGCCTGGGGCTCCCCTTTAACGCGCAAGCAGCCCATGAGGCATAGGAGAGAGAAAAGAGACTCGAGGGGCAAAAACCAGCGAAGGGAAAATTGACCAAATGTTTGGACTTAGCTTCGCGAGGCGTTTCTGCCTTGGAGAGGGTGTTGGTTCCCTGGCGAGGTGTTTTTCCTCACGAGGTTGCCTGAAGCTTGTTTTGATCCTGCTTTCCTGCGCTTGGACAGATAGGCATACCCACAAGCAATACATAGCTAGATAACTTATGCGCGCTCGTAGGTTCCTTCATGTGTGTCTCGCGAGGAGAAACAGGCACCAAGGTCCATGGTGAGTTGACGTGCACGGGAGCTGATCCATGAGTTTAGAGCTCTCTGGGGAGTTGACATACATGAGAGCTGACCCGTGAGTTCAGAGCTCGGATCCCTTGGGTTTTAGGCGCTGCTGGGATGTTCCCGAGGCACAGGCACCATGCTAGCCCCCGCTCGCGAGATGCACAGGAGGGATCATACGAGCAAGGATGAAATGCAATAACATAACTGCTTACCGAAGCAAGATCATATGCTGGCGCGAAGCGCAAAGGTTCAAAGTGACCTGAAACAAGGGTTCATTACACTGGCGTGGCCAGAAATACAAAATCCACCATGTCGGGCATGGGGTTCCACATTGAGTGGCTGAGACTCTCGCAGCCCGTGGCGACGCATGTAGAGAGAGCTCAGAGGGGCCCCCTATGCGGGGGTGGCTTGTAGAGCCTGCGGTCTGCCATGTCTGGGCATGGGGATCCACCTCGCCAAGGCATGGTGCTTGAAGAAGTCACCTTGCCGAGGCATGGTGGCTTGGGAGTCTTCTCGAACGGCCCGTGGCAACGTATAGTAGAGAGGGGAGCCCGAATTTTTTCCTCGTGGAGGATGATGGCGCGTAGCTCTCCCTTGAGGCAAAAAGTTGCTCGTCGAGGACGATTAGGGGTAGAACTTGCGCAGGTGCTGGATGTTCCAGGGGTTGGCGACAGGAATGCCGTCCTCCGTCTCGAGCCGCGCAGCGCCAGGCCTGGCGATGTGCACGACTCTGTAGGGGCCTTCCCACATTGGGGAGAGCTTGTGGAGGCCTGCCCTGGAGAGGATTCTCCTCAGGACAACGTCTCCTGCTTCGAGAGTGCGCAGGCGGATGTGGCGGCTGTGGTAGCGGCGGAGGTCTTGCTGGTACCTTGCCGCTCTCAGGGCCGCATTGCGGCGGAGCCCTTCAAGCAGCAGCAGGTCGTCATTGCGGAGTTCGTCCAGCTCAGCCTCCTTGAAGGCCAAGACTCGCGGAGAGCCGTGGGTGATCTCGCTGGGGAGGACAGCTTCAGCGCCATAGACGAGGGAGAACGGCGTCTCACCAGTGGGCTTTGTCGGCGTGGTGCAGATGGACCAGAGCACCGAGGGGAGCTCATCGATCCAGTGCTTGCCGCTGGCCTTGAGGCGGTTGAAGCTTCTCGTCTTGAGGCCCTTGAGCACCTCGGCGTTGGCTCGCTCAGCCTGCCCGTTGCTGCGTGGGTGAGCCACCGAGGCGTAGCAGATTTGGGCGCCGAGGCTGCCGCAGTAGGACTTGAAGGGGCCGCTGATGAATTGTGAGCCGTTGTCGGTGATGATCGGTTGGGCACGCCAAAGCGGCGGACCAGGCTCCTGATGAATTTTACCGCCGATTTCGCCGGGATGGTGCGCACGGGTTCCACCTCAGGCCACTTGGTAAATTTGTCGATGGCGACGTAGAGGTAGCGGTAGCCCCTGAGCGCTCGCGGAAAAGGTCCCAGCAGATCCAGCCCCCAGACCGCGAATGGCCAGGAGAGCGGGATCGTTTGGAGTCCTTGCGCGGGCTGGTGAATTTGCTTGGCGTGGAATTGGCAGGCGTCGCAGGACTGGACGATTTCCGCTGCATCTTGAAGCACTGAAGGCCAGTAGAAGCCACTCCGGAAGACCTTGCCCGCGAGGGTGCGTGAGGATGAATGGTGGCCGCACTCTCCGCTGTGGATGTCGTTGATGAGCTGGCGGCCTTCCTTGGCAGGGACGCACCGCAACGCAACCCCATTGGGGCGCTTACGGTACAGGTCTTCGTCGTGGAGGCAGTAGGACTTGGCCTGGCGAGGAACTCTCTCGGCCTCTGGATCTTCCTCGGGAAGGACTTGGTCTTGCAAGTAGCGCTTGATCTCGTCGATCCAACCAGTGTCTTGGCGTACCAGGGTAATCAGCAAGCGATCGCCTGAGGGCAACCCGCAGTTTGGTGCTCCACTTGATGGGGCTGGTGGGAGCTCCTCATTGATTCTCATGTTGACCGCTGGTTGCTTGACGGAGGCCTTGCCGAGTCTCTCCTCGAAAACTCCACGCTTCTGGGCTTCTCTTCTTGCTGCTCGTCTGGCGAGGTCATCTGCTTCTTGGTTTTCCCCTCCCGGGATATGCTTGAGCTCCATGCCCCTGAAGTGCTTCTCGAGTTTGCGTACCTCTTCAAGGTAGGCCACCATGTAGGTGTCCTTAGGCGTGTAGCTTTTGTTGGAGAAGTTGACGAGGAGCTGAGAGTCGCCCTTGATGAGGATGCGCTTGATGCCGAGGGCAATGGCAGCTCTGAGCCCGGCGAGGAGGCCTTCGTATTCAGCAATGTTGTTAGAGACCTTGTCGTTGTCCTTGAAGCACAGCTGGACAGCGTAGTAGAGCTTGTCGCCTGTTGGTGAGGTCAGGACAGCACCAGCCCCTGCACTCCGGGCCGCGAAGGCGCCGTCGAAGTGCATGGTCCAGTAGCTGGGCTCCGTCTCTCCTGAGGCTGTGTCTCCTTCCTCTTGAGGCTCTTCTTCGCGTGTGTCCGTCCATTCGGCCATGAAATCAGCCAGCACTCTGCCCTTGATGACTCTTGTGGTGTCAAACTCCAGCTCGAAGGGTTGCAGCTCGATGCCCCAGCTTGCAACACGATCTGTTGCGTTTGGGTTGCGCAGGACTTGCTCCAGGGGGTACGAGGTGACCACCTTAATGGGGTGACCCTGGAAGTAGTGGCGCAGCTTCCTGGAGGCGCTGAGGAGCGAGAAGAGGAGCTTTTGCTGCATGGGGTAGCGCTCGCGAGCGTCCCGCAGCACTATGCTGATGAAGTACACGGGATGCTCGACGAGGGTGGTTGTTGGCGTGGCAGCGGTGGGCTCCTCTCGAGGCGCAGTGGAGTCCTTGTCGAGGCTTTCTTGAGGCCCCACTTGTAAAGGCTCGGCATGAGGCTGGAGGCTTGACGAGGCTGCTTCCTTGTCGTGGAGTGCTGGGCTTGGCGAGGTGGAGCTCTGCTTGGCGAGAACTGGCTCTTCCCTTTCAGCCACCAAGACCGCGCTTGCTGTCTGAGAAGTGGCTGCAAGATATAGCTTCAGAGGCTCACGAGGGCGTGGGGCAACCATGATGGGTGGGCTCGCCAGGTATTTCTTCAAGTCCTCGAAGGCCTTTGCCGCTTCAGAGGTCCACTTGAAAGGACCAGACCGCTTCATGATCTTGAAAAACGGCAGCGCCCTCTCGCCGAACTTGGAGATGAATCGGCCAAGGCTGGCCATACATCCCGCTAAGCGCTGCATGTCCTTGAGGCGACGAGGAGGCTGCATTTCTTCTATGACCTTGATCTTGTCAGGGTTTGCTTCGATGCCACGATGAGACACCAGGAACCCGAGGAGCTTGCCTGAAGGGACCTCGAAGACGCACTTGGCGGGGTTCAGCTTGATGTTTACCTTGCGCAAGTTGGCAAAGGTCTCCTCGAGGTCCTTGATGAGCGTGTCCTTCTCGCGGGTCTTGACCACGATGTCGTCGACGTAGGCCTCTGCATTCCTTCCCATTTGAGCCCCCAAGGTGATCCTCATGAGGCGCTGGAAAGTGGCACCGGCATTTTTCCGGCCGAAGGGCATGCAGACGTAGCAAAACACACCACAAGGGGTGAGAAATGCTGTCTTTTCCTCGTCCTCCTTCGCCATCTTGATCTGGTGATAGCCTGAGAAGGCATCCAGAAAACAGAGGAGTGCACAGCCGGCGGTGGAGTCCACGATCTGGTCGATCCTCGGGAGGGGATAGGGGTCCTTGGGGCAGGCTTTGTTGAGGTCGGTGAAGTCGATGCAGAGGCGGCTTCCTCCAGTGTGCTTGGGGACGACCACACCATTGGAGAGCCAAGTGGGATGGACAACTTCTTTGATGATGCTAGCTTTCTTCAACTTCTCTGCTTCTTGAACGATGAAATCTTGCTTCTCTGGCGCCTGGCGCCGCGCCTTTTGCTTCACGGGGCGTGCGTTTGGACACACGGCTAAGTGGTGCTCGATCACCTCCCTCGGTACGCCGGACATATCTGACGGTGTCCATGCTAACATGTCAGAGTTTGCCCTGAGGAAGGCGACGAGCGCACCTTCCTATTTGGGATGCAGGTTGGCGCCGATGGTGACGCTAGCCCCCGAGCCGCTTGCCTCAAGAGACACCTGCTTCGTCGCGGCCTTCTCCTGAGAGAACAGCTGCTTCTTCTTCGCGGGGGGCCTCAGGAGGGGTTCTTCATCCTTGTCAGTGGGGGACGCCACCATGGCAGCCTTGTAGGCCGCTTGCGCAGCGTACAAAGCGTCTGAGACCATGCCGCTTGACGATGTTGTAGGTGTGGTGGGTCACCGCCTTGAATTTCGTGAGGGCGGGGTAGCCGAGGATGGCGTTGTAGGGCAGGCCGATGTGCGCGACGTCGAAGTCGATCAGCTCGGTGCGGTAGTTGGCCTGTGTGCCGAAAGTGACCGCGAGCCTCACCTGCCCCAAAGGGGTGGTGAGACCCTCTGTCACCCCCGAGAAGGGCCTGGTGGGCATGAGCCACTCGTAGGGCACCTAAAGCTTCTCGAAGGTCTCGAAAGAGATGACGTTGAGGCCTGCACCCCCCATCGATTAGCGTCTTAGAGACTGCAATGTTGTTGATGGTGGGGGTGCAGACCAGCGGGATGGTGCCAACAGTTGAGGTGGACTTGGGGTGGTCGCTGGAGTCGAAAGTGATGGGGTACTGGGACCACTTGAGGGGCCTGGAGGCCTCAACCCCGGGAAGCGCTGCCGCGATCTCGCGGGCGAGTTGCTTGAAGTGGCGGTTGGAGCTGGAGGCCTGAGCCCCGCCGAGGATGCAAGCGGCCCCGCGAGGCACCTGATAGCCCTCAGGAGTCTCGGCAGGGAGGTTGTCGTTCGCGGGCTGGGCGGCGTTGGCTTGAGGGTTCTGCTGGTAGTTGTCGTTGTAGTTGTTGTTCCAGCGTCGCCCCCCGCGGCCGCCGCGGCCGCCGCCGCGGCCACCGCGACCTTGCTGCCCGTCGCGGGCCTCGCGAGCCTCGCGGAGCCTCTTGAGGTCGTAGCAGTCCTCGGTGGCATGGGAATGCCTGTTGTGGTAGACGCAGAAGGGGCGGTCATCTTTCTTCTCGGGGCCTGCGGCTGGAGCGGTGGCGCGAGGCTGCTTGGCGTCAGGTTCAGCTGCGAGGACCGCAGTGGTCTTGCGCTTCTCGGAGGATTTCTTCTTCTTGGACCCCTCGGCGGGGTCCCCTGGCTCGTTCTTGACGAACAGGCGGCCCTCCTCAGCCTTGACGCACTTGTCCGCCAGGTCGAAGAGCTTGACGACGGTGGTGATGTTGTCGTGGATGCCAAGCTTCTCGAGCATCCGCACGTCCGTGACTCCAGCCTGGAAGGCCGAAATGACCTGTGCGTCGGTGGCGTTGGGGATCTTGTTGCGCACCTGGCTGAAACGCTGGATGTACTTGCGAAGGGTCTCGCCAGGCTTCTGGCGCACGCCGCGGAGGTCGTTGTACGTGAGGCCGCGCTCGTACGTGCCCTTGAAGTTGGCGATGAAGCACCGGCAGAGATCCTCCCAGGTGTTGATGGACTCGGCGGGGAGGTTGGTGAGCAACGAGGACGCGGAGTCCTTGAGGGCCATGGGGAACCAGTTCGCCATGACTCTGTCGTCACCCCCGGCGGCCTGGATGGCCAAAGTGTAGAGCTGCAGGAACTCTAGGAGTTGTTCTTGCCGTCGTAGCGCGGGGGAAGACCCGGCCTGAACATGACCGGCCAGACGACGCGACGGAGGCTGCGAGTGAACGTAGCCATCGTGCCATAGGTGACCACGCCGTTGGCGAGGGTGGTGCGGAGGTGGCGCCCCGCGGCGGCGATGTCCTGGACGGCGCGGTTGTGGCAGTTCTGCCCGCGCTCGATGCTCACGCGTGCGTCCTCGGGGGCTCGCTGCACGATTTGGCAGTCGTGCGGCGACGAGGCGTGCGATGCAGCACGGTTGTCGCGAGGAGGAGCCCCCGCTGGAGCAGGTTGCGGTGGAGCTGGAGCGGGCGCGGGATGAAGTGGGGGTGCAGGAGGAGCGCCGTGCGCCACGTCCCCCACGCGGGCAGAGGGAACCAGCGAACGGGACGGTGCAGGAGCGGCGACGCGGGCGGCGCCGACGAGCTCGGAGAGGCGGTTGAGCCAGGCTTCTTGAGCCTCCGGTGTGGGGCGGTACTGCAGCAGCTCCTGCGCCATGAGGAGCGCAGTTGCTGGGCTGGGCGTAGGGCGGCCCAGCGAGGAGGCAGCACCGTCCCGCGATGGGTGCAGGGAGGAAGCCTCTTCTTCGTCGAGGTCGTCCTCGGCGCGGCCGTCGTCGTTGTCCTCTGGGTGCTCGACGCGGGGCTCGGGGTCGACGCGGCGCTCCGGAACAGCGCGTCCGCGCGGGCGGCCACGCGGGTTGCCAGCAGGAGGACCGGTGGCGGCGCTGGCCTTCCGGCGAGCGAGGCGTTCGGCGTGAGAGCCGGCCATGGCTGTGTCGAGGTTGAAGAAACACCTCAGCCCCCTACCTGGCACGCCAAAATGTCGGAGATCTTTCCCAGAAACTCGGTGTTTCTCACGAGGTAAGGAATCGAGCAAGGGGCTGAACACGGAATCAAACAACCCTCAACGTGCCTCGGTGACGGTGCTCGTCGAGCTCGCTGTGGGACAACACTGCAGGGATGAACACACGATGTTATGCAGGTTCAGGCCCCTCTTGGAGAGGTAAAACCCCTACGTCCTGCTGTTGGTGTATTGCACTGCTTGGAGAGGTTACAGTACAAGGAGAGCTTGTCGAGCTCGAGGTGGCTAACAATGGCTGTAGCTCTCGAAACCCTAGAACTGGAGAAGAATCAAGATCCGAATCCCCTTGCCTAGATGTGCTCCCCCTCCTTTTATAGGTGTCCTGGACCTCTTCCCCCCAAAATATCTTGGCGGGAAGGGTTACCACATGGCGACGAAGGAGGAGGCAGGGTGCACGATAAAGGTGGAGTCCATGGACGCGGTCCATGGCAGGAGCGGTGTCACCAAAGCTGGAAAAGCCACCGTCCAGCCAGGACGGTGGGCCAGCGCTGCAGGAGCTCGGGATGCGTCCCACGGTGACGTCGCCCTCGTCAGCAGCGGCAGACGGTCTCCTTATCACCGAAATGGCAAGTCTTGCACCTCCTTTGCTTGGCGCTGCTTTGTTGACTGCTTTATACACGAGAATGGCAACGACAACGCTGTCGTCATCGCGCTTTGGCGCGTTCGTGACTCTGCGGAGGACGCAGAACCCATGTGCGCTCTGTCGCGGAGACAGAGCCGGCTTCGAAGGGAAGGAACCCCGCAAGGCTGGAAGGAGCCTCGGCGAGGCAGGAGGCCTCGCCGAACCTTCTGGCTTGATCCTTGGTGGGATGTCTTGGTGACCTCTCGAGGAGAGATCCCTCGCCGAGGGGAAAAAACCCTCGCGAGGCTCACCAGGCTTGGAGAGCCTCTCCAGGCTGGGAGAGCCTGGTCCTTAGTGAAATTTTCTGAAGAGTGTTGTGGGCCCTTGGCAGGCCGGCCCGTGGTACCCTGGTTTCCACTGTGCCGACAACGCAGAAGAATGGCAATAGTCATCATCATTTGATAACAACAAATAATAAACCAAGTAGCTGTCCACCTCCTTGATCAAATGCAGATTAGCATAATAACATAAACCATTCAGCTGTAGAACCAGCATCTCTTAACAGCTGCGACAAAACCCCTAACACGGCGCTACAAGCCTACAACTGCAACCACACATCAGAGCCTTTCTACATGACGCTAGAGTAATACAGTGTAGAAACTCCTAGATCAAATGCACTGTAAGTTGAACATGAACTATGCTTTCAGAGCTGAGCATTTGCTCGCAAACAAGTAAAAGCTTCATCAACAATTTTGACCATTCCTTACATAACTGCTCTGTCCGATCTGCCCTGCTGTCAACCCTGAAAGAAAGGAACATTGGTTATTTAAGGATGAGTATAAAAAAATGGTTCTTGGGCATAGCATGAACAAACAAAATAATTACTCTTTGATATCGCGGACAACATAGAACAAGACGGCCATTTGAATTAGAATGGTTAGATTACTCTACTCTCTAATCTGGTAACACCTTGCTAACTCCTAAGTTCTGTCAAGTAAATCATGCATGAATATAGCATAGAAAAATTAAGGCCAGAACTCAAAAATATTGCATAGAAAAATTAAGGCCAGAACTCAAAATTAGTTTATGCGGATGCAAAATTCAAAGGATTCTACCCAGCAGTATAAAATGGCCCAACAAAAGCATATAGGGAGGCAAAACTCATCCACTATTTGCCGTCGGATAATGATCCCGATGGACACTAACGACTATGGGGGCTTACCTCCCGTTAGGCATGCTATGACGACTGAAAAAATTCACAATATATGGTATTCACGCAGAGTTAAACATTGTACCGGTTGCAGTTGTAAGTAAATAACTTTCTAGGAAGTAAGAACTATTCTGCCATTCGCAATGCTGTCATAAGAACTACAAATCCAACTAAGTGGAAACGCAACTGAAGGTTCTGAAATACTGTAATGCTTGAATATGTATATGAAACAAACAGCATGCGCAGCGTACCACAAAATTTGCAACCATACTGGAACTTACCCCTCTACGTCATTCATTGAACTCGATTAAATAATTTAGCACGTGTGAAAGGCATAGCAGGAATGGAACATAAAGAATTTGGAGTTGCGAAGCCAAATGATGCTTTGGCACTCACCACATAACCAGCAGGTACATAACCACTTAAAACTAGCTAAACTTCATTAGTGCTGTGCTTAATGTTCAGTTGCATGGCATCCATCTTCTCAATTACATACTCCAGCTTTTTGCAACAAATCTCATTAGCAATCCTAGCATTGTAGTCACACTTCTCAAATGGACGATATTCACAAGCACTTTTTATTTCCTCGCGCAGAGTTGTTTGAATTTCCTGCACCATCAGCAATTAAAAAAATGAATTTATCACGTGTGATTCATTGTGAATATAATTTGCCAAGAATAAATTCAATAATGAACTACTGAAAAGATTAAGAAGTGTCACTGATTAATCGGTTCACAACTTCACATATCTCGCTAGTATTTTGGTTGAAAAATGTATCATCGGGTCAGAGGAGAGCAGAATATTACATGACATACTTAATAGCCAGTTGCCCAAAAAATGATGATTACTGATTTTGCAATAACCATACGAGCAATGCACACAGGCAAACAATATTAAATACCAGAGTATTACAATTGGACATCACAAGCAATTGTTGCAGTCAGCAAAAGTTCCAAATTTTGGCATAATATATAGACATGGAAAACAATAGTGAGTGCGTCAAACAACATGGAACAATGTTTTCATGGAGACTACAAGTAGAAATTAGCAAACGGAACTAGTTGGTTGCAGTTCAGGACATTAGCACAATAGTAATCACAAGGCAATAAGTTCATATCACAGCGAATATGGGAAGCACGAAAAGATGTATCGCTATGACGCTATCGGCAGGATACCTTACAAAGCATGCCATTCCCACACTGATAACCGACAACAATTCATAAGCAATAAAATTTAAGCAACCAATGAGCCTAAAGAGATACTGCATCAAAACATAATTTCAGATCTGGAACCAGTGCCATGGCTTCAGTGTGCTAATTATTTTAGAAACTCTTAATTTAATTCCAGTCTGCCGTAGGTTGCCTGGACTCGGGAAGGGGACGACGAGGTGCGCCTCAGGGCGGAAAGGACGATGGTGACAACGGGACGCTCGATTGCGTCCTGGCTCGGTGAGGAGGCATGGCCGGAGGTGCGTCGGGCGGCGGCGACCTTCGGGTGAGCATGAGCTGCTCGATTCGCTGCAGAAGAAAGGGAGGTGCTGCACGGCAAGGGGGAGAAGATGGTGCAGAAAGGGAGGCTCGGGAACCTTTGGCGTTGCCGGAATTGGTGAAACACGGTGGCGGTCGAGGTGAAGTCCGGCGAGCTATTTTGACGGCCTGGGGGCACGATTGGCTCGGGCTCGAGAGGGGAAAGGAGGAGGGGGTCTTGGGCTCTTATAGGGACAGCTCGGGGCACGGTTTAATGCCCTTAATGGCGAGGAATCAACGGGAGAAGATTTCGGCCGAAAATGGCGTGGAGACGTTGAAGACGACATGACGTCATCAGTGACGTCATCTTTTCTTTTTATTTTATGTTTTCTGAAAACCTTTAACTTTTGAAATAAGCCTCCAAATCAATTCAAATTAATTTCTAAAATTTTGTAAAAATCAAAATAACTGTCTTAAATACTTAGGAACCATTTCCAAAAAATTGCATTTTGAAGTAAAATCAAATATTGCATATTTACATAATTGACACCTTTATGTCAATTTAGTAAATAGGCTTTTATAATTCCTTTTTGAATTCAAATAAAATCTAGAAAATTTAGTATGAGAAATATCATTTAAAATGATAGACTCCAAACAATATTTTGGGACAAAATATTTTTATTAAATAGATTTTTGATAAATCCTTCCAAATACCAATACCCATTTAAAAATGGGCTTTGGCAAAATAAATGAAACACTTTGCCAAAAAGGTTTTTAGGATTTTCTGGAAATCCAAATTAACTATTTTATTTCCAAAACTTTAAATCTTGAAATTAGAAGGCAAAATAACATTTAAAATAATATCCCTTTGAATAAATCAAAATAATCTTTTATGATGGTTTTTCTTGATTTTTGGAGACTTTATTTATTTAATAATAAAAGTTTTAAATTTTTGTGATTTTTAAAACATTCCAAAAATTTGGGATGTTACAAGGAGTCGCCAGGGAGATGAAGGACGAGAGGCGCGCGGCCGGGCTAGGGTTTACGGCCTGGATGGGGAGGCGGTGGCGGGGCTGGGGCTTGGGGGCGGCGGCGAGGGGGAGGAGGCGAGGAAGACGGCAAAGTCGGCGAGCCATTTACTACGATTGACGTGGGTCAGAACGATTTGCCTTGTATAGCTTGGGGAAGTAAAGCCCATCTTCAATGAGAATATGTGGGCCCGAGACGAAGGACGGGCTCTTGGGCCAATCGTTCCAAAACTGGACAGCTGTGGTTTCTCAATAAATTACGTACTAGAAAACCAAAGAAGCGTGTGATCCAGGGTGACTTAAACTCTTTTTTTTTACACAACCACTGCTTGCTACATTTCAAAAGGAAAAATACACCACGCATTCAAGCTCAACACCTCAACTGACAAAACTCTACATCGACATTCATTCCAAAGGCATGGAAGAAACCACCAACCGAGGCTCATGAGGTCACGCACAAGAATGGCAATAGTCATCATCATTTGATAACAACACATAATAAACCAAGTAGATGTCCACCTCCTTGATCAAATGTATATTAGCGTAATAACATAAACCATTCAGCTGTAGAACCAGCATCTCTTAACAGCTGCGACAAAACCCCTAACACGGCGCTACAAGCCTACAACTGCAACCACAAAACTCCTTACATTTAGGGTACTACTACTAATAGACAGAATGCACGTATTATATAACACTAATTATTCCTCTATATTAAGTTGCCTTCTGTTTCTTGGGCATCCTGTAACCACCAACAACGCAGGCATGGTCCCGCTCAAAGGGCTCCAGGGTGACCTGCTCCGAGGGCTTGAACTGGTCGACCTTCAGGTTCTCCCCTTCACTAGCAAACACGGCCTCAGCAGGCATGGTGGAGTCGATACAGTTGGCCTGATCAGAGGAAAGGTGTTAAATCGATCAGAGGAAAGGTGTTAAATCAGTGGCTACTTCGACATTTCCAAGGCATTGGTCTCACATATAAATCAGTGGCCCTTGAGTATTAGAGTGTACCTTGATTGAAATGACAAAATGGCCACCATTCTTCAAGAAGTAGGACGCATTAAGGGCTAAGATCCTGGCATGTGGGACAGAAGATAGGGTGACAGGTTGAAAAATGATTAGCAGTGTTAACAAACTGCCTATCTCATGCAACGTTCGCATTGAGGATAGTAGGCAGTACCGATGCATTGCAAGCTTAAATTTGAATAGTAAAAGGACAAAAGAGCAACATAATAATGTACATTTTGCTGAAGAAAAGTACACTTTAGAATAACCAAGAACTTTTAGATAGATGAAAATGCAGAGTCAAGTCCCAAGTAACAAGCTAGGTTACAATTTAACCCATCTAGATAAGTTGCTGCTTGTAGTAACAGAAATCTATCATATCAACAAGGCTAAAACTTCCAACCAAAAAAAACACTATGTTATCAGATTAGATAATGTGAAGTAGGAACATACAGGTTGTATGGTCAATTGTCATCTAACTTGCACAACTCTACCTTCGAAACTCCAGCTTACTAGGAACATGCAGGCAGTACACAGGGTCAGGAGGCAAATTAGCCCCCCCCCCCCCCCCTCCCGCTCCTGAAAGTAGGGTGTTTTTTTTTTGGAAAGAGAAACAATGTAAAGTTTGACCAAGGTTTTAGAAAAAACGACCAACTATTATAATACTATATGACCACCATATGAATGTATGATGCATGATGTATCTAACAGCATTGGCTTGGTATCGTAAATGTTAATGGTTTTTCTAAAAACTTGGTCAAACGTTACGCTGTTTGACTTTTCAAAAAAAATGCCTTACTTTTAGAAAGGGAGGTAGTATGAAAATATAGAAAGCCAGTGACATGGGAACAAACTCTTGCACTCACACCGGCCACACCAGACCGCCGGGTAGTAGAAGACGGCGGGGAGCTTCTCATCTGCAGCAACAAGAGCCAACACACCACATACGTGAGAACGAGACTTGTACCAAACATGTGAAGAATTTGGCGAGGGAAAGGGGAGGGGAATCGGTGCCGCACCTTGCACCTTGGAGTGGATGGTGGCGAAGGAGTCCGCCGAGCCGATGACCACCATGCTGGGATTGCCTGCGGGGTCAAGCAAATGATCAGTGTTGGCCCACGAAACACGGGGAGCGGTCGGCGGGGAGAAGAAATCGGGGGAGGGAAGGAAGCGTACCTCCGGATGAGGTGGTGGAGAAGAGGCGAGAGGAGGTGGGAAACGAAGGCCGCGAAGATGGAGTCGCCGAGGAGATGAAGGACGAGAGGTGCGCGGCCGGGCTAGGGTTTATGGCCTGGATGGGGAGGCGGTGGCGGGGCTGGGGCTTGGGGGCGGCGGCGAGGGGGAGGAGGCGAGGAAGACGGCAAAGTCGGCGAGCCCTTTACTACGATTGACGTGGGTCAGAACGATTTGCCTTGTATAGCTTAGGGAAGTAAAGCCCATCTTCAATGAGAATATGTGGGCCCGAGACGACGGATGGGCTCTTGGGCCAATCGTTCCAAAACTGACAGCTGTGGTTTTCTCAATAAATTACGTACTAGAAAACGAAAAAAGTGTGTGATCCAGGGTGATTTAAACTCTTTTTTTTACACAACCACTGCTTGCTACATTTCAAAAGGAAAAATACACCACGCATTCAGGCTCAATACCTCAACTGACAAAACTCTACATCAACATTCATTCCAAAGGCATGGAAGAAACCACCAACCGAGGCTCATAAGGTCACGCACAAGAATGGCAATAGTCATCATCATTTGATAACAACACATAATAAACCAAGTAGCCTTCCACCTCCTTGATCAAATGCAGATTAGCATAATAACATAAACCATTCAGCTGTAGAACCAGCATCTCTTAACAGCTGCGACAAAACCCCTAACACGGCGCTACAAGCCTACAACTGCAACCACACATCAGAGCCTTTCTACATGACGCTAGAGTAATACAGTGTAGAAACTCCTAGATCAAATGCACTGTAAGTTGAACATGAACTATGCTTTCAGAGCTGAGCATTTGCTCGCAAACAAGTAAAAGCTTCATCAACAATTTTGACCATTCCTTACATAACTGCTCCGTCCGATCTGCCCTGCTGTGAACCCTGAAAGAAAGGAACATTGGTTATTTAAGGATGAGTATAAAAAAATGGTTCTTGGGCATAGCATGAACAAACAAAATAATTACTCTTTGATACCGCGGACAACATAGAACAAGACGGCCGGTTGAATTAGAATGGTTAGATTACTCTACTCTCTAATCTGGTAACACCTTCCTAACTCCTAAGTTCTGTCAAGTAAATCATGCATGAATATAGCATAGAAAAATTAAGGCCAGAACTCAAAAATATTGCATAGAAAAATTAAGGCCAGAACTCAAAATTAGTTTATGCGGATGCAAAATTCAAAGGATTCTACCCAGCAGTATAAAATGGCCCAACAAAAGCATATAGGGAGGCAAAACTCATCCACTATTTGCCGTCGGATAATGATCCCGATGGACACTAACGACTATGGGGGCTTACCTCCCGTTAGGCATGCTATTACGACTGAAAAAAATCACAATATATGGTATTCACGCAGAGTTAAACATTGTATCGGTTGCAGTTGTAAGTAAATAACTTTCTAGGAAGTAAGAACTACTCTGCCATTCGCAATGCTGTCATAAGAACTAAAAATCCAACTAAGTGGAAACGCAACTGAAGGTTCTGAAATACTATAATGCTTGAAAATGTATATGAAACAAAATTTGCAACCATACTGGAACTTACCCCTCTACGTCATTCATTGAACTCGATTAAATAATTTAACACGTGTGAAAGGCATAGCAGGAATAGAACATAAAGAATTTGGAGTTGCGAAGCCAAATGCTGCTTTGGCACTCACCACATAACCAGCAGGTACATAACCAGTTAAAACTAGCTAAACTTCATTAGTGCTGTGCTTAATGTTCAGTTGCATGGCATCCATCTTCTCAATTACATACTCCAGCTTTTTGCAACTAATCTCGTTAGCAATCCTGGCACTGTAGTCACACTTCTCAAATGGACGATATTCACAAGCACTTTTTATTTCCACACGCAGAGTTGTTTGAATTTCCTACTCCATCAGCAATTAAAAAAATGAATTTATCACGTGTGATTCATAGTGAATATATTGTGCCAAGAATAAATTCAATAATGAACTACTGAAAAGATTAAGAAGTGTCACTGATTATTCGGTTCACAACTTCACATATCTCGCTAGTATTTTGGTTGAAAAATGTATCATCGGGTCAGAGGAGAGCAGAATATTACATGACATACTTAACAGCCAGTTGCCCAAAAAATGATGATTACTGATTTTGCAATAACCATACGAGCAATGCACACAGGCAAACAATATTAAATACCAGAGTATTACAATTGGACATCACAAGCAATTGTTGCAGTCAGCAAAAGTTCCAAATTTTGGCACAATATAGAGACATGGAAAACAATAGTTGAGTGCGTCAAACAACATGGAACAATGTTTTCATGGAGACTACAAGTAGAAATTAGCAAACGGAACTAGTTGGTTGCAGTTCGGGACATTAGCACAATAGTAATCACAAGGCAATAACTTCATATCACAACGAATATGGGAAGCACGGAAAGATGTATCGCTATGACGCTATCGGCAGGATACCTTACAAAGCATGCCATTCCCACACTGATAACCGACAACAATTCATAAGCAATAAAATTTAAGCAACCAATGAGCCTAAAGAGATACTGCATGAAAACATAATTTCAGATCTGGAACCAGTGCCATGGGTTCAGTGTGCTAATTATTTTAGAAACTCTTAATTTAATTCCAGTCTGCCGTAGGTTCGGAGGTAGTGGATGGATGAGGGCATATGTACCTTCATGGAGAGCATGAACTCGCGGCAGTGGGCGGCGACGGCGTCGGCGCGGGGACCCTGCGAGTTCCCGAGGTCCTCCATGACCAACCCCGCCAGCTCCAGCACCCGCACTACCCGCTGAGCAGGAACAACAAATAACGTAGCTCCATCAAGATTCAAGAACCCAACCACTAATCCAAGGAGAGAGAGAGAGCCCGGAGGACCAAAGTGCCAAGGCGAGAGTGGGGGTGAGCGGCTACCTTCTCGATGCTGTGGAGGCGCTGGAGCGAGCTGCTCTGGCCCAGTTAAGACATCGCTGCCGGCGAATACGGAGGTGGTGGGCGTGCTGGGCATAGGGCTGGAGCCGCGCCGGTGGGGAAGGAGGCGGCGTCGATTGCTGGCAACTGGCGAGGATGGCCGGAATCGAGCGATGATTTGGGGAACTGGAGGGGAAACGAATCGGGCCGAACAGTAAGCCTACGGGTTCAGCCCAGGAACTCAAGAGAAGGGAGTTTTTGTATTTTCTTAAATGAAGTTTTCTTTTTTCATCCGTCACATTTTAATTTCAAGTACGGGGCGAATATTAATATTTCTCTTGTGTAAGATTATACATTTTACTCTCTCCGATCCATAGAAAGTATCGCTTATTTAGTATAAAGTTTGTACTAACTTAGTACAAAATGAGCGACACTTTTTATAAATCGGAGGGAGTAGTATTAATTTTATACTTCATATAGTATATAGTTGTCATCATACTCTTGTAACATGTTACATGCCTGTCCAAATTCCAATTCAACCAAACAAAAGCCTTCGATAAAAGCAAAGTCACATGATGTCGTAAAGTGTGGCCATAATCTTTTGGTATGTAATTTGGCACATGCAAAACACTTTATTTTGCATAAAATGTATGTATTCAATATTAAATTTTAAAAATTTTGTTCATAAATTATTTCACATAAGTAATTCTCAGCTGCAATTCGAAGATTTAGAAATATGTTAATATGCAAACAAATATTGTTACCATTCGAATAGTTTATTTAATAGGTTTGTGTTTATTACACTCAGGTATCTACGTTCTAGATCAAACCACGTAAGATTCAAAAACCAAATTATACCATTTGCCGAAAGGTGAAAATGGCCAACCCAGGCTAAGGATTTCATACCAACATTTGCAAACAAACCATGGCAACATCATTCAACCATATCCAGCTTAAACTCAGATCAATACAGACTGCGACACAACCATATCCTGCTTAAACTCAGATCAACACAGACTGCGACAAAACTCCTTACATTTAGGGTACTACTACTGATAGACAGAATGCACGTATTATATAACACTAATTATTCTTCTATATTAAGTTGCCTTCTGTTTCTTGGGCATCCTGTAACCACCAACAACGCAGGCATGGTCCCGCTCAAAGGGCTCCAGGGTGACCTGCTCCGAGGGCTTGAACTGGTCGGCCTTCAGCTTCTCCACTTCACTAGCAAACACGGCCTCAGCAGGCATGGTGGAGTCGATACAGTTGGCATGATCAGAGGAAAGGTGTTAAATTGATCAGAGGAAAGGTGTTAAATCAGTGGCTACTTCGACATTTCCAAGGCATTGGTCTCACATATAAATCAGTGGCCCTTGAGTATTAGAGTGTACCTTGATTGAAATGATAACATGGCCACCATTCTTCATGAAGTAGGACGCATTAAGGGCTAAGATCCTGGCCTGTGGGACAGAAGATAGGGTGACAGGTTGAAAAATGATTAGCAGTGTTAACAAACTGCCTATCTCATGCAACGTTCGCATTGAGGATAGTAGGCAGTACCGATGCATTGCAAGCTTAAATTTGAATAGTAAAAGGACAAAAGAGCTACAGAATAATGTACATTTTGCTGAAGAAAAGTACACTTTAGAATAACCAAGAACTTTGAGATAGATGAAAATGCAGAGTCAAGTCCCAAGTAACAAGCTAGGTTACAATTTAACCCATCTAGATAAGTTGCTGCTTGTAGTAACAGAAATCTATCATATCAACAAGGCTAAAACTTCCAACCAAAAAAAACACTATGTTATCAGATTAGATAATGTGAAGTAGGAACATACAGGTTGTATGATCAATTGTCATCTAACATGCACAACTCTACCTTCGAAACTCCAGCTTACTAGGAACATGCAGGCAGTACACAGGGTCAGGAGGCCAAAGTAGGGTGTTTTTTTTTTGGAAAGACAAACAATGTAAAGTTTGACCAAGGTTTTAGAAAAAACGACCAACAATTATAATACTATATGACCACCATATGAAAGTATGATGCATGATCTATCTAACAGCATTGGCTTGGTATCGTAAATGTTAATGGTTTTTCTAAAAATTTGGTCAAACGTTACATTGTTTGACTTTTCAAAAAAAATGCCTTACTTTTAGAAAGGGAGGTAGTATGAAAATATAGAAAGCCAGTGAAATGGGAAGAAACTCTTGCACTCACATGGGCCACACCAGACCGCCGTGTAGTAGAAGACGGCGGGGAGCTTCTCATCTGCAGCAACAAGAGCCAACACACCACATACGTGAGAACGAGACTTGTACCAAACATGTGAAGAATTTGGCGAGGGAAAGGGGAGGGGAATCGGTGCCGCACCTTGCACCTTGGAGTGGATGGTGGCGAAGGAGTCCGCCGAGCCGACGACCACCACTACTAGGAAAAGGCTTATAGGTGGATTACTTAGCCGTGGCGCACCACTATTTTGGTGTGCCACGAGTATATAGCCGTGGCGCACCAGACACAGATGCGCCACGCATAGGACATTACCCGTGGCGCACCAAAATAGTGGTGCGCCATGGCAAAGTGCAGGCTGAGCTGACGGAGGGGCACCCTCCTTAGCCATGGCGCACCACTATTTCGGTGCGCCACGGGTAAGAGTATAGCCGTGGCGCACCTTATTCCAACGCGCCACCAAAATAATGGTTTCGGGGCCAAATTTTGACCCCACATAGCCGTGGCGCACCAAAATAGTGGTGGGCCATGGGTAACCTCTTACCCGCTCCCATGCACCCCCCCCCCCCCCCCCGTGATCGCCTTTTCAATTTTAAGTAGGCTAGAAGAAAATGTAAAAAAATTCAAAAAATAAAATCCTTTGAGATGTGGTTATGTTACGTAACCTAGTTGTTAGGAAAAATAAGAAATATGAATTTCGACGTATTTTACAAAAAAACATTATGGAAGAGTAAAACGGCGATAACTTTTGCATACGAACTCGGATTTCGACGTTTAATACCTTAAAAAAAACTAGAGAAAAACCCACATCCAATCCAAATGGCCTACGGCCTTTTGAGCGATTTTTTGCGTACAGAATCCCCAAATTCGAAAGGAAACACCTATTTTTTTGAAGTTTTATTTTCTGGCCATGAAAAAATAAATAAAACTTACTCGTGGCGCATGGAAGAGATGGTGCGCCACGGGTAATTGTAATACTCGTGGCGCACCACTATGAGATGCGCCACGGGTAACATAGGGGGCAACACCACGATCCGACGGCTCCCAGCGATCCGACGGCTCACAGCGACTTAAACTAGCACACAATCCGTGTGCTTGTCCTTTCTTGTCTCTGATTGGTCGAGAGGGGGGCATCTCCTCAACCTTATCTCCTTCTCCCTATCTCCTTATTGGGAAAGGACTCCTGCTCCTCCTTGTCTCCTCCCTCTCTATGCTCCGGCAGGCTCCACGCCGAGGAGAGAAGCTGCACATCCCCACGCACGCCCAGCTGGTCCGCGTCATCGTCGTCCTCTCCTCCGGCTCGGCCCTGTCTCCTCCTCACCGCGCTTCAACCGAGCTTCTCCGCACCCGACGCCTCCAACCTCGAGCTCCTTCGAGTCCTTGCACGCTTGACCTCCGTCCCCCGCCCCGGCTCTTCTGGCAACCTCGAACGCTTCTGCTCCGCGTACCTACACAAGCGGAGCCCCCTGCGTCGGAAGGCCCCTGTAGCTGGCTGGCTCGTGTCGGCGCCGGCCGGCGAGTCGTCTCCACGAACGGAGCCCTACCCCCGCACGCGGCCCTCGGGCGGCGGCTATTTTTTTTAATTCCTAGTACCCATAGCCGTGGCGCACATGTAGGTATACCCGTGGCGCATGTTACCCGTGGCGCAGGGTGTAGCGGTGCGCCACGGCTAATTTTTTACCCGTGGCGCACCGAGGCACCTGCGCCACAGCTAATTTGTTACCCGTGGCGTGGCAATCCGTGGCGCAGGCCCCTGCGCCACGGGTAAGCCATTTTGGTGCGCCATGGGTAAGCTTTTCTGTGGTAGTGCACCATGCTGGGATCGCCTGCGGGGTCAAGCAAATGATCAGCGTCGGCCCACGAAACACGGGGATCGGTCGGCGGGGAGAAGAAATCAGGGGAGGGAAGGAAGCGTACCTGCGGATGAGGTGGTGGAGAAGAGTGTCGGCACAGTGGAAACTAGGGTACCATGGGCCGGCCTGCCAGGGCCCACAACACTCTTCAGAAGATTTCGCTAAGGACCAGGCTCTCTAAGCCTGGAGAGGCTCTCCAAGCCTGGAGAGGCTCTTCAAGCCTAGCGACTCTCACCAAGGGAAACCCCTCGGCGAGGGACCTCTCCTCGAGAGGGCATCGAGCCAGAGGCTCGGCGAGGCCTCCAGCCTCGCGGGGATTCTTTCCTCACCAAGCCAGCTCTGTCTCCTCGACAGAGCGCACATGGGCTCTGCGCACCCCGCAGAGTCACGGACGCGCCAAAGCGTGATGACGATAGCGTTATCGTTGCCATTCTCATGTATAAAGGGGTCAACAAAGCAGCGCCAAGCAAAGGAGGTCCAGGATTTGCCACTTTGGTGATAAGGGAACCGTCTGCCGCTGCAGACGAGGACGACGTCACCGTGGAGGTCACTCCAGAGCTCCTGCAGCGCCGGCCCACCGTCCTGGTTGGACGGTGGCTTTTCAGCTTTGGTGACGCCGTCTCCTGCCACGGACCGCGTCCATGGACTCCACCTTTATCGTGCACCCCGCCTCCTCCTTCGTCGCTGTGTGGTAACCCTTCCCGCCAAGATATTTGGGGGAAGAGGTCCGGGACGCCTATAAAAGGAGGGGGAGCCTGTTCGGGAAGGGGGCTCGACTCTTCTTCCCCAGTTCTAGGGTTTCAGCCATTGTAGCCACCCCGAGCTCGACAAGCTCTCCTTGTACTGTGAACCTCTCCAAGCAGTGCAATACACCAAGAGCAGGACGTAGGGGTGTTACCTCCTCCAGAGGGCCCTGAACCTGGGTAATATCGTGCGTGCATCTCTGCAGTGTTGTCCCTCTCCGAGCACGACGAGCACCGTCCTCGTGGCACGTTGAGGGTTGTTTGATTCCGTGTTCATCCCCTTGCCGATACCTTTACTGTTCCTGGGGACAGTTCCTCGACATTTGGCGCGCCAGGTAGGGGGCTGAGGCGCGTCTTCAACCTCGACACCGCCATGGCCGGTTCTCGCGCTGAACGCCTTGCTCGCCGGACGGCCAGCGCCGCCACTGCTCCTCCCGCTGGCCGCCCACGTGGCCACCCGCGCGGCGGCGCTGCCCCGGAGCGCCGCGTCGACCCCGAGCCCCGCGTCGAGCACCCTGCGGACGACGACGATGACCACGCTGAGTACGACCTCGGCGAAGAGGAGGCTTCCTCCCTCCACCCGTCGCGGGACCGTGCTGCCTCCTCGCTGGGCCGCCCTGCGCCCAGCCCAGCAACTGCGCTTCTCATGGCGCAGGAGCTGCTGCAGTACCGTCCCACGCCTGAGGCTCAGGAGGCCTGGCTCAATCGCCTCTCCGAGCTCGTCGTCGCCGCTCGCGTCGCCGCTCGCGTCGCCGCACCTGCACCGTCCCGCTCCCTGGTTCTCTCTTGGCGTGTGGGGGACGTGGCACACGGCGCTCCTCCCGCACCTCCTCTTCATCCCGCGCCCGCTCCAGCTCCACCGCAACCAGCTCCAGCGGCGGCTCCTCCTCGCGACAACCGTGCTGCTTCGCACGCCTCGTCGCCGCATGACTGCCAAATCGTGTAGCGAGCCCCTGAGGACGCCCGCGTGAGCATCGAGCGCGGGCAAAACCGCCACAACCGCGCCGTCCAGGACGTCGCCGGCGCAGGGCGCCACCTCCGCGCCTCCCTCGCCAACGGCATGGTCACCTACGGCACGACGATTGCATTCACTCGCAGCCTCCGTCGCGTCGTCTGGCCGGTCAAGTTCAAACCAGACCTCCGTCCACGCTACGACGGCAAGAACAACCCCTTGGTGTTCCTGCAGCTCTACACTTTGGCCATCCAGGCCACCGGGGGTGACGACAAAGTCATGGCGAACTGGTTCCCCATGGCCCTCAAGGACTCTGCGTCCTCATGGCTCACCAACCTCCCCGCTGAGTCCATCAACTCCTGGGAGGATCTCTGCCGGTGCTTTGTCGCCAACTTCAAGGGCACGTACGAGCGCGGTCTCACGTACAACGACCTCCGCGGCGTGCGCCAGAAGCCTGGCGAGACCCTCTGCAAGTACATCCAGCGCTTCAGCCAGGTGCGCAACAAGATTCCCAACGCCACCGACGCGCAGGTCATCTCAGCCTTCCAGGCCGGGGTCACGGATGTGCGGATGCTCGAGAAGCTGGGCATCCACGACAACATCACCACCGTCATCAAGCTCTTCGACTTGGCGGACAAGTGCGCCAAGGCTGAGGAGAGCCGCTTGTTCGTCAAGAACGAGCCAGCGGACCCTGCCAAGGGGTCCAAGAAGAAGAAATCCTCCGAGAAGCGCAAGACTACCGCTGTCCTCGCGGCTGAACCCGACGCCAAGCAGCCTCGCGCAGCCACTCCAGCCGCAGACACCGAGAAGAAAGATAACCGCCCCTTCTGCATCTACCACAACAGGCATTCCCATGCCACCGAGGACTGCTACGACCTCAAGAGGCTTCGCAAGGCTCGTGAGGCTCGCGAGGCCCGCGACGACCAGCAAGGTCGCGGTGGCCGCGGCGGCCGCAGGGGGCGACGCTGGAACAACAACTACGACAACAACTACCAGCAGAACCCTCAGGCCAACGCTACCCAGCCCGCGAACGACAACCTCCCTGCTGAGACTCCTGAGGGTTACCAGGTGCCTCGTGGAGCCGCTTGCATCCTTGGCGGGGCTCAGGCCCCCAGCTCCAACCGCCACTTCAAGCAACTCGCTCGCGAGATCGCGGCAGCACTTCCCGGAGTTGAGGCCTCCAGGCCCCTCAGGTGGTCCCAGTACCCCATCACTTTCGAGTCCAGCGACCACCCCAAGTCCACCTCAACCGTTGGCACCATCCCGCTGGTCTGCACCCCCACCATCAACAACATTGCAGTCTCCAAGACGCTCATCGATGGGGGTGCAGGCCTCAACGTCATCTCTGTCGAGACCTTCGAGAAGCTTCAAGTGCCCTACGAGCGGCTCATGCCCACCAGGCCCTTTTCAGGGGTGACAGAGGGACTCACTACTCCTCTGGGGCAAGTGAGGCTCGCAGTCACCTTTGGCACGCAGGCCAATTACCGCACTGAGCTGATCGACTTCGACGTCGCGCACATCGGCCTGCCCTACAACGCCATCCTCGGCTACCCCGCCCTCG
Organism: Puccinellia tenuiflora; assembly: GCA_012064385.1. Taxonomy (NCBI): domain Eukaryota; kingdom Viridiplantae; phylum Streptophyta; class Magnoliopsida; order Poales; family Poaceae; genus Puccinellia; species Puccinellia tenuiflora. The sequence goes on from QRDG01000467.1 coordinate 1,034,869, forward strand.
CCAAGTTCATGGCGGTGACCCACCACGCCTACAACCTCGTCAAGCTCCCTGGCTCGGGTGGTACCATCGTCATCCGCGGCATGGTCTCAGACGCCCTATACGCTGCGCAAGCGGCCTACAAGGCTGCCGCGGTGGCGTCCCCCCTGACGAGGACGAGGAACAACATTGCTGAATACGAGGGCCTCCTCGCTGGGCTCAGAGCTGCCATCGCCCTCGGCATCAAGCGCATCCTCATCAAGGGCGACTCTCAGCTCCTCGTCAACTTCTCCAACAAGAGCTACACGCCTAAAGACACCTACATGGTGGCCTACCTTGAAGAGGTACGCAAGCTCGAGAAGCACTTCAGGGGCATGGAGCTCAAGCATATCCCGCGAGGAGAAAACCAAGAAGCAGATGACCTCGCCAGGCGAGCAGCAAGAAGAGAAGCCCAGAAGCCGGGAGTGTTCGAGGAGAGACTCGCCAAGGCCTCCGTCAAGCAACCAGTGGTCAACATGAGCATCAACGAGGAGCTCCCGCCAGCGCCATCAAGTGGAGCACCAAACTGCGGGTTGCCCTCAGGCGACCGCTTGCTGATGACCCTGGTGCGCCAAGACACTGGTTGGATCGACGAGATCAAGCGCTACTTGCAAGACCAAGTCCTTCCCGAGGAAGATGCAGAGGCCGAGAGGGTTGCTCGCCAGGCCAAGTCCTACTGCCTCCACGACGGAGACCTGTACCGTAAGCGCCCCAATGGGGTTGCGTTGCGGTGCGTCCCTGCCGAGGAAGGCCGCCAGCTCATCAACGACATCCACAGCGGAGAGTGCGGCCACCACTCATCCTCACGCACCCTGGTAGGCAAGGTCTTCCGAAGTGGCTTCTACTGGCCTTCTGTGCTTCAAGATGCAGCTGAAATCGTCCAGTCCTACGACGCCTGCCAATTCCACGCCAAGCAAATCCACCAGCCCGCGCAAGGACTCCAAACAATCCCGCTCTCCTGGCCGTTCGCGGTCTGGGGGCTGGACCTGCTGGGACCTTTCCCGCGAGCGCTCGGGGGCTACCGCTACCTCTACGGCGCCATCGACAAGTTCACCAAGTGGCCTGAGCTGGAACCCGTGCGCACCATCCCGGCGAAATCAGCGGTAAAATTCATCAGGAGCCTGGTCTGCCGCTTCGGCGTGCCCAACCGCATCATCACCGACAACGGCTCGCAATTCACCAGCGGCGCCTTCAAGTCCTACTGCGGTAGCCTCGGCGCCCAAATTTGCTACGCCTTGGTGGCTCACCCACGCAGCAACGGGCAGGCTGAGAGGGCCAACGCCGAGGTGCTCAAGGGCCTCAAGACGAGAAGCTTCAACCGCCTCAAGGCCAGCGGCAAGCACTGGATCGATGAGCTCCCCTCGGTGCTCTGGTCCATCCGCACCACGCCAACAAAGCCAACTGGTGAGACGCCGTTCTCCCTCGTCTATGGCACTGAAGCTGTCCTCCCCAGCGAGATCACCCACGTCTCTCCGCGAGTCTTGGCCTTCAAAGAGGCTGAGCTGGATGAACTACGCAACGACGACCTGCTGCTGCTTGAAGGGCTCCGCCGCAACGCGGCCCTGAGAGCGGCAAGGTACCAGCAAGACCTCCGTCGCTACCACAGCCGCCACATCCGCCCGCGCACTCTCGAGGCAGGGGACCTTGTCCTGAGGAGAATCCTCTCCAGGGCAGGTCTCCACAAGCTTTCGCCAATGTGGGAAGGGCCCTACAGAGTCGTGCACATCGCCAGGCCTGGCTCTGCGCGGCTAGAGACGGAGGACGGCATTCCTGTCGCCAACCCCTGGAACATCCAGCACCTGCGCAAGTTCTACCCCTGATCGTCCTCGACGAGCAACTTTTTGCGCCAAGGGAGAACTTCGCGCCATCAACCTCTACGAGGAAAAATTCGGGCTCCCCTCTCTACTATACATTGCCGCGGGCCGTTCGAGAAGACTCCCAAGCCACCACGCCTCGGCAAAGTGACTTCTTCAAGCACCATGCCTTGGCGAGGTGGATCCCCATGCCGGACATGGTGGACCGCAGGCTCTACAAGCCACCCCCGTCTAGGGGCCCCTCTGAGCTCTCTCTACATGCGTCTGCCTCGGGCACGCCCCCTCGAGAGTCTCAGCCACAGCATGTGGACCCCATGCCCAGAGCATGGTGGATTTTGTAATTCTGGCCACGCCAGTGTAATGAACTCTTGTTTCAGGTCACTTTGAACCTTTTTGCGCTTCGTGCCAGCATATGATGTTGCGTCGGTAAGCAATCATGTTGTTGCATCTTATCCTTGCTCGTATGATCCTTCTTGTGCATCTCGCGAGCGGGGGCTAGCATGGTGCCTGTGCCTCGGGAGCATCCCAGCAGCACCTCAAACCCAAGGGATCTGAGCTCTGAACTCACGGGTCAGCTATCATGTACGTCAACTCCTCAGAGAGCTCTGAACTCATGGAACAGCTCCCGTGCACGTCAACTCACCAAGGACCTTGGTGCCTGTTCTCCTCGCGAGACACACACGAAGGAACCTACGAGCGTGCATAAGTTATCTAGCTATGTGTTGCTTGTGGGTATGCCTATCTGTCCAAACGCAGGAAAGCAGAATCAAAACAAGCCTCAGGCAGCCTCGCAAAGGAAAACGCCTCTTCAGGGAACCAACACCCTCTCCAAGGCAAAAACACCTCTCCAGGGAACCAACACCCTCTCCAAGGCAGAAACGCCTCGCCAAAGCTAAGTCCAAACACTTGGTTAAAACTCCCTTCGCTGGTTTTTGCCCCTCGAGCCTCTTTTCTCTTTCCTATGCCTCATGGGATGCTTGCGCGTTAAAGGGGAACCCCAGACATCGCGCCTCGTGGGATCTTACTTCTTGTGGCCTCACACACCCCCCGGCCTTGTGGAGCCCTGACTCGCACATGCCGAAGCGGCGGTGGTGTAGCGCTAAGAGAGGGTCCTAAGACGTAGAGCAAAAAGACATGAGGGGAAAGATAAAAGTCTCCCAAGGGACATCCACAAGCACATCTAATTAAAACTTCAACAAGTCTTTACAAAAGTCCTACAGACAGAACGCTAAGATACTTGGTGCCCTGTGCACATCTAGCTACAGGAAGGAGCTCAGGCCTGTGGGTGTAGCGCCCCGACCCCAGAACTATACAGTGAAGCGTTGTGCAACCGGTCATGCTACACAATCAAAGGTTACTGGGTTTACCAATCCCAGGCCAAAACCTTTGGCAGGTGTGCTCGGAATGGATCATCGGCACACAACACCTCGATCATGCCATAAGCTCAGACATCGCTATCACGTATAATTAAGAGACCGAGACTTGTGGAACAACTGGCACATCACAGACTCTACGACACAAAGATATCATAGAGCAACTCATATATGAGAAAGATACAAATAACACATCAGAGGTCACAGACCCATCATTACACAAGCGGAAGCAATTATAGTTGTCTAAACAACAAGATCCAAATTATGGCCTAAGAGGCCTACACATAAACTTAACCCATGCCAGCTTGTTCCGACATCCCAAGCTGCCACCTGGGAACCCCAGGCTACTCGTCGATGTCAACGTAGAACCCACCTTCCAGTTCGGTGACGTCCTCCTCTGAAACAAGTGATAATCAACAAAGCAAGGCTGAGTACGACGTACTCGCAAGAATTAGTAGGGCGATATAGGCCCGATGTTGTTTGGCTTCAAAGCTATATAGTAGTTGTTTTGCATAAAGCTAGTTTTTATCCTTCCGAAGACTAAGACTCATGGCATCGACTACTCAGAGATTTTCATAAGGGGATAAGATAGCAAACTTTTCTTCTTCGGTTCCCATGGAACCTACTGTCATCAGAATCACCACTTAACTCCACCAAGGCACTCCCTCGAATCACCCTCGAGGAAATGAACCTTTTATCACACGTTGATTATGCAACCTTTAGCTGCCATTTGATTAAAGGTTCAGGTTTTCTATGATCTTATCGTCTATTCCCAAGTTGTCCATAACCGTGGACACGGCTTTTCGAAAAGATTAAACCCTGCAGGGGTGTACTGTTTTTACCATTGGTACCGTCCGACCCCTTGCCTGATCATTTAGCTCTCTTCCAGGGAAAGCCGACAGGGCGGGCGCGGTTAAACCTTTACAAAGCATGAGACTATCCAAGGGTCATCGTGACGATAGGACAAGTCTACCCAGCCTATTTCAGCCCCTGCCCCATCGCCACTCCTAACACCACCATCATCATCATCATCATCGTCATCACCATCAACTCACACGCAAATGGAAAGATCAAACTAGAGGACCCTTGGATACGCCCGCACAAATTATTCGGTTAGTAAGGAGCCCATACTCCCACCTTTGGAAGCACGCTCGTCTTGGTTCAAGAGGTCAAGAACTCTCAGCCTAGGCGGCAAGAATGAGACAAAACACCATCTCCGATGGCAACTCATCCAAGCCGTGTTAAGCATTTTAATTAAGTGTCACAACTTTCCACCTTGTCCGAACATTTCATCAATTTCACGATTATGGAAATAATCAACGGACAACTTAAGCATTCGACTAAGCATGGCTAAGCAGAGGTAAGCATATATACAACAATTATATCTTTACTCAGGCCATCACATCAAGCCTATGGTTCATAGGAGGGGAAACATGTAATTGGTTTTAGGGAAACATGCATTTCATAGGATTCTCTAGTATTGACCAAAAGCTGACATTAGAATCGAATGCAATATTATGGTGGATAAAATACTTGTACTAATAGGATGAGATATGCCAAGAAGGTTAGGTTATCTCTTGCCTTGTTGATAACGATGGTCGCACTGGTTGTCGAGGTATTGTGGTGGAACCTCGACTCCTGAATCTACCGAAACACAAACAATACAGGAAAGGAAATAAATAACACGAATACACAGTGCAATGCACAATCATGATGAGATGGTCATATTATGCACTGAAAAGTATTTGGGCATGTCCCACAATTTAAATGGAACCCCTAAAATAAATATTGCAATTAAAAGGGTTAAAACTCCATATTTAACTTAGTGAATTAAATTATTAACCAAAATGTCCAGTACTGAAATATGAGGTATACATGCATGGAAATGACATTATTAGATAGGTATTAACCCACTGATCAATTTTATATTTGATTTGCAATTTTCTGATTAACGATGAATAAATGGTGATTTAAATGGTTAGGCAATTTAAATCATTGTAACCAATTCGAAAATGACATCAAAGGAAAAGTTATCCTCATTATGTGATTTTGATATAGATGAATAGCCCTTGAGTTGCTGATCAAATTGATATATCATTTGCAATTTTTGAATTAATATTTATCAAGTTATGATAATTTAAAGAATTGATTTAATTCTGCCATTTTATTTATTTTTATTAAACAGCACCAATATTAAATCTATACTTCTAGAAAATGCCATAAACCTGTAGATCATTACTTGCTGAACATTTTGAGCTATTAAACATAATTTTTGACTAAAAAAAACTCAAGTTATGAATTATCTAAAGTTGGGAATTAAATCTGCCATTTTAATGATTTAAATTAAACAGCAATTTAAATGTTCATTATTGCATGGAATTTGAACTAACATGGAGATGTTGTTTTCCTGAACATTTATAGGTCTTATTTATAATTTTTGGAGCAATATTCATTAAGTTATGAATTTACAAATTTGTGATTTAATTCTGCCATTTTCATGTTTAATTCAAAACAGGTAATTTAATTTAACCAATTAATTCAAATAAAGGCTCTAACATTTAGAGTTTATTTAGCTGAGCATTTTGACATATTATCTGCATTTTTCTGAATTATAAAACTCTAGATATTAATTTCCAAAATTTGAGTAACTAATAGGTGATTTTGCATTTCACATTTAAATTCATGTTTTTGAATTTCATTAGCATGTGAGAGTTACACATTTGAATAGGTTAGGTAATTCTAAACTTGCTGATACTTTATTTGATTTTTTCTGAGCTACCAATTAAAAGATATGGATTTTACCATTTTCTGTTTATTCTCTGGAAAAACAAAAATAAGAACAGATGATGTCAGCATGCGTCACAGGGGAGGGGTGCGGCTTGCTGATCATCGATTCGTCGGCTCCGATGGAAATTGGTCGCGGGGAAGTGCTCTAGGCGCTAGAGGAGAGAGAGGTGAGTCGAGGGGAGCGGCGGAATGGACCATTTGGTCGCCGGAGTTGCACCGGCGACCAAGGTTGCGGCGGCGGACGGTGGCGTTCGTGGGGGGAACGGCAGAGAGCGAGAGGGAGAGGGCAAGGAGGACGGGGAGCACCGTGAGCTCACCCTGGAGGTTATAGCAATGACGGCAAGGCACGGGGAGGCCGGACGGCGATGTGGTGGTGCTCGGACACGGTGGCCGGAGGCGGGGAAGTCGGCGTCGATTCAGTCGAATGGAGGGCTCCCGGCACGGAGCCGGCGGCGAGGTTGGAGAGGAGCTCGAGGCGGAGAGGATGGAGGCGTCGGCGAGGGCTCCGGCGGTCGGAGGCGTCGGCGGGCGCGACGGCAGTGGCGGCGGGCAGGAGCAGGAGGAGGCGAGGCAGGGGAGAGAAGTGGCGGCGGCGCAGGGAGGGGAGAGGAGCTAGGGTTTCGGGGGAGCTGAGGTCCTCGGGACCTCTTATCGACCTGCGGCAGGGGGGGCCCGGTGACGGCCAGAGGCAGCACGGCCACGGCGGCAGGGGCGCGGTAGTGATTCCCCTGTAGCGACAGGGAAGAAGGTGGGGAAAACTCCAGAAACCCCCCTGGCACCATTTCTTTAATTACAGAGAGGTCCAGCAGCAACCTTCGCGATTTAAATTGAGGCCTTTAAACATTTTTATAAATCCTGCAAAAATTCATGTGGGCCCTAAATATCATCCAGTGGCTCCATAATAATTGAGGTTGCAAAATAAAAAGTTTTGAGCAACAATTGTTCACAAGTTTTAATTATAGTCATTTTTTGATAATTTCCAAAATATATTTATTTGGAGCACTTAAACATTTCCAAAAATAGTGAAATTATTCATGGAGGCTCCCCAGATAGTTATGAAGCTCCCCATGATTTTATTTTGAATTTTGGAAAAGGTTTAGCTTGGTTTCAAAAATAGAGTTTGTTTAACTCAAATTTGAAGTCCCAATTTATTTAATTGTTTGGTAAACTTTGACTTTGCCCAATCATTATGAAATGCATTCTTGGAACTTCCTGGACAAATATGTAAGCTCAAGAATATTTTGTTTTGCCAAGTTGAGCAATGCATTTGGTTTGGGAATTTTGGGAAGGTGTCTGCTCCCTTTTTAATGGTTTCCATTGTTTGCAATATTTAATTTAGCAAATTAAATGTGTAAGCCATTGTGCAATGCAAAACAAAAAGTGAAAATTTGGCCCATATTTTAGGGTATCAAATCTGGGCTGTTACAAATCTACCCCCCTTACAAGAATCTCGCCCCGAGATTCCTAGAGTAGGAAGAAGGATGAGGGAGACATGGCAACCCTTAACTTCAACGATCTTCTCGATCCCACGATGATCTTCCTTGTTGCAGAGAGTAAGGTAACAAGCATGACGTGCCGACGAGAAAGTCAGAAGATAGTTCAAGGTGATAGACAGTTTTCTCCAAGAGTTGGATATATGAACTTTGGACAAGACCATAAGCCATTGGGGAAAACTAGAGAACAACTTGACCAACAAAGGTCGAGCAAGGATAGGAGAAAGGACCGAGAACATTTGAAGCAACTCCACGTTAATGTTCTCCTTGATGTTCTAGATACCACCATCAGGCTTCGGAAAAGTCTTCAATAGGTAATCAAGTAGAGGTCGGACCTTTAAGATCTCAAAGAGACCATAAGGGCAACTTCTAGAATAAGTAGCACAAAATCCTCATGGAGAGTGGTTTGATTTTTCAATAGGCAAGAGGATATCACAATAGACCTTCCAGTCAAGTAGGGCAACCACCACCTCAAACTTGCCGGATTTACACAAGGCCTATGTCATACTCTTAAGAACACCAACCATCATTTCTGTTTGAGATTCAGATTTGGTTAAGCGTGAGGATAATTCAGACTTGACATGTCCGAGGGAGGAGTTACAACAGTTAACGAGAGGTAGGGATCTCAAGAATTGACTACAGCGTCAAGCTCCAGAACACAAGCTAGAGTGCGATCGAAGTCCTTGGATTTCAAAGCAATCACACTTGCTAAGAACATCCGATTACCACCTCAATGAGCATCCTCAACAATCTCGAGACCGAAAAGATCGGAGGTAGATGGATAAGGAAGGGTAAGAGCATCACTTCATCAAGTACGTCATGAGACTAAGCATGACCTCTTGATATGAAAGAGTGTGACACGCTAAGGTTGAACAGAACAAAAGCTGGACAAGCCCCTGATTCTGCGAATTACAATACTTTGACCTAGCCGAGAATTGGACAAGGTACCGGAGTTTGTTTCTCCTGACAGCCTAAAGTGGAATACCTTGACGGACCACAAGGGTAAGATGTATCGGAACACACCAATGCCCGATAACACTTGTCTGTCAACTGACAGATAAAGGTCGGACAACAGGTTAAGAGTAAGGAACATTCTTTAGGAGAAATCCCAAGATGTTGCCGAGGCGCAAGATAGCATTCTTCCAACAGCTAGTGCTGAAAGGTTTTACTAACAAGTTTTATTGGAGGGAAACACAACATTGATAGAAAACTCGCTAAGAGCAATCTTGTCGTGATCCAGATGGTTTCATAACAGAGAGTCTAGCTAAAGCTAGTGACAGAGAAGATCCTTGTTGCCGCAATACAATTACGACTACATCCACCAACTTGAAGATCAACTTCAAACATGGCCAGCCTGACGTAGGGTTTGACAAGTAACACCAGGTTTCAACGGGAAAGATCTTGGGTTAAAGATCAACTTCATGTACGGGGTCTCACGAATGGCATAATGCTCACATGGGTGACAACCCTCATGAATCAATACACCAGAATTCCAGTACAATCCGGGACCTTTGGTTCAAGACCCTGGGCTAAAGCAATGAATTTCTTGACGATCCGCAACACTTCCTTTCTTCGGCTTTAGAAACTGGCAGATGAGCAAAGTTAGCCACTAACTAAAGATAGAACCCAACCCCGTGATCCTAGCGATTTAGAAGTTGCCGACGATCAGAAAACCGTTAAAATCAAATAGAGGTAAGATGGCACCGAGATCAGAGTGAATTGGGTAAGGAGTAAAAAGAATCCTAAGAAGGTTTTCACAACTCATTTTTAGGTTCAAAATAATTTTCACGAACTAGACTCGACAACGACCAATAGAACGGGTTTCCTACAGGCAGTCCTGCTCTGATACCAACTTGTAGCGCCCCGACCCCAGAACTATACAGTGAAGCGTTGTGCAACCGGTCATGCTACACAATCGAAGGTTACTGGGTTTACCAATCCCAGGCCAAAACCTTTGGCAGGTGTGCTCGGAATGGATCATCGGCACACAACACCTCGATCATGCCATAAGCTCAGACATCGCTATCACGTATAATTAAGAGACCGAGACTTGTGGAACAACTGGCACATCACAGACTCTATGACACAAAGATATCATAGAGCAACTCATATATGAGAAAGATACAAATAACACATCAGAGGTAACAGACCCATCATTACACAAGCGGAAGCAATTATAGTTGTCTAAACAACAAGATCCAAATTATGGCCTAAGAGGCCTACACATAAACTTAACCCATGCCAGCTTGTTCCGACATCCCAAGCTGCCACCTGGGAACCCCAGACTACTCGTCGATGTCAACGTAGAACCCACCTTCCAGTTCGGTGACGTCCTCCTCTGAAACAAGTAATAATCAACAAAGCAAGGCTGAGTACGACGTACTCGCAAGAATTAGTAGGGCGATATAGGCCCGATGCTGTTTGGCTTCAAAGCTATATAGTAGTTGTTTTGCATAAAGCTAGTTTTTATCCTTCCGAAGACTAAGACACATGGCATCGACTACTCAGAGGTTTTCATAAGGGGATAAGATAGCAAACTTTTCTTCTTCGGTTCCCATGGAACCTACTGTCATCAGAATCACCACTTAACTCCACCAAGGCACTCCCTCGAATCACCCTCGAGGAAATGAACCTTTTATCACACGTTGATTATGCAACCTTTAGCTTCCATTTGATTAAAGGTTCAGGTTTTCTATGATCTTATCGTCTATTCCCAAGTTGTCCATAACCGTGGACACGGCTTTTCGAAAAGATTAACTCCTAACACCACCATCATCATCATCATCATCGTCATCACCATCAACTCACACGCAAATGGAAAGATCAAACTAGAGGACCCTTGGATACGCCCGCACAAATTATTCGGTTAGTAAGGAGCCCATACTCCCACCTTTGGAAGCACGCTCGTCTTGGTTCAAGAGGTAAAGAACTCTCAGCCTAGACGGCAAGAATGAGACAAAACACCATCTCCGATGGCAACTCATCCAAGCCTTGTTTAGCATTTTAATTAAGTATCACAACTTTCCACCTTGTCCGAACATTTCATCAATTTCACGATTATGGAAATAATCAACGGACAACTTAAGCATTCGACTAAGCATGGCTAAGCAGAGGTAAGCATATATACAACAATTATATCTTTACTCAGGCCATCACATCAAGCCTATGGTTCATAGGAGGGGAAACATGTAATTGGTTTTAGGGAAACATGCATTTCATAGGATTCTCTAGTATTGACCAAAAGCTGACATTAGAATCGAATGCAATATTATGGTGGATAAAATACTTGTACTAATAGGATGAGATATGCCAAGAAGGTTAGGTTAGCTCTTGCCTTGTTGATAATGATGGTCGCACTGGTTATCGAGGTATTGTGGTGGAACCTCGAGTCCTGAATCTACCGAAACACAAACAATACAGGAAAGGAAATAAATAACATGAATACACAGTGCAATGCACAATCATGATGAGATGGTCATATTATGCACTGAAAAGTATTTGGGCATGTCCCACAATTTAAATGGAACCCCTAAAATAAATATTGCAATTAAAAGGGTTAAAACTCCATATTTAACTTAGTGAATTAAATTATTAACCAAAATGTCCAGTACTGAAATATGAGGTATACATGCATGGAAATGACATTATTAGATAGGTATTAACCCACTGATCAATTTTATATTTGATTTGCAATTTTCTGATTAACGATGAATAAATGGTGATTTAAATGGTTAGGCAATTTAAAACATTGTAACCAATTCGAAAATGACATCAAAGGAAAAGTTATCCTCATTCTGTGATTTTGATATAGATGAATAGCCCTTGAGTTGCTGATCAAATTGATATATCATTTGCAATTTTTGAATTAATATTTATCAAGTTATGATAATTTAAAGAATTGATTTAATTCTGCCATTTTATTTATTTTTATTAAACAACACCAATATTAAATCTATACTTCTATAAAATGACATAAACTTGTAGATCATTACTTGCTGAACATTTTGAGCTATTAAACATAATTTTTGACTAAACAAAACTCAAGTTATGAATTATCTAAAGTTGGGAATTAAATCTGCCATTTTAATGATTTAAATTAAACAGCAATTTAAATGTTCATTATTGCATGGAATTTGAACTAACATGGAGATGTTGTTTTCCTGAACATTTATAGGTCTTATTTATAATTTTTGGAGCAATATTCATTAAGTTAGGAATTTACAAATTTGTGATTTAATTCTGCCATTTTCATGTTTAATTCAAAACAGGTAATTTAATTTAACCAATTAATTCAAATAAAGGCTCTAACATTTAGAGTTTATTTAGCTGAGCATTTTGACATATTATCTGCATTTTTCTGAATTATAAAACTCTAGATATTAATTTCCAAAATTTGAGTAACTAATAGGTGATTTTGCATTTCACATTTAAATTCATGTTTTTGAATTTCATTAGCATGTGAGAGTTACACATTTGAATAGGTTAGGTAATTCTAAACTTGCTGATACTTTATTTGAATTTTTCTGAGCTACCAATTAAAAGATACGGATTTTACCATTTTCTGTTTATTCTCTGGAAAAACAAAAATAAGAACAGATGATGTCAGCATGCGTCACAGGGGAGGGGTGCGGCTTGCTGATCATCGATTCGTCGGCTCCGATGAAAATTGGTCGCGGGGAAGTGCTCTAGGCGCTAGAGGAGAGAGAGGTGAGTCGAGGGGAGCGGCGGAATGGACCATTTGGTCGCCGGAGTTGCGCCAGCGACCAAGGTTGCGGCGGCGGACGGTGGCGTTCGTGGGGGGAATGGCAGAGAACGAGAGGGAGAGGGCAAGGAGGACGGGGAGCACCGTGAGCTCACCCTGGAGGTGATGGCGATGACGGCAAGGCACGGGGAGGCCGGACGGCGATGTGGTGGTGCTCGGACACGGTGGCCGGAGGCGGGGAAGTCGGCGTCGATTCTGTCGAATGGAGGGCTCCCGGCACGGAGCCGGCGGCGAGGTTGGAGAGGAGCTCGAGGCGGAGATGATGGAGGCGTCGGCGAGGGCTCCGGCGGTCGGAGGCGTCGGCGGGTGCGACGGCAGTGGCGGTGTAACAGCCCCAGTTTGGTACCTGAAAATATGAGAAAATTTTTCACTTTTGCATCTCATTTGCATCATAGCATCCATTCATTATTTTTGCTTCACATGAAATAATAAGTGGGGCAACTATTAGTAAACCAAAGTGATGATGCAAATGGTAAACCAAAATTTCAAAGCAACTCAACATATTTGTCCAGGAAGTTCCATTTACTTCAAACTTATTTGTTGCCAAATTTAAAGCAATTGCTAAAGCAAATATTTCAATCAAACCCTAAATTGCAAGAGAACAAACTTCTGAAATTTTACCACTGGAGATAAAATCCAAATGGGCTGCAAATTTTATCACAAGTTCAAAATCATATCTTAATGCCCTGTGAATTTTTCCAGAATTTTTAAAACTGTTTAAGGGCCTCAGTTAAATACAAAACGCTGCTGGAAAATTCTGAAAAAGGAAAAAGAGAAAGTCCTGACAGGGGGGACCCACCTGTCATCTCCCTCCCTTTCACTGTGGCGCCAGGGAGAACACTGGCGCCATGGACGCCATGCGCCCGTGCCCTCCCCTCGCTCCCCTTGCACCCTGGCCCCCCTTGGAGGCATAAGGACCCCCTCCGCCACTTGCTGCTCCTTTCCCCCTCCTTTTCCCCCCCCTGCAGCTAACCCTAGAAGCGCCGCGCCATGGCTGTGGACTGACCCGAGCGCCGCCGCACGCCGCCGTCGACTCCGGCCACCAGGAGCAGATCGAGCCGCGCCGAAGGGACCGCCTCGCCTCCCTCTTCTTCCTCGCCCCGGCAATCGGACAGGGGAGCTCGGGATCGACGCCTCCTTCTTCATCTCCTCCGCCTCCGTCCGCCGCATCACCGCCACGATTACGTCGCCGGCCACCCTCCTCTCCCTCAGCCGAGCACCCACACGAGCTCAGGGTGAGCCCCTGGTCCTCCTGGACCCCTCCTCTCGCTCTCTCCCCCCCCCCCCCTAGTTCGCCGTTCCGCCACCGACCGAACCTGTGCCGCCGCTGTAGCTCACCGCCGGCGTCCCTCCGGTGACCTATTGGTCACGCCCCGCTGCCACCTAGGTCGGCTTCACGCGTAGGTCGCATCCGTAGCCCCCGTTCGGTCTGGCTCGACGCGTAGCGCCGTCGTGCCGGTCGTGGCGTCCAGCAGGTCAAACCTGCCCGTGGCCCCTTCGGCCGACGTGGCTGCCACCGTGGCAGCCGGCCCACCAGTCAGTGGCTCTGGCTAGCCACTGGCCGGTGTAAAACGATTCGGCCCATTTCCTGGATATTCAAATAAATGGCAGAAATTAATAGGAACTTTGAAATGGCATAACTTTTGAACCACTTGTCCAAAAATTGCAAATAATATGTCAAAATGCTCAGCAATAAAATGCCTATCTATTGGTGCCTTTGGATACTTTAATTGGTCAAAATAATTTGCCATTAATTAATAAATACAAAAGGGGCAGAAATAACACCCAAATTCAAAAATCCATAACTTGATAAATAATGCCTCAAAATTTGTGAACAAGGTCTCAAAATGATCAGGGGATAAATGCCTACCTAATAGTGAGGTTTACAAGTTGGTTTGAATTTTATAAATTTCTGTTTAATTGAATTAAGTAAAATGGCAGAATTAAAGCACTTTTTATAAAATTCATAACTTAAGGAATAATGAACCAAAAATTATGATTAAGGTGTCAAAATGTTTATTGAACAATGAACTACCAATTTATGTCATTTTAGTGGTTGGTGGAATTGAAATTGATGCTATTCATATTAATCAATGAAAATGGCAGATTTAAATCACAACTTGGTAAATTCATAACTTAATGAATATTGCCCCAAAAATTATAAATAAGATCTATAAATGTTCAGGAAAACAACATCTTCATGTTAGTTCCATTTCCACATGACAATGAACATTCACATTGCTGTTTAAATTAAAATTGCTAAAATGGCAGAATTAATTCCATGTTTGGAAAATCCATAACTTAAGTTCTACTCATCCAAAAATGATGAATAATAGCTTAAAATGTTCAGTAATCGACCCACTACAAGTTTATGTCATTTTAGAGAGTTGTATACTTAATCTTGCTGCTGTTCACTAAAGTTTAATAAAAAGGCAGAATTAAATCAACTATTGGAAATATCATAACTTGATGAATAATAACTCAAAAATTGCAAATGATATACCAAAATGATCAGTGGATTAATACCTATCTAATAATGTCATTTTCATGCATATACCTCATAATTCAGTACTGGATGTTTCGGTTAATTACCTAAATCACTAAGTTAAAGATGGAGCTTTAACCCGTTAAATGCAATATTTATTTTAGGGGTTCCATTTAACTTGTGGGACATGCCCAAATACTTTCTATTGCATAATATGATCATCTCATCATGATTGTGCATTGCACCTTGTCTTCTTGTTATTTATTTGTTTCTTGTTATTGTTTGTGTTCCGTTAGATTCAGGAGTCGAGGTTCCACCACAATACCTCGACAACCAGTGCGACCATCGTTATCAGCAAGGCAAGAGCTAACCTAACCTTCTTGGCATATCTCATCCTATTAGTACAAGTATTTTATCCACCATAATATTGCATTCGATTCTAGCAACAACTTTTGTTCAGTGGATAGAATTCCTATAACTTGCATGTTCCCTGAACCATTACTATGTTTCCCACCTATGAACCATAGCTTGATGTGTTGGCCTGAGATAAATCATATCTGATGTATGTCATGCTTAGATATGCTTAGCCATGCTTAGTCAAATGCTTAAGTTGTCCGTTGAATAAATTCCATAATTGTGAAGTGGATTAAATGTCGGACAATGGTGGAAACTTGTGTACTAATTAATTTGCTAAAAGGCTTGGATGAGTTGCCAACAAGGTTGTTGGTGTTTTTCCTCATTCTTGCCGCCTAGGCTGAGAGTTCTTTACCTCTTGAACCAAGACGAGCGTGCTTCCAAAGGTGGGAGTATGGGCTCCTTACTAACCGAATAATTAGTGCGGGCGTATCCAAGGGTCCTCTAGTTTGCGATTTCCATTTGCGAGTGTGTGGCTGGTGATGAAAAAGAATGATGATGATGATGATGATGATGATGATGATGATGATGGTGTTTAGGGTGTGGCGATGGGGCAGGGGCTGAGGCTGGGTAAACTTGCCCTGTGGCCACAGATGACTCTTGGATAGTCTCACGCTTTGTAAAGGTTTAACCGCGCCCGCCCTGCCGGCTTTCCCCGGAAGAGAGCTAAATAGCTAGGCAAGGGGTCGGACGGTACCAATGGTAAAAACAGTACACCCCTGCAGGGTTTAATCTTTTCGAAAAGCCGTGTCCACGGTTATGGACAACTTGGGAATAGACGATAAGATCATAGAAAACATTAACCTAATTGATATGGCAGCTAAAGGTTGCATAATCAACGTGTGATGAAAGGTTCATTTCCTCGAGGGTGATTCGAGGGAGTGCCTTGGTGGAGATAATTGGTGATTCTGATGACAGTAGGTCCCATGGGGACCGAAGGAGAACAGTTTACTATCTTATCCCCTTATGAAAATCTCTGAGTAGTCGATGCCATGTGTCTTAGTCTTTGGAAGGATAAAAACCAGCTTTATGCAAAAACAACCCTATACAGCTTTAAAGCCTCCGTCAGCATCGGGCCTATATCGCCCTACTAATTCTTGCGAGTACGTCGTACTCAGCCTTGCTTTGTTGATTATTATTTGTTTCAGAAGAGGACGTCACCGAACACGAAGGTGGGTTCTACGTTGACATCGACGAGTAGTCTGGGGTTCCCAGGTGGCAGCTTGGGACATCGGAACAAGTTGGCATGGGTTATGTTATGTTAAGGCCTCTTAGGCCATAATTTGGATCTTGTTGTTTAGACAACTAAATTTGCTTCCTCTTGTGTAATGATATGTCTGTGAACTCTGATGTGTCATTTGTATCTTACTCAATTATATGAGTTGCTCTATGATCTCTTTGTGTCGTAGAGTCTGTGATGTGCCATTTGTTCCACAAGTCTTGGTCTCTTAATTATATGTGATAGCGATGTCTGAGCTTATGGCATGATCGAGGTGTTGTGTGCCGATGATCCATTCCGAGCACACCTGCCAAAGGTTTTGGCCTGGGATTGGTAAACCCAGTAACCCTCGATTGTGTAGCATGACCGGTTGCACAACGCTTCACTGTATAGTTCTGGGGTCGGGGCGCTACAAGTTGGTATCAGAGCAGTACTGCCTGTAGGAAACCCGTTCTATTGGTCGATGTTGAGTCTAGTGTTCGAGAAAATTATTTGTGAACTAAAACGAGTTGTGAAAACCATCTTAGGATTCTTTTTACTTCTTACCCAACTCGCTCTATCTCTGAGTCATCTTACCTCAATTTGTTTTACAGTTGCGTCAAATTAGGATCTCGGGGTTGGGTTCTCACCGTCCAGTTACAATTCATGATTCTCAGATTCTGTTCCTAACTCATGAACTGTTCTATTGTTGTTACAGATGCCGCCTACCGGGCTTGTTGTCTGCCTTACTCGCTGTGAGGGTGTCCGTGGGTTTCCCGCCTTGTTTGCTGCTGCCTTAGCCAGCGTGGGTTGCCCTTGGTACCCAGAGTACGTGGTGTATGAAGAGCACATGCCGTATGGGCAGGGCCAGTTCTACTGTCAGGTCCGTGTCCTCAACGAGGATGGAGATAGAATCCAGCACCAGCATGCCGGTTTGGGAATGACCGTGGAGCAGGCTGTTCAAGAGGCTGCTTTCAACGGTCTCTCAGTGTACCGAGGATATAATGAGTACTTAGCCAACCCGATATCAGACTTCTATCACTTTCCGGCAGCTGATGACGGTCAGGAGGGATGTTATGTTGCTAGGTATTCGGATCCGTCAACTGAGCCAGATCCGAGTCGCCGAGCCCTCATCGAGATGGTCCGGGCGTTAGACCTTCGTGCCCGTCAGTGGCACCTCTACGCGGTGGCTGCTCGCGATAGTCACCGGAACACACTGTCTGCTTTGGAGGAGTACGTCCATGCTGGGGTAGTTTCCCCAGATCTCCTGTCACCTATGCCGATGGATCTGCCCCACTTTATGAGCAGCCCGAGTGTGGGTGGCACCATCCCACCGCGTGGACCTGCTCGAGAGGCCGGGGGTGACGTCCACACGCCCCCGTATGTTAACCAGCCAGCAAGTGCACGCCGTTTCCGCACTCGCTCCGTGCGTCTCCCGGAGAGCGCCCAGTACTTCTAGGAGGCCAGTATCTACTGATACTTTGTATCGTATCTTGCCGTCTTGCGTGATGTGCAAGATACCCACTGCCTGTAGTGGTTGTCTCTAGTAGAGTTGTTATTCGAACCTAATGACTTGTATCATCAATAGTTTCCCATTCGTGTAATGCGTACCAAAGGCTTGTGAGCTTGTACTTGAATCACCTGATGAGTTTTATTCCGACTGGCGGATGGTTGTATGCTCTCGAATATCGATTCTGCCTAAGTTGATGTTAAGATATCTGTTGTTTCCTCTCTTGTCCTACCGCATTGTTGCAATCCATTCGAATTTAGATGCTAATTGTGCTCTTGTTCCACTCTTCAGAATGGCTCCTCACCGTCGTGGTGAAAACAGCAATCCTGAGCCACCACCGCCACCTTCCATGGCGGAGGTTCTGTTGATCATCGAACAGGGCCGTCAGCAAAGCGATCAAATGCTCGCGCAGTTGGTGCAGCAAGGCAACCGAAGGAACACTGAGTGTAACACCCTCAATGACTTCATGCGGTCCCAGCCACCCACTTTTGCTTTTGCTAAGGAGCCGCTGGATGCTGATGACTGGCTGCATGCCCTCGAACGCAAGTTTGCGGCACTACATGTCCCAGCTGCTGAACAAGTAAACTTCGCCACCTACCTTCTGATGGGAGCAGCTGGCTCTTGGTGGGAAAGCCATGTGGCGATGGCTGCGGCTAACCATGTGTTCACCTGGGAGGAATTCCGTGATGCTTTCCGTGCTGCCTATATCCCCAAGCCGGTGATGGACCTGAAAAGGAGAGAGTTCCTGAATCTGAATCAGGGACGCATGGAGCTCCAAGCTCATGGGAGGGAGTTCAACCACCTGTCCCGCTATGCCCCTCGGGACGTGACCAATGATGAGGATCGCCAATATCTATTCCGCAAGGGACTGAACCCGAAGCTTCGCTATGAGCTGCTGCCTTTCAAGTTCCAGACCTTCCAGGAACTGTACAACCAAGCTCTCACCCTGGAGCAGGGTAGGAAAGAGCTGGAGTCTTCCAGGAGGCCAGCACCAGTGGACCACCAGGGCTCCTCCTCTTCTGAATCCAAGAAGCGCAGGGTCTTCGTACCGTTCAGCTCAGTGCCCCGCGCTCCTTTCGTGCCCAGACCCTCGGGACCCAGGCCGCCTCCGCCTCGCCCAGCTACATTGACTGTGGGTGCGGCTGGAGGTGGGTATCGTCCTCAGCTGCCTGCGCCACCAAGGCTCACTTGTTTCAGCTGTGGCCAGCCGGGCCACTTCTCCAGGGAGTGCCCTCAGAATGCACCTGCCCCAGCTCCCCCTACACCCGCTGCCAAGGCCACCACTGTTAGCCGTGGTCGACTGAACCACGTCTCTGCTGAAGGAGCTGAGGAGGACCCCAGTGTTCTCATGGGTACGTTTCAAATCGATGGATATCCAGTTTCAGTTTTATTCGATTCCGGAGCATCTCATTCATTCATATCCATAGATTTAGCACATAGTCGACAAATAGCGTTGGTGAACATGGAATTCCCTCTAGTGATCAAAACACCAGGCTCTAGTTGGCACACTCACTGGATGGCTCAGGAGGTCCAGATTGCTATGGCGACAATTCCTTTCCCGTTCTCGTTGATAGCACTGAAGTTAGAAGGGCTAGATGTCATCCTGGGCATGGATTGGCTAGCCTGCTATCGGGCCAACCTAGATTGTGCTGCCAAGACTGTCACGGTAAACCACCCAATATACGGACTAGTGCGTTACTGGTCCCCAAGTCCCAAAATTCCAACCCCCACCACTCCTTTTACACCGGAGACCAATCTCTACCTTATGGAGGGTGTCACCCCACCGGTGATGCATGAGGTTGAGGCAGTGTGTGACTTCCCCGATATTTTTGCTGAAGATTTGCATGGCATGCCACCTGATCGAAGGGTGGAGTTTGTCATTGAATTGACTCCGGCAACCGGCCCACACTCCAGGAGTCCTTACCGCATGTCAGCGGAAGAGCTAACTGAATTGGAGAGGCAACTCGATGAGCTGCTGGAAAAAGAATTTACCCGTCCGAGTAGCTCGCCTTGGGGCCGCCCGGTCCTTTTTGTCAAGAAAAGGGATACCGACGTTGGTCACCGCCCCTCAAAATCTAACAAGTGTCCTGCCCCTCGAATAGCTGACCTGTTCCATCAGATAGCTGGTGCAACTGTCTTCTCTAAGATGGATCTGAGTTCAGGCTACCATCAGATCAGAACCCGGAGGGAGGATATCCCGACGACGTTCCTCACTACTCAAAAGGGCTCATATGAGTATACCCCGGCAGAAAAGCTATGGTGACAACGCCCATATATTAGAGTCGTTTCCCTCCGAGGCGTTCGCCGTTTCGGAATCAAGGGAAGGTTGATACCTCTTTTGCTCCATCAAGTTCCTCAAATTCCAGTGGTCTAACCGTGCTGACGAAGAAGCTACTTGGGAACGCTAAACTAGTCTTCGTCAGGAACACCCCGCCTACTTCATTCGAGCCTAGAATCTCGGGACGAGATTCCTGTAAGGGGGGTAGAGTTGTAACAGCCCCATTTTGGTACCTGAAAATATGAGAAAATTTTCACTTTTGCATCTCATTTGCATCATAGCATCCATTCATTATTTTTGCTTCACATGAAATAATAAGTGGGGCAACTATTAGTAAACCAAAGTGATGATGCAAATGGTAAACCAAAATTTCAAAGCAACTCAACATATTTGTCCAGGAAGTTCCATTTACTTCAAACCTATTTGTTGCCAAATTTAAAGCAATTGCTAAAGCAAATATTTCAATCAAACCCTAAATTGCAAGAGAACAAACTTCTGAAAGTTTACCACTAGAGATAAAATCCAAATGGGCTGCAAATTTTATCACAAGTTCAAAATCATATCTTAAGGCCCTGTGAATTTTTCCAGAATTTTTAAAACTGTTTAAGGGCCTCAGTTAAATACAAAACGCTGCTGGAAAATTCTGAAAAAGGAAAAAGAGAAAGTCCTGACAGGGGGGACCCACCTGTCATCTCCCTCCCTTTCACTGTGGCGCCAGGGAGAACACTGGCGCCATGGACGCCGTGCGCCCGTGCCCTCCCCTCGCTCCCCTTGCACCCTGCCCCCCTTGTAGGCATAAGGACCCCCTCCGCCACTTGCTGCTCCTTTCCCCCTCCTTTTCCCCCTGCAGCTAACCCTAGAAGCGCCGCGCCATGGCTGTGGACTGACCCGAGCGCCGCCGCACGCCGCCGTCGACTCCGGCCACCAGGAGCAGATCGAGCCGCGCCGAAGGGACCGCCTCGCCTGCCTCTTCTTCCTCGCCCCGGCAATCGGACAGGGGAGCTCGGGATCGACGCCTCCTTCTTCATCTCCTCCGCCTCCGTCCGCCGCATCACCGCCACGATTACGTCGCCGGCCGCCCTCCTCTCCCTCAGCCGAGCACCCACACGAGCTCAGGGTGAGCCCCTGGTCCTCCTGGACCCCTCCTCTCGCTCTCTCCCCCCTAGTTCGCCGTTCCGCCACCGACCGAACCTGTGCCGCCGCTGTAGCTCACCGCCGGCGTCCCTCCGGTGACCTATTGGTCACGCCCCGCCGCCACCTAGGTCGGCTTCACGCGTAGATCGCATCCGTAGCCCCTGTTCAGTCTGGCTCGACGCGTAGCGACGGATCCGTCCACGACATTGCCGCCAGTCACCGCGCCGTCGTGCCGGTCGTGGCGTCCAGCAAGTCAAACCTGCCCGTGGCCCCTTCGGCCGACGTGGCTGCCACCGTGGCAGCCGGCCCACCAGTCAGTGGCTCTGGCTAGCCACTGGCCGGTGTAAAACGATTCGGCCCATTTTCTGGATATTCAAATAAATGGCAGAAATTAATAGGAAATTTGAAATGGCATAACTTTTGAACCACTTGTCCAAAAATTGCAAATAATATGTCAAAATGCTCAGCAATAAAATGCCTATCTATTGGTGCCTTTGGATACTTTAATTGGTCAGAATAATTTGCCATTAATTAATAAATACAAAAGGGGCAGAAATAACACCCAAATTCAAAAATCCATAACTTGATAAATAATGCCTCAAAATTTGTGAACAAGGTCTCAAAATGATCAGGGGATAAATGCCTACCTAATAGTGAGGTTTACAAGTTGGTTTGAATTTTATAAATTGCTGTTTAATTGAATTAAGTAAAATGGCAGAATTAAAGAACTTTTTATAAAATTCATAACTTAAGGAATAATGAACCAAAAATTATGATTAAGGTGTCAAAATGTTTATTGAACAATGAACTACCAATTTATGTCATTTTAGTGGTTGGTGGAATTGAAATTGATGCTATTCATATTAATCAATGAAAATGGCAGATTTAAATCACAACTTGGTAAATTCATAACTTAATGAATATTGCCCCAAAAATTATAAATAAGATCTATAAATGTTCAGGAAAACAACATCTTCATGTTAGTTCCATTTCCACATGACAATGAACATTCACATTGCTGTTTAAATTAAAATTGCTAAAATGGCAGAATTAATTCCATGTTTGGAAAATCCATAACTTAAGTTCTACTCATCCAAAAATGATGAATAATAGCTTAAAATGTTCAGTAATCGACCGACTACAAGTTTATGTCATTTTAGAGAGTTGTATACTTAATCTTGCTGCTGTTCACTAAAGTTTAATAAAAAGGAAGAATTAAATCAACTATTGGAAATATCATAACTTGATGAATAATAACTCAAAAATTGCAAATGATATACCAAAATGATCAGTGGATTAATACCTATCTAATAATGTCATTTTCATGCATATATACCTCATAATTCAGTACTGGATGTTTCGGTTAATTACCTAAATCACTAAGTTAAAGATGGAGCTTTAACCCGTTAAATGCAATATTTATTTTAGGGGTTCCATTTAACTTGTGGGACATGCCCAAATACTATCTATTGCATAATATGATCATCTCATCATGATTGTGCATTGCACCTTGTCTTCTTGTTATTTATTTGTTTCTTGTTATTGTTTGTGTTCCGTTAGATTCAGGAGTCGAGGTTCCACCACAATACCTCGACAACCAGTGCGACCATCGTTATCAGCAAGGCAAGAGCTAACCTAACCTTCTTGGCATATCTCATCCTATTAGTACAAGTATTTTATCCACCATAATATTGCATTCGATTCTAGCAACAACTTTTGTTCAGTGGATAGAATTCCTATAACTTGCATGTTCCCTGAACCATTACTATGTTTCCCACCTATGAACCATAGCTTGATGTGTTGGCCTGAGATAAATCATATCTGATGTATGTCATGCTTAGATATGCTTAGCCATGCTTAGTCAAATGCTTAAGTTGTCCGTTGAATAAATTCCATAATTGTGAAGTGGATTAAATGTCGGACAATGGTGGAAACTTGTGTACTAATTAATTTGCTAAAAGGCTTGGATGAGTTGCCAACAAGGTTGTTGGTGTTTTTCCTCATTCTTGCCGCCTAGGCTGAGAGTTCTTTACCTCTTGAACCAAGACGAGCGTGCTTCCAAAGGTGGGAGTATGGGCTCCTTACTAACCGAATAATTAGTGCGGGCGTATCCAAGGGTCCTCTAGTTTGCGATTTCCATTTGCGAGTGTGTGGCTGGTGATGAAAAAGAATGATGATGATGATGATGATGGTGTTTAGGGTGTGGCGATGGGGCAGGGGCTGAGGCTGGGTAAACTTGCCCTGTGGCCACAGATGACTCTTGGATAGTCTCACGCTTTGTAAAGGTTTAACCGCGCCCGCCCTGCCGGCTTTCCCCGGAAGAGAGCTAAATAGCTAGGCAAGGGGTCGGACGGTACCAATGGTAAAAACAGTACACCCCTGCAGGGTTTAATCTTTTCGAAAAGCCGTGTCCACGGTTATGGACAACTTGGGAATAGATGATAAGATCATAGAAAACATTAACCTAATTGATATGGCAGCTAAAGGTTGCATAATCAACGTGTGATGAAAGGTTCATTTCCTCGAGGGTGATTCGAGGGAGTGCCTTGGTGGAGATAATTGGTGATTCTGATGACAGTAGGTCCCATGGGGACCGAAGGAGAACAGTTTACTATCTTATCCCCTTATGAAAATCTCTGAGTAGTCGATGCCATGTGTCTTAGTCTTCGGAAGGATAAAAACCAGCTTTATGCAAAAACAACCCTATACAGCTTTAAAGCCTCCGTCAGCATCGGGCCTATATCGCCCTACTAATTCTTGCGAGTACGTCGTACTCAGCCTTGCTTTGTTGATTATTATTTGTTTCAGAAGAGGACGTCACCGAACACGAAGGTGGGTTCTACGTTGACATCGACGAGTAGTCTGGGGTTCCCAGGTGGCAGCTTGGGACATCGGAACAAGTTGGCATGGGTTATGTTATGTTAAGGCCTCTTAGGCCATAATTTGGATCTTGTTGTTTAGACAACTAAATTTGCTTCCGCTTGTGTAATGATATGTCTGTGAACTCTGATGTGTCATTTGTATCTTACTCAATTATATGAGTTGCTCTATGATCTCTTTGTGTCGTAGAGTCTGTGATGTGCCATTTGTTCCACAAGTCTTGGTCTCTTAATTATACGTGATAGCGATGTCTGAGCTTATGGCATGATCGAGGTGTTGTGTGCCGATGATCCATTCCGAGCACACCTACCAAAGGTTTTGGCCTGGGATTGGTAAACCCAGTAACCCTCGATTGTGTAGCATGACCGGTTGCACAATGCTTCACTGTATAGTTCTGGGGTCGGGGCGCTACAGGCGGCGGGCAGGAGCAGGAGGAGGCGAGGCAGGGGAGAGAAGTGGCGGCGGCGCAGGGAGGGGAGAGGAGCTAGGGTTTCGGGGGAGCTGAGGTCCTCGGGACCTCTTATCCACCTGCGGCAGGGGGGCCCGGCGACGGCCAGAGGCAGCACGGCCACGGCGGCAGGGGCGCAGCAGTGATTCCCCTGTAGCGACAGGGAAGAAGGTGGGGAAAACTCCAGAAACCCCCCTGGCACCATTTCTTTAATTACAGAGAGGTCCAGCAGCAACCTTGGCGATTTAAATTGAGGCCTTTAAACATTTTTATAAATCCTGCAAAAATTCATGTGGGCCCTAAATATCATCCAGTGGCTCCATAAAAATTGGGGTTGCAAAATAAAAAGTTTTGAGCAACAATTGTTCACAAGTTTTAATTATAGTCATTTTTTGATAATTTCCAAAATATATTTATTTGGAGCACTTAAACATTTCCAAAAATAGTGAAATTATTCTTGGAGGCTCCCCGGATAGTTATGAAGCTCCCCATGATTTTATTTTGAATTTTGGAAAAGGTTTAGCTTGGTTTAAAAAATAGAGTTTGTTTAACTCAAATTTGAAGTCCCAATTTATTTAATTGTTTGGTAAACTTTGACTTTGCCCAATCATTATGAAATGCATTCTTGGAACTTCCTGGACAAATATGTAAGCTCAAGAATATTTTGTTTTGCCAAGTTGTGCAATGCATTTGGTTTGGGAATTTTGGGAAGGTGTCTGCTCCCTTTTTAATGGTTTCCATTGTTTGCAATATTTAATTTAGCAAATTAAATATGTAAGCCATGATGCAATGCAAAACAAAAAGTGAAAATTTGGCCCATATTTTAGGGTATCAAATCTGGGCTGTTACAGTGGGCCTCCTGAGGTGCCCCCTCCAGCCGCAGCGCGTTCTTCCTCCTCCTCGGCGTCCTCCTCGCCGTCGCCATCGCCCTCGTCGACCACGACTTGATCGAATTTCTTGGTGTACGCCTCGGCGGCCGCCCACGCCCTGTCGCTGACGTTGACTGGCGCCGTGTGGCACCCCCCTCTGACACATGCCGCCAGAGAGGTGGTCGCCCCGTGCGCCAGCCCAGGATATCTGGACGCACGTTACGACAATGCAACATAGCGGAAATATCATTACACAATCAGGCCCAAAGGGCTACAAATGGTTTACATGGCCTTCAAGGCATGAAAAAAAATTATCTTGGCCAAGTATGGCACGGGGCAGAGTTTAACTGGCAGCGGAAGACAAAGATGCGGCAACGGATTGGTGCGGCTCCATTCCACAGGCATCTGGCTGGGCTACTGATCCTAGCACGCTCCTGCTCGATCCCCTTGCTATGGTAGGAGATGGATCCTCTCAAAGTCTGGCCACATGAAAAGCCAGTCTGAGTACATTGACGTACTCGCAAGAAAATATCCCCAAGACATGAACAGTCAAACAATTCAGGCAACAAGTAACTAGCGACAGAAAAATAATGTAAACATGGCAAGTGATTACTTACGACAGTCCAAGGGGTAGCAACATGGCATCATAATCAAACATGGTATAAGCAAACAATGGGAGCACCACCAGTACAGAGTCCAAGCCAGGTGGGGTTGGATCGTGTACCGGGGGTCACACAAAGAGCTTACCTGTGACGAATGACGGGGTACCAGTTGGTACAAAGTAACACAATAAATCATATTATCACAGCCAGGCTCACTGGCCTCTAGCCTCACAAGGCTAATCTCATATCACTGCTAGGCCTACTGGCCTTATCACCTTTTCTTCTCTCAAGTAGCGTTCCCTGCATCATCTTATTGTTTATTAAGTGAGGTCAGGTCGTTTCTTAATTCTTTCAAACAGATCTTAAGTTTAACCTCCGGACACGACAAAGACACACAGTGTGACCGACACTGAACTGTTGTTCCATATCCCAGGAACGAGGCTAGCTTGCTAGGTTGAGTCTCTCGAGAGTTTGCAGTTACCACCCATCTAAATGCACCTTACTCAGCCGGCACTTTAGGACATCATCCTTAAGTCAAAACCCAGCAAAATACACTTACATAACCGTTCACGCTACCAGGACACTCCTTGTATAGCTACCGACCTACCACTCGGGCTAAGTCTTATGACGAAGTGAATCCGGCACGTCCCCAACGAATGAGCAACGCCTAGCTCCGGAACCTTCGCAAGACTAGCCCCGACCACAACTATGCAGTAACCGACTAGACTTGCCAAGAGGGTAGCATCCAAGGAGGCTTGATAGGTTACATAGGTTAAGGCTTTCCCATTTGGGGCAACGGTGGTAGTGCGTTCAAGGGTTCAGATTAGTGGCACTATGGATAGACCTCATCGTTGTTTGGAGGGGGTGTTTCATTTAATCAAGTTTCATCACAACAAGTTCCAAAACAGAGGATTAGTCCAGCACAATAATCACAACATAAATATCATTTACCATCAAACAACAAGGCATTAGCAACACAATAAAGATCAACTGCAAAATATAGTTTAGTTGGTTTGCGTCGACCGGGTGACTACCGTGGCGATCCCACCAACAAGCGCCATCACTGATCAACGTTAATGTTTTAGCGAGACGGTGGCGGTATCCCCAGTCCCTTGTCTCAAGAATGATGTGTGTTTGATAAACATTAACAATACATAGTTTAGTTGGTTTGCGGAGTCTGTTACGCATCCGTTCCTCCACACGCAAGTCTTTGGCGGCGATACCGTCCGACCGTTGACCAGGAAGTGGTGATTTGGGCATATAGTCTCCAAAATGAACCGAAAAGCACTCATAAAAGTGAGAGAGCATCCATTCCACTCGAGTGGTTACCTCGACGTGGTGTCAGCAATCTCGGCAATAAGAACCAAATGGAAAGTCAGATCCCAAGCGTCGCAGTCCGGGTGGTCTACGCCAACCATATTTGACGGAGGGACAAGAAGCAAATAACTCTTTTGGCAAATGCCCCCAACCCCGAGGATCATAAGATGACATTCGTCACTCCTCACCTCGGCGAAGAGGAAAGAACCAAACAAAGCCCCGCAAACGCGAGACGCACAGTTGTAATAATCCCCCCCCCCCCCCATTCCCTTGACTGAGGCGGTAGTACCGGCCATTGTCTCAGGACTGGGAGTGTTGCACAGATAAGCAATATAAGGGAGTGCAATAACATAAAATGCGACATGACATATGCAACAATACAAGGCTTATCTAAAGTACGGACAACAACAGACAGGCAACAATAATAGAAGACGGACATAACAACACACGGTAGACCTAAACACTTGACATAGTATTAAGCAAATAAACAAACAAGCATTGCGGGACGGCTCATAGCAAGGGGTTAGCTTGCCTTCGACGATCGACGCCACCGGGCTTGGAGAGGTCGGGTTGGTTCCGCGGCGTAGGGCAGCGATAGCCCCGTTCCACGGACTCCGGAATGCACGTACAAAAGGGCACCCCCTAGAACTATTTTGGAATGAGATGAAATCAGTACCACCGGAAAGGTCTTGTCGAGACGAAGATTTAGAGATTTGAATCGCCGAAAACGGACTTACGGTTCAAAAGATATTGACGTCTGAAAACTATGCAGCAGAGAAAAAGATAAACTGCTGCGGGAAAAAAAACGGCGCAGGCCGCAAATGGGCCGCTGCGCGCCGCGCGCCGTACGCGCCTGTGCTGCGCCTGGACAGGCCGTGGTGGGCCGAGCGGCCTGCTACGCTGATGTCTCCTGGACTGGGTTGCGATCCGCTACTGGACCGAATCGATCGAGGGAGATGGACCCAGCGTACGTTGACCTCCTGTACGCTCCTTGTCCAGCGCACGGGGAGCTTGCCGGAGCGGCGGCTCGGCACGCCGGCCGGCCGGCGTCGGCGGGGATGGAGTGGAGGCAGCAGGGGCCGCGGCCAGGGGGAGCTGGGAGGGGACGGAGGCGTGGTCATCGTTTCCCTCCCGCGCGGGCACGCACGGGAGCTTACGGGAAGGCGCCGGAGGTCGACGGCCGCCGGCGATGGGCGGCCCGGCGGAGCCAGCCGAGGATGGTGGTGAGGCCGTGGTGCAGCACCGCGCTCGGGGACGGCTCCAGCGCGCGGGGAAGAGGCCGGGGCGTCGCGTGCATGCTCGACCGAGCTCGGCCAACGCGGCCGTGGCGGGTCGAGCACGGGCGGTTCCCCGCGGTGCTGCTGCGCTGGTTCGAGAACGGCAGGGATGCCGCCGTTGCAAGGAACGGTTCTGGGGAGGGGAGGGCCAGGGGGCAGGGGGAGGTGCTACTTGCTCAAGCGCGCAAGCGCACGCGCGTCGGCCGTGGCGGTCGACCACGAGCAGCTCACAGCCACGTGGGGTTGGACGATTTGGAGCCGGGAATCGGATGCGGAGGTCGTGGGGAGGCTAGCAGGCGGTTTGGCTCGGGCTGGGAGGCGTGGACGGCTCGAGCTCGTGCTCAACATGGCCTCGGTGGCCACGGTCGAAACCGGAGGGACGAGCTTCGCTCCTCCAGGGGGACGAGGGGAGAGTGAGGTGCGCCTGCGAGGGAGGGCTCGGGATGCTCTTTTAAAGGCCGGGGAGGGGAGAGGTAGGTCGGGGCCGGTGCTGCCATCAATGGCCGCCGAGGTCATTGCTTACGTCTCCGGCCACCGGGAGGAGATAAGGAGGGGGAGAGGATGAGGCAGCCGTGCTGGTTGCATAGTGAAGCACGAGGCACACTGCAGCAGAAGGATTAGGCACCGACCGCGGCAGTAAGTGGAGATTAGGTCTTGCCAAAGCGCGCGTCCTGGACGTCCGGAGCGCGACGCGAGCGGCATCATCGCGTTCCCGATGATCTAGGGCACCAAAAAGGCAAAGGAAGGTACCCACGGGTTGCTAAGGACCAGGCCTACGCTACAACAAGGGTCAGCTGCAAGAACTCCACACTTGGTAACACAAAGTTTTCCAGAAACCGAGGGTGCGCCAGGTGTTCGATGAAATGACCAAGGCTTTTCCCATCTCAGAAAAATCCCCAAAATTCACAGTATGCTAGGATAGGTGTATCTAGTATGTCCGTAAAGTTTGGGATCAATTGGATACCTGGAGGTTGGTCAAATAAATTGGTGTCCGAAAATGCCCTAATGGCATGGGTATGCCAAAAGCACTTCCTCAAATAATCTTGATCTGATATTGTGGAGGTGGGGTTGTGTAGGGGATATTGTCAACTTGGCAAAGTGGCAATGCCAAATGATTTTTGTAGCTAGGGGTTGCTTTGGAAATTGAAATTTAGGCATAGAAAACGCATTACAAAGGAAGTACCTCAAATATTGCTCAAATGAGGTTGGGCCAATGGAGTGAAATGTTTAGGAGGTCAAATCATGCACCTCACCAAAATTTCAGAATTTCTGGATGAGTGGAAGGTGTCCAGATAATTTTTGGATTGGAAATGGCATAACAGGAAATATGAATAAACTTGGAATTATTGCATGGGACTATGAAATGTTTTCCCATGGGAGTGATGTATAGGTATGAGGGAACCATATGGTATCTTGGTGGAATTTATTTCAAGGTACAATGATGGTGGTGGCTTTTGGTGGGATAGACAGAAGGATTCTGGAAAATCCAAATGGAACCAACGTTCGACTGACAAAACAATGGACGGGGAATATGGTGGAGGTTGACAACGATCGGGGATTTGTTGGGAAACTTCTAAGAGAGCGGAACCAAAGTCAAGTCAAAGACCATCTGGTTCAAAGAAAACATTTTGAAAGTAGAAAAAGTTTTTCAGGCGTGGGAAAACACCGCTAAAATTAGGGACGAATTTTTGGGGTGTTACAAACCTTCCCCCCTTAAAAAGAATCTCGTCCCGAGATTCGGAGACTAATAAAGATTCTCGGAGTTATAACAAGATATTTCTTGTATGGTTTAATATACCCCTATATTAAGATATTTTAAAACTTTCTATACAAAATATTAGAGTTTAACACTGAAAGGATCAACGCTCAACCGGACATTTTACTACAACAAACATTATCAAGGCATGATATTTTTATCACACTCATGCATTCTAAGGATGGCATGGCAGGGGCTCACGAAATCAATCAACATAGGATTTGCTACTATGGACATAAAATTAAACCTAAAGTTTTTAGTTCAACCAACACAAGCATGGCAAGTTCAAACAAGATCTACACATGAATCATCAAGTGAGCGGGAAACCATGGGTATAGCGTATCCTCAAATACATCCACTTAATGGTTAAGTTTGTGCAACACACCAAATTTTTTTTTCCTACTAGAAAATAATATCCCCTTCAAATGTTGTCTTACTTATACAGGAGGGCATATGTGTCTTGGTTCACATACACGTCCTGTTTTTAAGTGTTCTGTCATTTGTTCGAAACTTTTGAAAAGGAAGAAGGGCATGGTGTTTTGACGCACGTCAACCAAGTAGTTAACAAGTGAACAAATAACATCATGTTTAGTTGAAATAACAAGTCCCATAAGAGCTGCCAATCTAACATGCGATACAAGCAAACACAGAAGAACAAACAACCTCACAAACTCTCACCTACAAACCTAGGACTCCTTACTTGGTGGGGACTTGGTCTGGGCTTCATTCACCTTGCTACCTTCAGGGGCTTGCGGGTTGGGTCCTCGGCCAAGCTTGGTATCCATTAGGCCCCTTGCCACCACGGCTACAGTCTCAGGGATGCCTCCTGGCACAACGCCAAAGCTGCGAAGGGGTTGGAGGTCATGGGTTGCGACTGGTCCTGGATGAAAGGTATCGAGTCCAAACTTCAGAGCTTCCATTGATGGTGGTGGCCTCTGGAGTTTAATGGTTACTGGTCCTTGCGGAGCTGGGTTGTTGTTAGCAGGCTGCGGGACTTGGGCAAGGGCTTGCCTATTGGAATGGCATTCCTCCAAGTGGTAGACAAGGATGCTCTCCAAGGCGGTGGTGTAGGCTACGAGATGTGACAAGGTTGAGTTGAGCATCACTTCGATGCTTACCATGGGATGGCTGGGGCTTGCCAGGGATCTTGGCGGGAAAAAGCGAGACGCAGGAGGTTCCATCGCGGCTTCAAAGTACCGCAGACGAGTGAGACATTTCCAAGCTGCAACTTGGAGCGCCATCTCAGGGGAATCGACGAAGTGGCCTTGACTCACATACGGCATCGCACTTTCTAAGGCACTTGTGCCGACATACACATCGGCATGATATTCGCTCACGCAGGAGGAGAGGTTAGACCGATATACACGGTACACCGGGCGAGAAACACAACCAATAATATCGCGAGCAGCTTCCCACAGCAGAGGTGGAAAACCGGGGCGAAACTCAGCGGTGGTCTCGAAAATAAGGGTAGATGCCATCTAAGAACTCAAGCTAGTATACTTGGGAGAGAGGAGAGCGCAAGATTCCTGAGCGGGATCTGCTTCAAGAGAGTTGGGTTGCAAAGGATAGCAAGCAAGGGTGGGATTTTATAGATAGCTAGGACTTGGGTTTCATACTAATGGGTAGTGTCGATTCCTTCTCCAGGAAGAAATCGGCGAGTCTGGTTGGGTAAGATTGGGACAAGTTTTACTGCACCATACTGTTGACCGACACGAGCCATGCCGGTTAGGCGGAGATGGGTTAAATCCATCGGGTCATTGTCGGGCAAAAGTAAGGTGGGGCTTTCCATGCTAGGGTAGTCTACAGCCAGCCTGGTGCTCTGATACCATGCTCTGTGGCACCCCCCTCAGACACATGCCGCCAGAGAGGTGGTCGCCCCGTGCGCCAGCCCAGGATATCTGGACGCACGTTACGACAATGCAACATAGCGGAAATATCATTACACAATCAGGCCCAAAGGGCTACAAATGGTTTACATGGCCTTCAAGGCATGAAATTTTTTTATCTTGGCCAAGTATGGCACGGGGCAGAGTTTAACTGGCAGCGGAAGACAAAGATGCGGCAACGGATTGGTGCGGCTCCATTCCACAGGCATCTGGCTGGGCTACTGATCCTAGCACGCTCCTGCTCGATCCCCTTGCTATGGTAGGACATGGATCCTCTCAAAGTCTGGCCACATGAAAAGCCAGTCTGAGTACATTGACGTACTCGCAAGAAAATATCCCCAAGACATGAACAGTCAAACAATTCAGGCAACAAGTAACTAGCGACAGAAAAATAATGTAAACATGGCAAGTGATTACTTACGACAGTCCAAGGGGTAGCAACATGGCATCATAATCAAACATGGTATAAGCAAACAATGGGAGCACCACCAGTACAGAGTCCAAGCCAGGTGGGGTTGGATCGTGTACCGGGGGTCACACAAAGAGCTTACCTGTGACGAATGACGGGGTACCAGTTGGTACCAAGTAACACAATAAATCATATTATCACAGTCAGGCTCACTGGCCTCTAGCCTCACAAGGCTAATCTCATATCACTGCTAGGCCTACTGGCCTTATCACCTTTTCTTCTCTCAAGTAGCGTTCCCTGCATCATCTTATTGTTTATTAAGTGAGGTCAGGTCGTTTCTTAATTCTTTCAAACAGATCTTAAGTTTAACCTCCGGACACGACAAAGACACACAGTGTGACCGACACTGAACTGTTGTTCCATATCCCAGGAACGAGGCTAGCTTGCTAGGTTGAGTCTCTCGAGAGTTTGCAGTTACCACCCATCTAAATGCACCTTACTCAGCCGGCACTTTAGGACATCATCCTTAAGTCAAAACCCAGCAAAATACACTTACATAACCGTTCACGCTACCAGGACACTCCTTGTATAGCTACCGACCTACCACTCGGGCTAAGTCTTATGACGAAGTGAATCCGGCACGTCCCCAACGAATGAGCAACGCCTAGCTCCGGAACCTTCGCAAGACTAGCCCCGACCACAACTATGCAGTAACCGACTAGACTTGCCAAGAGGGTAGCATCCAAGGAGGCTTGATAGGTTACATAGGTTAAGGCTTTCCCATTTGGGGCAACGGTGGTAGTGCGTTCAAGGGTTCAGATTAGTGGCACTATGGATAGACCTCATCGTTGTTTGGAGGGGGTGTTTCATTTAATCAAGTTTCATCACAACAAGTTCCAAAACAGAGGATTAGTCCAGCACAATAATCACAACATAAATATCATTTACCATCAAACAACAAGGCATTAGCAACACAATAAAGATCAACTGCAAAATATAGTTTAGTTGGTTTGCGTCGACCGGGTGACTACCGTGGCGATCCCGCCAACAAGCGCCATCACTGATCAACGTTAATGTTTTAGCGAGACGGTGGCGGTATCCCCAGTCCCTTGTCTCAAGAATGATGTGTGTTTGATAAACATTAACAATACATAGTTTAGTTGGTTTGCGGAGTCTGTTATGCATCCGTTCCTCCACACGCAAGTCTTTGGCGGCGATACCGTCTGACCGTTGACCAGGAAGTGGTGATTTGGGCATATAGTCTCCAAAATGAACCGAAAAGCACTCATAAAAGTGAGAGAGCATCCATTCCACTCGAGTGGTTACCTCGACGTGGTGTCAGCAATCTCGGCAATAAGAACCAAATGGAAAGTCAGATCCCAAGCGTCGCAGTCCGGGTGGTCTACGCCAACCATATTTGACGGAGGGACAAGAAGCAAATAACTCTTTTGGCAAATGCCCCCAACCCCGAGGATCATAAGATGACATTCGTCACTCCTCACCTCGGCGAAGAGGAAAGAACCAAACAAAGCCCCGCAAACGCGAGACGCACAGTTGTAATAATCCCCCCCCCCCCCCCCATTCCCTTGACTGAGGCGGTAGTACCGGCCATTGTCTCAGGACTGGGAGTGTTGCACAGATAAGCAATATAAGGGAGTGCAATAACATAAAATGCGACATGACATATGCGACAATACAAGGCTTATCTAAAGTACGGACAACAACAGACAGGCAACAATAATAGAAGACGGACATAACAACACACGGTAGACCTAAACACTTGACATAGTATTAAGCAAATAAACAAACAAGCATTGCGGGACGGCTCAATAGCAAGGGGTTAGCTTGCCTTCGACGATCGACGCCACCGGGCTTGGAGAGGTCGGGTTGGTTCCGCGGCGTAGGGCAGCGATAGCCCCGTTCCACGGACTCCGGAATGCACGTACAAAAGGGCACCCCCTAGAACTATTTTGGAATGAGATGAAATCAGTACCACCGGAAAGGTCTTGTCGAGACGAAGATTTAGAGATTTGAATCGCCGAAAACGGACTTACGGTTCAAAAGATATTGACGTCTGAAAACTATGCAGCAGAGAAAAAGATAAACTGCTGCGGGGAAAAAAAACGGCGCAGGCCGCAAATGGGCCGCTGCGCGCCGCGCGCCGTACGCGCCTGTGCTGCGCCTGGACAGGCCGTGGTGGGCCGAGCGGCCTGCTACGCTGATGTCTCCTGGACTGGGCTGCGATCCGCTGCTGGACCGAATCGATCGAGGGAGATGGACCCAGCGTACGTTGACCTCCTGTACGCTCCTTGTCCAGCGCACGGGGAGCTTGCCGGAGCGGCGGCTCGGCACGCCGGCCGGCCGGCGTCGGCGGGGATGGAGTGGAGGCAGCAGGGGCCGCGGCCAGGGGGAGCTGGGAGGGGACGGAGGCGTGGTCATCGTTTCCCTCCCGCGCGGGCACGCACGGGAGCGTACGGGAAGGCGCCGGAGGTCGACGGCCGCCGGCTATGGGCGGCCCGGCGGAGCCAGCCGAGGATGGTGGTGAGGCCGTGGTGCAGCACCGCGCTCGGGGACGGCTCCAGCGCGCGGGGAAGAGGCCGGGGCGTCGCGTGCATGCTCGACCGAGCTCGGCCAACGCGGCCGTGGCGGGTCGAGCACGGGCGGTTCCCCGCGGTGCTGCTGCGCTGGTTCGAGAACGGCAGGGATGCCGCCGTTGCAAGGAACGGTTCTGGGGAGGGGAGGGCCAGGGGGCAGGGGGAGGTGCTACTTGCTCAAGCGCGCAAGCGCACGCACGTCGGCCGTGGCGGTCGACCACGAGCAGCTCACAGCCACGTGGGGTTGGACGATTTGGAGCCGGGAATCAGATGCGGAGGTCGTGGGGAGGCTAGCAGGCGGTTTGGCTCGGGCTGGGAGGCGTGGACGGCTCGAGCTCGTGCTCAACATGGCCTCGGTGGCCACGGTCGAAACCGGAGGGACGAGCTTCGCTCCTCCAGGGGGACGAGGGGAGAGTGAGGTGCGCCTGCGAGGGAGGGCTCGGGATGCTCTTTTAAAGGCCGGGGAGGGGAGAGGTAGGTCGGGGCCGGTGCTGCCATCAATGGCCGCCGAGGTCATTGCTTACGTCTCCGGCCACCGGGAGGAGATAAGGAGGGGGAGAGGATGAGGCAGCCGTGCTGGTTGCATAGTGAAGCACGAGGCACACTGCAGTAGAAGGATTAGGCACCGACCGCGGCAGTAAGTGGAGATTAGGTCTTGCCAAAGCGCGCGTCCTGGACGTCCGGAGCGCGACGCGAGCGGCATCATCGCGTTCCCGATGATCTAGGGCACCAAAAAGGCAAAGGAAGGTACCCACGGGTTGCTAAGGACCAGGCCTACGCTACAACAAGGGTCACCTGCAAGAACTCCACACTTGGTAACACAAAGTTTTCCGGAAACCGAGGGTGCGCCAGGTGTTCGATGAAATGACCAAGGCTTTTCCCATCTCAGAAAAATCCCCAAAATTCACAGTATGCTAGGATAGGTGTATGTAGTATGTCCGTAAAGTTTGGGATCAATTGGATACCTGGAGGTTGGTCAAATAAATTGGTGTCCGAAAATGCCCTAATGGCATGGGTATGCCAAAAGCACTTCCTCAAATAATCTTGATCTGATATTGTGGAGGTGGGGTTGTGTAGGGGATATTGTCAACTTGGCAAAGTGGCAATGCCAAATGATTTTTGTAGCTAGGGGTTGCTTTGGAAATTGAAATTTAGGCATAGAAAAGGCATTACAAAGGAAGTACCTCAAATATTGCTCAAATGAGGTTGGGCCAATGGAGTGAAATGTTCAGGAGGTCAAATCATGCACCTCACCAAAATTTCAGAATTTCTGGATGAGTGGAAGGTGTCCAGATAATTTTTGGATTGGAAATGGCATAACAGGAAATATGAATAAACTTGGAATTATTGCATGGGACTATGAAATGTTTTCCCATGGGAGTGATGTATAGGTATGAGGGAACCATATGGTATCTTGGTGGAATTTATTTCAAGGTACAATGATGGTGGCGGCTTTTGGTGGGATAGACAGAAGGATTCTGGAAACTCCAAATGGAACCAACGTTCGACTGACAAAACAATGG
Source organism: Puccinellia tenuiflora (assembly GCA_012064385.1). Taxonomy (NCBI): domain Eukaryota; kingdom Viridiplantae; phylum Streptophyta; class Magnoliopsida; order Poales; family Poaceae; genus Puccinellia; species Puccinellia tenuiflora. The sequence goes on from QRDG01000467.1 coordinate 1,071,693, forward strand.
ACGGGGAATATGGTGGAGGTTGACAACGATCGGGGATTTGTTGGGAAACTTCTAAGAGAGCGGAACCAAAGTCAAGTCAAAGACCATCTAGTTCAAAGAAAACATTTTGAAAGTAGAAAAAGTTTTTCAGGCGTGGGAAAACACCGCTAAAATTAGGGACGAATTTTTGGGGTGTTACACGCCGTCACGGCCTCGAGGTCAAGCGAGGGTTGGAGCCTCGCGAGGTTGCTGAAGACGCTGCTGGTGGCAACGACAAGGAGATCGCGGCTCTCCTCCACGATGCGCCCGTCGAAGTCCTTCGCGGTCCCCTCAAGCTTTCCGAGGAATTCCTCGAAGAAGAGCGTGTACGCGGCCTCGTCGTTGTCCCCTCCTGCGGCAAAGTTGGGGACCTCGATCCTCAGGTCGTCCCCAACGGCGCGCGCACGCTGCACCAGGCCTTGGAGCATGAGCTGGCGTTGGCGCGTCATGTTCCGGCCGTGCTCCTCGCTGCTCCGGGCCTCCTCCACAAGGTTCACCACCGGCCCAACCTGCTGCTGGAGGTCGCTCAGGTCCTTCTCAAGGGCGGTGGCCCTCTTTTCGGCGCGAGTTTGGGCCTCCTTGGCGCTCTGATGGCGGGAAGCCATCTTCTTCTCCTCTTTCTCGAGGCCATTGATGCGGTGCTGGAGCTCCTTACGCTTCGCCATGAAGCGCTCCTCCTGCTTCGTGGCCTTCTCGTCATAATCCTTGGTGAGTTGTTGCCGGACGAGCTTGACCTTGCCGTCAGCCTCTTCCTGCATTTTCTTCTGCCTCTCAGCAAGGCTGGCGTTGGCCTTTGCTTGGCGCTCGGCGTAGGTGGCTTCGTCCCTGGCCACCCGGCCCTCGCGAGCCTTCAGCTGCTCCTCGCCGGTGGCCTGGTCTTTCTCGAGGACCTGGACCTGCTCCTCGCGCCAGGGCAGTTCCGCCTCTCGAGAGGGGAGCTCTCCCTCGTGCCGCGTGAGCTCCGCCTCGCGCTTGGTCAGCTGCGCCTCGCGAGCGTCCAGCTTCTCGCGGAGCTCCTTCAGGCTGCTCTCCACGGTTTTGGAGTGCGTGATGAAGTTCTGCTCCAGGGCCGCCACCTCCTGGCGCTTGGAGGCAGTTTCCGCCTCGAGGGCCTCCCGCGCGGCGTCCAGCTGATCCACATGGTCTCAGCTGCCTCCCGCTTCACGCTCTCGCGGGTCTCCTTGGCGAACTTCAGCGCCTCCTCCCGCGCCGCCTGGGCCGACGCGTCATGCCGGCGGCAGAGCTCTACCCTCTCGTAGAGGAGGGCCCATGCCTCGTCGAGCCTCGCTCGCTCCTCTGCCATCGTGCGCTCCTCCTTGGTGTACTGTTTCTCCAGGCTATCAAGCGTCTCCCTCGCTTGGCTGAAGATGGAGCCGAGGCGTGCTGAGTGGCGGGGCTTCCGCAGCGCCAAGGTTCCCGCGTCGTCGGAGGGCGCGGAGATCTCGACGCTTGTCGAGGCACCCAAGGCACCTTGCCTCGGGCTCGCGGCCGCTCCTGATGGGGGCTCGGTGCCTGGCGGGGCGCTCGGGGCGCTCTGCCTTGGGCTCACGGCCGCCTCTGGTGCGTCCCGGGGGCTCGCGAGGGCGCCTTCTTCGCCTCCCGCATCAGGGGCCCTCTGGGGACTCGCCTGGGCGCCCTCTCGCCCCCAGCCCCAGTGCCTGTGGGCTCCAGAGGCGCCTCCTCCCGCTGCTCTTCGGAGGCGCCCCCCGCCCCCTCCGTGGCGGTCGTGCTCGTCGCGGCCGCGGGCGCTTCCGTCCTCTGCGTGGGAGCCTCCCGCCCTGGGGGTGGCTCCATGATGATCTCCTCGATCTCCTCCTCCTCCTCGTCCAGCCTCGCGGAGGCTCGGGCTGTGTCTGCCGCCATCTCCTCCTCCGTCGCCATCTGCACCACCGGAGGAAGGGTGGTCTGGACTGGCGGCGGCACCTCGATGACGTCGTCGTCGTCCTCCTCCTCGCGGCGTTCACCCGCGGGAGGAGCGGCCGCGTGCTGCAGCTCGTCTGCCACCGGCGGCGCTGCTGGTGTCGCCGCTGAGGCGCAGGCCATCTCTCCAAGCCTGCGGAGCCGTCGTTTCTTCGGCACCGCGGGGTTCCTGAAGACAAACAAACAGAAGATCCTTCAGGAGGACATTCAAAAGCAAAAATCCAAGAGAAAGGGAGAAGGGCCGGGGCTTACTCGTCGGCTGCTCTCCACACTCTTTTCTTCGCCTTCGAAGGCTGGGGGCCGCTCGCCCTGACCTCCTCTTGGGGCCCTCCTGCGTCCCCTCCTCGGGGCGCTCCTGCCCCCTCGCGAGGAGCATCCCTCGCGGCCGCGGCGTCCTTGTCGTGGGCGGCCTTGGTGCGGGGCTCACGACGTCCTCCCCTGCCTCTGCTCTCCTCCTCCTCCGCTGTGTCTCGGGAAGGAGCTCCACGGGTGGCCTCCTCGTAGCTCCTGGAGGAGATCACTTGGAGGTCCCCTTCAAGCGGTGCGCTCCTTGAGGAGCTCGCCACGCCTCCCGAGCGGTCGGCGCCCCCTAAGGCCTCGCCCTCGCCGGAGTCCTCCGACTCGGCCGGCTCCGGCGACTCGTCCACCTGCTCCTCCAGCTCCGCCGCCCACGGGTTGTTGCGGGTCCCGACGTGTCCCGCGGGCACGACGCCCCACTCATTGAATCTGGGCAAGAGACTGCGGTGCTCGCTTATCGTCTCGTCCGCAAAAGTGAAGAGCGGCCGGGCTCCATCGGTGGTTGGAGATGGGATGGCTGCCGAGGTGAAGAGGACCTCCATGACCTCGTCCAGCGCCTCCGGAGTAAGGTCGTCCTCGCACAGACGCATCCCGTCCCTCGGGCCTACGTACTCCCACATCGGCTCTGAATGCCATTGAAGGGGAGCGATGCGGCGCCTCGTGAAGTCTTTCGCCACCATCTGGCCGGTGACGCCGGCCTTGCGGAGCCCCAGCAGGCACCGGTACAACTCCTTAAGGTTTGGGCCCACGTAGGCCTCGCTCGCCTAGTGTGCCCACTTCTTCGGCGGCGCCATGGGCACATCCAGGAGAGGGTTCTTCAACTTGGCGTCAACCAGGAACCACCGCTTGCGGAAGTCGTCCACCTTCTTCGTATTCTTGGTGACGGCGTTCTCGCCGACCCAGGCAATGGGGATGTAGTACTTGCTCCTGGCGTCGGCAATGCGGAAGGAGACGCATCCTGCCACCTCGCTCGACGCCGTGTTCCGGAGCGCGTAGAAGTTGCGGAAGAACTCCACAGAGGGGCGAATGCCAATGTAGGCCTCGCAGAGATAGGCGAAGATGGCGAGGATGAGTATGGAGTTTGGGTGGAGATGAAGAAGCTGGATCTGGTACGTCTCCAAGATCGCCTCGAGGAAGTCAGAGAAGGGAGGCACGAGGCCGGCGAAGAGGCTGTGGAGGAAGATGGGGTAGTACCCGTCGCCGCGCTTGCTGCCGTAGCTGGCCGGCTTCATGCTTGTGGCTCTGTGCTCGTTGGTGTTCGAGGCCGCAAGGTAGCGCACCTTGTCGAGTCCCTCCGAACCAATGCGAGATTTCGGCAACACCGCCGCGGTTTCTGTGCTCCCTGAGGCCGTCGTGGGCTGGCTGGACTGCGCCGTAGCTTTGCCTTTCTTGGCAGCGGCGTTCTTCGGGGGCGCCATGGTCACAGGGAAGAAAGGAGTTTGGAGGCGGTGTGCTCTGGGAAGAAGGAGACGTTGGGAGAAGTGTGCGGCGGCGTAATGGGAGAAGTGACGGGCGCCATCATCGAGCCCAGGCTTTATTGACCGGCCCCCGAATCGTGGCGGGCCCCACCGGGTCGCCCGTTGAAGCCGAGGAGATCGTGGCCTCAGGCGCAACCGCTGCGCCCCACGTGTCACGGCCCAGGCAGGCTCCGTTGGGCCCTCGACGCTTCGCCTCCGTCTTCGATTTCGGCGTGCCCATCGTGGGCCCGGGGGCTACTGTCGGGACAGTGGAAACCAGGGTACCACGGGCCGGCCTGCCAGGGCCCACAGCACTCTTCAGAAGATTTCGCTAAGGACCAGGCTCTCTAAGCCTGGAGAGGCCCTTCAAGCCTAGCGACTCTCACCAAGGGAAAACCCTCGGCGAGGGACCTCTCCTCGAGAGGGCATCGAGCCAGAGGCTCGGCGAGGCCTCCAGCCTCACGGGGATTCTTTCCTCACCAAGCCAGCTCTGTCTCCTCGACAGAGCGCACATGGGCTCTGCGCACCCCGCAGAGTCACGGACGCGCCAAAGCGTGATGACGACAGTGTTGTCGTTGCCATTCTCGTGTATAAAGGGGTCAACAAAGCAGCGCCAAGCAAAGGAGGTCCAGGACTTGCCACTTTGGTGATAAGGGAACCGGCTGCCGCTGCAGACGAGGACGACGTCACCGTGGAGGTCACTCCAGAGCTCCTGCAGCGCCGGCCCACCGTCCTGGTTGGACGGTGGCTTTTCAGCTTTGGTGACGCCGTCTCCTGCCATGGACCGCGTCCATGGACTCCACCTTTATCGTGCACCCCGCCTCCTCCTTCGTCGCTGTGTGGTAACCCTTCCCGCCAAGATATTTGGGGGAAGAGGTCCGGGACGCCTATAAAAGGAGGGGGAGCCTGTTCAGGCAGGGGGCTCGACTCTTCTTCCCCAGTTCTAGGGTTTCAGCCATTGTAGCCACCCCGAGCTCGACAAGCTCTCCTTGTACTGTGAACCTCTTCAAGCAGTGCAATACACCAAGAGCAGGACGTAGGGGTGTTACCTCCTCCACAGGGCCATGAACCTGGGTAATACCGTGCGTGCATCTCTGCAGTGTTGTCCCTCTCCGAGCACCGTCGCCGTGGCACGTTGAGGGTTGTTTGATTCCGTGTTCAGCCCCTTGCCGATACCTTTACTGTTCCTGGGGACAGTTCCTCGACAAAGAGGCGAGAGGAGGTGGGAAACGAAGGCCGCGGAGAAGTAGTCGCCGGGGAGATGAAGGATGAGAGGCGCACGGCCGGGCTAGGGTTTACGGCCTGGATGGGGAGGCGGTGGCGGGGCTGGGGCTTGGGGGCGGCGGCGAGGGGGAGGAGGCGAGGAAGACGGCAAAGTCGGCGAGCCATTTACTACGATTGACGTGGGTCAGAACGATTTGCCTTGTATAGCTTGGGGAAGTAAAGCCCATCTTCAATGAGAATATGTGGGCCCGAGACGACGGATGGGCTCTTGGGCCAATCTTTCCAAAACTGGACAGCTGTGGTTTTCTCAATAAATTACGTACTAGAAAACCAAAAAAGTGTGTGATCCAGGGTGAGTTAAACTCTTTTTTTTACACAACCACTTCTTGCTACATTTCAAAAGGAAAAATACACCATGTATTCAGGCTCAACACCTCAACTGACAAAACTCTACATCGACATTCATTCCAAAGGCATGGAAGAAACCACCAACCGAGGCTCATGAGGTCACGCACAAGAATGGCAATAGTCATCATCATTTGATAACAACACATAATAAACCAAGTAGCTGTCCACCTCCTTGATCAAATGCAGATTAGCATAATAACATAAACCATTCAGCTGTGGAACCAGCATCTCTTAACAGCTGCGACAAAACCCCTAACACGGCGCTACAAGCCTACAACTGCAACCACACATCAGAGCCTTTCTACATGACGCTAGAGTAATAAAGTGTAGAAACTCCTAGATCAAATGCACTGTAAGTTGAACATGAACTATGCTTTCAGAGCTGAGCATTTGCTCGCAAACAAGTAAAAGCTTCATCAACAATTTTGACCATTCCTTACATAACTGCTCCGTCCGATCTGCCCTGCTGTCAACCCTGAAAGAAAGGAACATTGGTTATTTAAGGATGAGTATAAAAAAATGGTTCTTGGGCATAGCATGAACAAACAAAATAATTACTCTTTGATACTGCGGACAACATAGAACAAGACGGCCGTTTGAATTAGAATGGTTAGATTACTCTACTCTCTAATCTGGTAACACCTTCCTAACTCCTAAGTTCTGTCAAGTAAATCATGCATGAATATAGCATAGAAAAATTAAGGCCAGAACTCAAAAATATTGCATAGAAAAATTAAGGCCAGAACTCAAAATTAGTTTATGCGGATGCAAAATTCAAAGGATTCTACCCAGCAGTATAAAATGGCCCAACAAAAGCATATAGGGAGGCAAAACTCATCCACTATTTGCCGTCGGATAATGATCCCGATGGACACTAACGACTATGGGGGCTTACCTCCCGTTAGGCATGCTATTACGACTGAATAAATTCACAATATATGGTATTCACGCAGAGTTAAACATTGTACCGGTTGCAGTTGTAAGTAAATAACTTTCTAGGAAGTAAGAACTACTCTGCCATTCGCAATGCTGTCATAAGAACTACAAATCCAACTAAGTGGAAACGCAACTGAAGGTTCTGAAATACTGTAATGCTTGAATATGTATATGAAACAAACAGTATGCGCAGCGTACCACAAAATTTGCAACCATACAGGGAACTTACCCCTCTACGTCATTCATTGAACTCGATTAAATAATTTAACACGTGTGAAAGGCATAGCAGGAATGGAACATAAAGAATTTGGAGTTGCGAAGCCAAATGATGCTTTGGCACTCACCACATAACCAGCAGGTACATAACCAGTTAAAACTAGCTAAACTTCATTAGTGTTGTGCTTAATGTTCAGTTGCATGGCATCCATCTTCTCAATTACATACTCCAGCTTTTTGCAACAAATCTCGTTAGCAATCCTGGCACTGTAGTCACACTTCTCAAATGGACGATATTCACAAGCACTTTTTATTTCCTCGCGCGGAGTTGTTTGAATTTCCTGCTCCATCAGCAATTAAAAAAATGAATTTATCACGTGTGATTCATAGTGAATATATTGTGCCGAGAATAAATTCAATAATGAACTACTGAAAAGATTAAGAAGTGTCACTGATTAATCGGTTCACAACTTCACATATCTCGCTAGTATTTTGGTTGAAAAATGTATCATCGGGACAGAGGAGAGCAGAATATTACATGACATACTTAACAGCCAGTTGCCCAAAAAATGATGATTACTTATTTTGCAATAACCATACGAGCAATGCACACAGGCAAACAATATTAAATACCAGAGTATTACAATTGGACATCACAAGCAATTGTTGCAGTCAGCAGAAGTTCCAAATTTTGGCACAATATAGAGACATGGAAAACAATAGTTGAGTGCGTCAAACAACATGGAACAATGTTTTCATGGAGACTACAAGTAGAAATTAGCAAACGGAACTAGTTGGTTGCAGTTCAGGACATTAGCACAATAGTAATCACAAGGCAATAAGTTCATATCACAGCGAATATGGGAAGCACGGAAAGATGTATCGCTATGACGCTATCTGCAGGATACCTTACAAAGCATGCCATTCCCACACTGATAACCGACAACAATTCATAAGCAATAAAATTTAAGCAACCAATGAGCCTAAAGAGATACTGCATCAAAACATAATTTCAGATCTGGAACTAGTGCCATGGCTTCAGTGTGCTAATTATTTTAGAAACTCTTAATTTCATTCCAGTCTGCCGTAGGTTCGGAGGTAGTGGATGGATGAGGGCATATGTACCTTCATGGAGAGCATGAACTCGCGGCAGTGGGCGGCGACGGCGTCGGCGCGGGGACCCTGCGAGTTCCCGAGCTCCTCCACGACCAACCCCGCCAGCTCCAGCACCCGCACTACCCGCTGAGCAGGAACAACAAATAACGTAGCTCCATCAAGATTCAAGAACCAAACCACTAATCCAAGGAGAGAGAGAGAGAGAGAGCCCAGAGGACCAAAGTGCCAAGGCGAGAGTGGGGGTGAGCGGCTACCTTCTCGACGCTGTGGAGGCGCTGGAGCGAGCTGCTCTGGCCCAGTGAAGACATCGCTGCCGGCGAATACGGAGGTGGTGGGCGTGCTAGGCGTAGGGGCTGGAGCCGCGCCGGTGGGGTAGGAGGCGGCGTCGATTGCTGGCGACTGGCGAGGATGGCCGGAATCGGGCGATGATTTGGGGAACTGGAGGGGAAACGAATCGGGCCGAACAGTAAGCCTGCGGGCTCAGCCCAGGAACTCAAGAGAAGGGAGTTTTTGTATTTTCTTAAATGAAGTTTTCTTTTTTCATCCGTCACATTTTAATTTCAAGTACGGGGCGAATATTAATATTTCTCTTGTGTAAGATTATACATGTTACTCTCTCCGATCCATAGAAAGTATTGCTTATTTAGTATAAAGTTTGTACTAACTTAGTACAAAATGAGCGACACTTTTTATAAATCGGAGGGAGTAGTATTAATTTTATACTTCATATAGTATATAGTTGTCATCATACTCTTGTAACATGTTACATGCCTGTCCAAATTCCCATTCAACCAAACAAAAGCCTTCGATAAAAGCAAAGTCACATGATGTCGTAAAGTGTGGCCATAATCTTTTGGTATGTAATTTGGCACATGCAAAACACTTTATTTTGCATAAAATGTATGTATTCAATATTAAATTTTAAAATTTTTGTTCATAAATTATTTCACATAAGTAATTCTCAGCTGCAATTCATTTATACCTTTCCAAGGGTTTAGAAATATGTTAATATGCAAACAAATATTGTTACCATTCGAATAGTTTATTTAATAGATTTGTGTTTATTACACTCGGTGTCTACGTTCTAGATCAAACCACGTAAGATTCAAAAACCAAATTATACAATTTGCCGAAAGGTGAAAATGGCCAACCCAGGCTAAGGATTTCATACCAACATTTGCAAACAAACCATGGCAACATCATTCAACCATATATAGCTTAAACTCAGATCAACACAGACTGCGACACAACCATATCCTGCTTAAACTCAGATCAACACAGACTGCGACAAAACTCCTTACATTTAGGGTACTACTACTGATAGACAGAATGCACGTATTATATAACACTAATTATTCTTCTATATTAAGTTGCCTTCTATTTCTTGGGCAGCCTGTAACCACCAACAACGCAGGCATGGTCCCGCTCAAAGGGCTCCAGGGTGACCTGCTCCGAGGGCTTGAACTGGTCAGCCTTCAGCTTCTCCGCTTCACTAGCAAACACGACCTCAGCAGGCATGGTGGAGTCGATACAGTTGGCATGATCAGAGGAAAGGTGTTAAATCGATCAGAGGAAAGGTGTTAAATCAGTGGCTGCTTCGACATTTCCAAGGCATTGGTCTCACATATAAATCAGTGGCCCTTGAGTATTAGAGTGTACCTTGATTGAAATGACAAAATGGCCACCATTCTTCAAGAAGTAGGACGCATTAAGGGCTAAGATCCTGGCCTGTGGGACAGAAGATAGGGTGACAGGTTGAAAAATGATTAGCAGTGTTAACAAACTGCCTATCTCATGCAACGTTCGCATTGAGGATAGTAGGCAGTACCGATGCATTGCAAGCTTAAATTTGAATAGTAAAAGGACAAAATAGCAATAGAATAATGTACATTTTGCTGAAGAAAATACACTTTAGAATAACCAAGAACTTTTAGATAGATGAAAATGCAGAGTCAAGTCCCAAGTAACATGCTAGGTTACAATTTAACCCATCTAGATAAGTTGCTGCTTGTAGTAACAGAAATCTATCATATCAACAAGGCTAAAACTTCCAACCAAAAAAACCACTATGTTATCAGATTAGATAATGTGAAGTAGGAACATACAGGTTGTATGGTCAATTGTCATCTAACATGCACAACTCTACCTTCGAAACTCCAGCTTACTAGGAACATGCAGGCAGTACACATGGTCAGGAGGCAAATTAGCCCCCCCCACCCCCGTTCCTGAAAGTAGGGTGTTTTTTTTTGGAAAGACAAACAATGTAAAGTTTGACCAAGGTTTTAGAAAAAACGACCAACAATTATAATACTATATGACCACCATATGAAAGTATGATGCATGATGTATCTAACAGCATTGGCTTGGTATCGTAAATGTTAATGGTTTTTCTAAAAACTTGGCCAAACGTTACGCTGTTTGACTTTTCAAAAAAAAGCCTTACTTTTAGAAAGGGAGGTAGTATGAAAATATAGAAAGCCAGTGAAATGGGAACAAACTCTTGCACTCACACGGGCCACACCAGACCGCCGTGTAGTAGAAGACGGCGGGGAGCTTCTCATCTGCAGCAACAAGAGCCAATACACCACATACGTGAGAACGAGACTTGTACCAAACATGTGAAGAATTTGGCGAGGGAAAGGGGAGGGGAATCGGTGCCGCACCTTGCACCTTGGAGTGGATGGTGGCGAAGGAGTCCGCCGAGCCGACGACCACCATGCTGGGATCGCCTGCGGGGTCAAGCAAATGATCAGCGTCGGCCCACGAAACACGGGGAGCGGTCGGCGGGGAGAAGAAATCGGGGGAGGGAAGGAAGCGTACCTGCGGATGAGGTGGTGGAGAAGAGGCGAGAGGAGGTGGGAAACGAAGGCCGCGGAGAAGGAGTCACCGAGGAGATGAAGGACGAGAGGTGCCCGGCCGGGCTAGGGTTTACGGCCTGGATGGGGAGGCGGTGGCGGGGCTGGGGCTTGGGGGCGGCGGCGAGGGGGAGGAGGCGAGGAAGACGGCAAAGTCGGCGAGCCCTTTACTACGATTGATGTGGGTCAGAACGATTTGCCTTGTATAGCTTAGGGAAGTAAAGCCCATCTTCAATGAGAATATGTGGGCCCGAGACGACGGATGGGCTCTTGGGCCAATCGTTCCAAAACTGGACAGCTGTGGTTTTCTCAATAAATTACGTACTAGAAAACCAAAAAAGTGTGTGATCCAGGGTGATTTAAACTCTTTTTTTTTACACAACCACTGCTTGCTACATTTCAAAAGGAAAAATACACCACGCATTCAGGCTCAACACCTCAACTGACAAAACTCTACATCAACATTCATTCCAAAGGCATGGAAGAAACCACCAACCGAGGCTCATGAGGTCACGCACAAGAATGGCAATAGTCATCATCATTTGATAACAACACATAATAAACCAAGTAGCTGTCCACCTCCTTGATCAAATGCAGATTAGCATAATAACATAAACCATTCAGCTGTAGAACCAGCATCTCTTAACAGCTGCGACAAAACCCCTAACACGGCGCTACAAGCCTACAACTACAACCACACATCAGAGCCTTTCTACATGATGCTAGAGTAATACAGTGTAGAAACTCCTAGATCAAATGCACTGTAAGTTGAACATGAACTATGCTTTCAGAGCTGAGCATTTGCTCGCAAACAAGTAAAAGCTTCATCAACAATTTTGACCATTCCTTACATAACTGCTCCGTCCGATCTGCCCTGCTGTCAACCCTGAAAGAAAGGAACATTGGTTATTTAAGGATGAGTATAAAAAAAATGGTTCTTGGGCATAGCATGAACAAACAAAATAATTACTCTTTGATACCGCGGACAACATAGAACAAGACGACCGTTTGAATTAGTATGGTTAGATTACTCTACTCTCCAATCTGGTAACACCTTCCTAACTCCTAAGTTATGTCAAGTAAATCATGCATGCATATAGCATAGAAAAATTAAGGCCAGAACTCAAAAATATTGCATAGAAAAATTAAGGCCAGAACTCAAAATTAGTTTATGCGGATGCAAAATTCAAAGGATTCTACCCAGTAGTATAAAATGGCCCAACAAAAGCATATAGGGAGGCAAAACTCATCCACTATTTGCCGTCGGATAATGATCCCGATGGACACTAACGACTATGGGGGCTTACCTCCCGTTAGGCATGCTATGACGACTGAAAAAATTCACAATATATGGTATTCACGCAGAGTTAAACATTGTACCGGTTGCAGTTGTAAGTAAATAACTTTCTAGGAAGTAAGAACTACTCTGCCATTCGCAATGCTGTCATAAGAACTACAAATCCAACTAAGTGGAAACGCGACTGAAGGTTCTGAAATACTGTAATGCTTGAATATGTATATGAAACAAACAGTATGCGCCGTGTACCACAAAATTTGCAACCATACTGGAACTTACCCCTCTACGTCATTCATTGAACTCGATTAAATAATTTAACACGTGTGAAAGGCATAGCAGGAATGGAACATAAAGAATATGGAGTTGCGAAGCCAAATTATGCTTTGGCACTCACCACATAACCAGCAGGTACATAACCAGTTAAAACTAGCTAAACTTCATTGGTGCTGTGCTTAATGTTCAGTTGCATGGCATCCATCTTCTCAATTACATACTCTAGCTTTTTGCAACAAATCTCGTTAGCAATCCTGGCACTGTAGTCACACTTCTCAAATGGACGATATTCACAAGCACTTTTTATTTCCTCACGCAGAGTTGTTTGAATTTCCTGCTCCATCAGCAATTAAAAAATGAATTTATCACGTGTGATTCATAGTGAATATATTGTGCCAAGAATAAATTCAATAATGAACTACTAAAAAGATTAAGAAGTGTCACTTATTAATCGGTTCACAACTTCACATATCTCGCTAGTATTTTGGTTGAAAAATGTATCATCGGGTCAGAGGAGAGCAGAATATTACATGACAAACTTAACAGCCAGTTGCCCAAAAAATGATGGTTACTGATTTTGCAATAACCATACGAGCAATGCACACAGGCAAACAATATTAAATACCAGAGTATTACAATTGGACATCACAAGCAATTGTTGCAGTCAGCAAAAGTTCCAAATTTTGGCACAATATAGAGACATGGAAAACAATAGTTGAGTGCGTCAAACAACATGGAACAATGTTTTCATGGAGACTACAATTAGAAATTAGCAAACGGAACTAGTTGGTTGCAGTTCAGGACATTAGCACAATAGTAATCACAAGGCAATAAGTTCATATCACAGCGAATATGGGAAGCACGGAAAGATGTATCGCTATGACGCTATCGGCAGGATACCTTACAGAGCATGCCATTCCCACACTGATAACCGACAACAATTCATAAGCAATAAAATTTAAGCAACCAATGAGCCTAAAGAGATACTGCATCAAAACATAATTTCAGATCTGGAACCAGTGCCATGGCTTCAGTGTGCTAATTATTTTAGAAACTCTTAATTTAATTCCAGTCTGTCGTAGGTTCGGAGGTAGTGGATGGATGAGCGCATATGTACCTTCATGGAGAGCATGAACTCGCGGCAGTGGGCGACGGCGTCGGCGCGGGGACCCTGCGAGTTCCCGAGCTCCTCCATGACCAACCCCGCCAGCTCCAGCACCCGCACTACCCGCTGAGCAGGAACATAAAATAACGTAGCTCCATCAAGATTCAAGAACCCAACCACTAATCCAAGGAGAGAGAGAGAGCCCGGAGGACCAAAGTGCCAAGGCGAGAGTGGGGGTGAGCGGCTGCCTTCTCGACGCTGTGGTGGCGCTGGAGCGAGCTGCTCTAGCCCAGTGAAGACATCGCTACCGGCGAATATGGAGGTGGTGGGCGTGCTGGGCGTAGGGGCTGGAGCCGCGACGGTGGGGAAGGAGGCGGCATCGATTGCTGGCGACTAGCGAGGATGGCCGGAATCGGGCGATGATTTGGGGAACTGGAGGGGAAACGAATCGGGCTGAACAGTAAGCCTGCGGGCTCAGCCCAGGAACTCAAGAGAAGGGAGTTTTTGTATTTTCTTAAATGAAGTTTTCTTTTTTCAAACGTCACATTTTAATTTCAAGTACGGGGCGAATATTAATATTTCTCTTGTGTAAGATTATACATGTTACTCTCTCCGATCCATAGAAAGTATCGCTTATTTAGTATAAAGTTTGTACTAACTTATTACAAAATGAGCAACACTTTTTATAAATCGGAGGGAGTAGTATTAATTTTATACTTCATATAGTATATAGTTGTCATCATACTCTTGTAACATGTTACATGCCTGTCCAAATTCCAATTCAACCAAACAAAAGCCTTCGATAAAAGCAAAGTCACATGATGTCGTAAAGTGTGGCCATAATCTTTTGGTATGTAATTTGGCACATGCAAAACACTTATTGCATAATGTATGTATTCATATAATTAATTTTCATAATTATTCACATAAGTAATTCTCAGCTGCAATTCATTTATACCTTTCCAAGGGTTTAGAAATATGTTAATATGCAAACAAATATTGTTACCATTCGAATAGTTTATTTAATAGGTTTGTGTTTATTACACTCGGTGTCTACGTTCTAGATCAAACCACGTAAGATTCAAAAACCAAATTATACCATTTGCCGAAAGGTGAAAATGGCCAACCCAGGCTTAGGATTTCATACCAACATTTGCAAACAAACCATGGCAACATCATTCAACCATATCCAGCTTAAACTCAGATCAACACAGACTGCGACACAACCATATCCTGCTTAAACTCAGATCAACACAGACTGCGACAAAACTCCTTACATTTAGGGTACTACTACTGATACACAGAATGCACATATTATATAACACTAATTATTCTTCTATATTAAGTTGCCTTCTGTTTCTTGGGCATCCTGTAACCACCAACAACGCAGGCATGGTCCTGCTCAAAGGGCTCCAGGGTGACCTGCTCCGAGGGCTTGAACTGGTCGGCCTTCAGCTTCTCCACTTCACTAGCAAACACGGCCTCAGCAGGCATGGTGGAGTCGATACAGTTGGCCTGATCAGAGGAAAGGTGTTAAATCGATCGGAGGAAAGGTGTTAAATCAGTGGCTACTTCGACATTTCCAAGGCATTGGTCTCACATATAAATCAGTGGCCCTTGAGTATTAGAGTGTACCTTGATTGAAATGACAAAATGGCCACCATTCTTCAAGAAGTAGGATGCATTAAGGGCTAAGATCCTGGCCTGTGGGACAGAAGATAGGGTGACAGGTTGAAAAATGATTAGCAGTGTTAACAAACTGCCTATCTCATGCAACGTTCGCATTGAGGATAGTAGGTATTACCGATGCATTGCAAGCTTAAATTTGAATAGTAAAAGGACAAAAGAGCAACAGAATAATGTACATTTTGCTGAAGAAAAGTACACTTTAGAATAACCAAGAACTTTTAGATAGATGAAAATGCAGAGTCAAGTCCCAAGTAACAAGCTAGGTTACAATTTAACCCATCTAGATAAGTTGCTGCTTGTAGTAACAGAAATCTATCATATCAACAATGCTAAAACTTCCAACCAAAAAAATCACTATGTTATCAGATTAGATAATGTGAAGTAGGAACATACAGGTTGTATGGTCAATTGTCATCTAACATGCACAACTCTACCTTCGAAACTCCAGCTTACTAGGAACATGCAGGCAGTACACAGGGTTAGGAGGGAAATTAGCACCCCCCCCCCCCCCCGTTCCTGAAAGTAGGGCATTTTTTTGGAAAGACAAACAATGTAAAGTTTGACCAATGTTTTAGAAAAAACGACCAACAATTATAATACTATATGACCACCATATGAAAGTATGATGCATGATGTATCTAACAGCATTGGCTTGGTATCGTAAATGTTAATGGTTTTTCTAAAAACTTGGTCAAACGTTACGCTGTTTGACTTTTCAAAAAAAAATGCCTTACTTTTAGAAAGGGAGGTAGTATGAAAATATAGAAAGCCAGTGAAATGGGAACAAACTCTTGCACTCACACGGGCCACACCAGACCGCCGTGTAGTAGAAGATGGCGGGGAGCTTCTCATCTGCAGCAACAAGAGCCAACACACCACATACGTGAGAACAAGACTTTTACCAAACATGTGAAGAATTTGGCGAGGGAAAGGGGAGGGGAATCGGTGCCGCACCTTGCACCGTGGAGTGGATGGTGGCGAAGGAGTCCGCCGAGCCGACGACCACCATGCTGGGATCACCTGCGGGGTCAAGCAAATGATCAGCATCGGCCCACGAAACACGGGGAGCGGTCGGCGGGGAGAAGAAATCGGGGGAGGGAAGGAAGCGTACTTGCGGATGAGGTGGTGGAGAAGAGGCGAGAGGAGGTGGGAAACGAAGGCCGCGGAGAAGGAGTCGCCGGGGAGATGAAGGATGAGAGGCGCGCGGCCGGGCTAGGGTTTACGGCCTGGATGCGGAGGCGGTGGCGGGGCTGGGGCTTGGGGGCGGCGGCAATGGGGAGGAGGCGAGGAAGACGGCAAAGTCGGCGAACCATTTACTACGATTGACGTGGGTTAGAACGATTTGCCTTGTATAGCTTGGGGAAGTAAAGCCCATCTTCAATGAGAATATGTGGGCCCGAGACGACGGACGGGCTCTTGGGCCAATCGTTCCAAAACTGGACAGCTGTCGTTTTCTCAATAAATTACGTACTAGAAAACCAAAAAAGTGTGTGATCTAGGGTGAGTTAAACTCTTTTTTTTTTACACAACCACTGCTTGCTACATTTCAAAAGGAAAAATACACCACGCATTCAGGCTTAACACCTCAACTAACAAAACTCTACATCGACATTCATTCCAAAGGCATGGAAGAAACCACCAACCGAGGCTCATGAGGTCACGCACAAGAATGGCAATAGTCATCACCATTTGATAACAAGACATAATAAACCAAGTAGCTTTCCACCTCCTTGATCAAATGCAGATTAGCATAATAACATAAACCATTCAGCTGTAGAACCAGCATCTCTTAACAGCTGCGACAAAACCCCTAACACGGCGCTACAAGCCTATAACTGCAACCACATGTCACATCCCGAAAAATTCGTCCCTAATTTTAGTGATGTTTTCTCACGCCTGGAAAACTTTTTTCCATTTGTCAAAATATTTTCCACAAACATGTTGGTCTTTGATTTGACTTTGGTTTTGCTCTCTTAGAAATTTCCCAATAATCCTCGATCATTGTCAACCTCCACCATATTCCCCGGCCATTGTTTTGTCTGTTGAACATTGGTTCCATTTGAAGATTTCCAAAACCCCTCTCGACTATCCCACCCAAAAGCCACCGCCACAATTGTGTCTTGAAATAAATTCCACCAAGCTACCCTATGGTTCCCTCATACATATACCTCACTTCCATTGAAAAACATTTCATAGTCCCATGCAATAATTCCAAGTTTATTCATATTTCCTATTATGCCATTTTCAATACAATAATTATTCAGACACCTTCCACTCATCCAAAAATTCAGAAATTTTGGTGAGATGCATGATTTCACCTCCTTAACATTTCACTCCATTGGCCCAACCCCATTTGAGCAATATTTGAGGTACTTACTTTGTAATGCCCTTTTCCTGCCTATTGCAGTTTCCAAAGCAACCCCTAGCTACAAAAATCATTGGGCATTGACACTTTGCCAAATTGACCAACTCCCATATATAACCACATATCCAGAAGATCATTTCAAGATCATTTGATTTGGTTTACTTGGCACACCCATGCCATTAGGGCATTTTTGGACACCAAATTATTTGACCACTCTCCATGTACCCAATTGAGCTCAAACTTCACACACATAATATATACACCTATTCTAGCCTACTGTCAATTTTGGGGATTTTTCGAAGATGAGGAAGACCTCTGTCATTTCATCGAACACCTGGCGCACCGTTGGTTTTCTGAAAATTGTATACATAAAAGTTTGTCGCCTTTGCGTGATTATTGTTTTGTTGCGTTGCCCTAGTCTCTATGAACCCAACGGTGTGGTCTTTTTACCTTTTGGTGTTCCGAGTCGGCAGGAACGTGATGATGTCGCTCGCGTCGCACTCTGGACGCCCCGAACGCGCGCTTTGGCATGTCCTAATCCCGCTTAAACCTAAGCCCTACCTAAACCCCGCGCAGTGTCCTTCCTGTAGATCACTGCGTATCCAGCTCACCCTCTTATCCAGCCCTCCCCTTGTTCTTATCCCCTCCCTCTTGTTCAAGTCCATGGGACACGTGTGTGGTCACTCTTCTCACCCCCTGCCTACTAAGCCCCCTCCCGAGCTCCCTTGCGCGTCCAGCAGCTCCCTCCCTCCCCCCTGGAACCTCCACTACTTGGTTTAGCCGCGGAACGGCGGAGCTCTTCTCCGTTTCGGCCATGGACGTCGTCGTCGGTTCACGGCCCACGGCGAGCTCCTGACCGAGCCGTTCTTCAATTAAACGGGTGGGGTGGTTCCCCTTGGTCTCCTCTCCCTCCTAGATGTGTCCGTTTGCGGTTTGGTGCGCCGTGATGTCATGTGCCTACCGTCACATGGGCCGTGAGACGAACCAGGCCAGCCGTCTCGATGCGCACCAAGGGCGAGCCAGCGATACGCAGTTGTTCCTTGGACTCGCTGGGCTACATAAGAGAGGAGATGACGCACCGCATGGGGATCGAAGAACAGAACCCAGGAATGGCTCTCCTCTCCTCTTGGCTGTGTTCCCTCTCTCCCACCTTGGCTCTCGGCTCCCCTCCCCTTTCATGCTGTGATCACTGTATCCTGTATCCATACTGTGATTCGTAATCGAGAGAGTAGATCGTGACATTCTGGTATCAGAGCCTCCTCATCCCCAAATTTTTCCCCAAATTTTGGCACCACGCCCCTGCAAGCTCCAAAAATCATGGACGAAGAAATCAAGGATCTGCTAGCCACTCTAGCGAAGGAGATAGATCTTCTCTCCACCAAATTGGCTCGGGTTGCCGCCAAGTCGGACGAGTTCACCGTCACGCGCGCCACCAAGCTCGTCTCCGAGTTGCCACCGACGTGCGCAGCGCCAACCCTATCCACCAACGACTCTGCAACGACGCCTGCCACGGCCACCGTCGACGCCATCTCGGTGCTCGCTGCAGTTACGGCCAGCGAGGTCGCCGAGCTCGTGACGGCGAGCTCCGCCACGAACGAGCCCGTCATCGCATCGGCAGGGGTGGCCGACCTCCTGGCTCAGGCCCCCACCACCGAGAAGGTACCGGTGGTCGTGCCCGTGGATATCACCGACACCACCTCTGGGGCGCCCGCGACTGGTTTGACGAAATGTCCAAGCCATGACACCACTGAGTTGAGTGCTGCACCCGCCCCAACGACGGCGCATAAGATGCACGCGGCCACCGTCGACACCGTGCCCGTGCTTGCTGCACCTGCAGCAACTGATGGAACCCTCGACGGCCAAGCCATCAGTGGAATTGCAACGACGCCCGTCACCTGTTCGGTGGATTTGCTACCCCGGCAGCCAGTGGTCTCCACAGTGCTAGTTGCATCCTCGATACTGACTCCGTCCGAGTACCTCCTCGGCACCATCTCTGTTGCAGCGGTGCCCCTGGCCATGACGGGCGAGTTTCTGACAGTTCTTGCGCCTACGACTCTCACACCAATGTTTCCGATGCAACAACTCTACGGCGGCAGCAAGTTCTTCATGCCAACTTCTCATCAGCGCATTGCAAGTAAGGTACCTCGTCCTAGGCCCTGGCCTTCTTTCATGGATATTCAGGCCGGTGGAGATGAGGCACGACCCTTGCCATGGCCATCCTTCCGTGAGATCAATGGCTGCGAGTTTCCAAATGCTGTCGCCGAGATGTGTTGCTGGTGCATTCCTGATAGTCCCCATGCAAAACAGGCCGAACATCATTTTTGTAGTTGTCACCCATGGGAATCACCGAATCTAAATTCAGTGAGGTGGACAGTTAACTCTTATGGTCAGTTTTCATGTGCAATTTTGGATACTTCTTATTGGCCTGAGCACTTTGTCATCGGGAGTCAGTTTACTGCTGCTAATAGAGGTTCACATTGCCCTATATCTTGTGGATGCGGTCCAGTACTTAGTTCTCCCTTTGTGGTTCTATTTGATAAAGAGTTACTGTCACTAGGGGATCCAAGACAAACAGTAGTCTTGTGTGACTGCACAAAAGTTTCATGTTCCCAAGCTATTCATGATGTTTGTCTTAAGAATCAGACGGTGCAGGATTTGAAGGTCTTGGGTTCCAAATGTTCTGCATTTCTTCCGTCTAGCAAGTGCCAGCGGATTCTTCTCGGAGTCTTACCTGAAACTAATATCTGCTTTGTTGTGATGCCTTGTTATTCTTGTGAGCCAATGTCAGTTGAGAAACCTAGGCGACACTCTGCGCTGGATAGTGTTCCTATTTCTGACAAATTGCAAGGTCTGATGACGCGTATGACCATGTTAGCAGATTGGCAATATTTGAATCACGTTGATCATACCTTGCTCACACTTCACAAACCACGGCCAGCAGCTGAAGGTGCACGTACAAAGTTGTCTTGTGCAAATCAGTATACTTCATGTGACTTTTTGCCCAGTTGTTGTTCAGTGGTAATGTTTCAACTGCAGTTTGACAGCAGTGTCAGTCATTGGGTGTATTTACAACAGTATGGTATACTGCTGTATGCCTCTGATATGGGACCATATTGTTCAAGCATCTGTAGTTCAAGTGATACATCCTTTGAGAGCAATGAGCTGGATCATAACAACAAGGTTTCCTACATGATGCAACAGTACATTGATCTGAGTTACTCTGGTATACAAGCTGGACTTCAATCTGGCAATAGCACTAGCAGAGTGCTGATGCGAGGAGTATCACGTTGCAATGAGGGCAGCTACAGAGTTAATGCAATAGTGGTGCGTTACATGGGTTTTCCAGCATTATATGAACCAATTCAGGCTGGATGCACTCCATCTTCTATATGTGATGCATCCTACTTAAAGAAAATTGAATCATGCGTTCTGGCCAGAGAATTATTGCTCCTTCACGAGGGTATACACAACTTGATTCGTTCAGAGAACAGGCCACATACAGGTCATGACTTATTAGCCCTTGGCTTTGTTCTGATGCCATTATTGATTGAGTGGCCACCTAGTGTCCGTGTAAAAATCATCACAAATGAGCTGTCATATGAAGATAATGTGAGCCGCTGTCTCTTATGCTGGCACAGTGGAGGGCCTATACTGTTCTTGTTCCTGTCAGTTGATAGACTCTTTCAAGGAGGGAGGTCTCCCACGATTTCCATTATCCGCTGCTTCGCCCACGACAGCTACATTGACAACCTCGGCTATCTGTACTCTAATGACCTCAAGGTACTACAAGTTCCAGGGGACCCCAGCATATATAATGTTGTATTTTCTGCTGCATTCCAAGAAGTTCAACTTCACATACCTTGGGACCCCGGCGGCTCAGAGATTTGGTGGGCATGTATTTTGCTTGTTTTTGCTGATTGCGGCTTGAGGGCAAGCCGGATGTTAAGGAGGGGAGAATGTCATGTGCCCACTGTCACATGGGCCGTGAGACGAACCAGGCCAGCAGTCTCGATGCGCACCAAGGGCGAGCCAGCGATACGCAGTTGTTCCTTGGACTCGCTGGGCTACATAAGAGAGCAGATGACGCACGGCATGGGGATCGAAGAACAGAACCCAGGAACGGCTCTCCTCTCCTCTTGGCTGTGTTCCCTCTCTCCCACCTTGGCTCTCGGCTCCCCTCCCCTTTCATGCTGTGATCACTGTATCCTGTATCCATACTGTGATTCGTAATCGAGAGAGTAGATCGTGACACGTGACCTCGTCCCCGTCCGGGAACCGTCGGCGGCGAGCTCGCGGAGCGCGCACCGTAGCGGCGTCCCCGGTGCTTCCCCGTGCTTGTGGCCGCCTCCCTCGAACTCGGCGCTCCGAGGCGGTCCTTCCCGAGCTCTCAGAGGCGGTCGGCGTCCGGCGGCCGAACCGGCCGAACCGCGTCGGGCTCGCCCGCGCGAGCCGTGCACGCGTAGGGCGGCTCCGGCAGCTGGCGGCGCGGTGGCCCAGCGGCGGCGGCGGAGCGCCCTCCCCAGCACCAGTAGCCGGTGGCGGCTCCGGGCAACGGCCGGCGGCCCGGCTGTCTCGGCGGTCGACGACGGCGTCGGTCCGAGCAAGCTCCCGTACGTGAGCTGAAGCTAGGAGATGCTCCCGATCGATCAATATGAGCTAGCTAAACACGTAATTCTTTTTTTTTCCAGGTTTACGCTTTCCTGAGGAGAAAGCGTATTTTCCTGGACGTACGTAACCAGCCCGGCCCGTTTCTGAAAACAGCCCGTCTGTTTTTTTTCCCGAGTGTGTGCAGCGGATAGTTAAATATCGCCGAGCCGTATCTTTTGACCCGTAGCTCCGATTGAGGTGATTCAAATTTGTAAATTCTTAGTTTGAAGAGCTCTATCCAGTGGTATAGGTTTTATATTTTTGTATGATGTTTGTATGCTCAGCAACCATGTATGCATTTATAAGTGTATTCCGCGGTACAGGCAAACCGAGACCCTAACCCGCGACGTGTCCGTGACCTCCAAGCCAAATGGCGTCGATCTTCGAAAGCAAGCTAACCACTTGCTATGAACACTCAAGCGAGGATTGTTGTTTGCATATTACCATGCCATATATGTGCATTCTTTTGTTATCACATGTGAACTGTGCGTCACGAGATATCGTGACTTTGCTTTCATTCCTGTAATACGATAAACCCATTTCTCGTGGGTTGAGTTCCGGTACCCCGACTAAATACACGTTGGGTCATGCCCAAGTGGATTGAACCGGCTACTTTTCTGTAGAGTTGTGGCGTGTGTTGGACGGTACCATGCACCACTCCCCATTTCGGCGACGATGGACTGGGGGAACCGCCGCAGTCAATGGAATGGAGGAACGGGATCGCGTGGACGCCTCCCCTAACTTATGTAGTCGACCCGTGGCTGCTACTGGCCGGAGGCACCTCCGCCATCGCCCGGTTGATGCTAACCGATTGTGTTATTTTGTTTTCCTTACTCGACCCGTGGCTGCTACTGGCCGGAGACATCTCCGTCCTCGCCCGGTTGATTTGATTATTTTATTTTATTTTCTTACTCGACACGTGGCTTCTACTGGCCGGAGACATCTCTGCCCTCGCCCGGTTGATTGTGCTATTTTATTTTCTTTACTCAACCTGTGGCTGTTACTGGCCGGAGGCATCTCCGCCATCGCCCGGTTGAATTCATTCATCTTTGCTGAATTATTACATGATTATTGTTGCTTATTGCTTGAACTATTGTGTGGCTTATGTTTGCTTATGGTCTTATGTTGAAATGATATATTATACTTGTTGTGTTGGACTAATCCTTTATTGTGTTGGACTAATCCTCTGTTGTTTGGACTTGTTGTTAAATGAAACTGGAATAAATGAAACCCCCTCCAAGCTTCGATAGGGTCAGTCCATAGTGCCACCAATCTGAACCTTGAACGCACTACCACTGTCGCCCAAATGGGAGAGCCATAGCCTATGTAACCTATCAAGCCTCCTTTGATGCTACCCACTTGGCAAGTCTAGTCAGATACTGCATAGTTGTGGTCGGGGCTAGTCTTGCGAAGGTTCCGGAGCTAGGCGTTGCTCATGAGTTGGGGACGTGCCGGATTCACTTCGTCATAAGACTTAGCCCGAGTGGTAAGTCGGTAGCTATACAAGGAGTGTCTCGGTAGCGTGAACGGTTATGTAAGTGTATCTTGCCCTAGCTAAGTAAGGTGCATTTAGATGGGTGGTAACTGCAACCTTTCGAGAGTGTGTCATCTAGCAGCTAGCCTTGTTCCTAGGTTATGGAACAGTTCAGTGTTGGTCACACTATTGTCCTTTGTCGAGCCCGGAGGTTAAACTTAAGTTCGGTGTGAAAGAAAGATGAACAACCTGATCTCACTAAATAAACAATAAGCTGACGCAGGGAATGTTACTCGAGTCGTGGATGGTTACCCGAGTTTGGGGTGACGGTGTGATCGTTGGGAGCCTAGAGTTAGGCTTGAGCCAACATCAACCGTGCATGCCCAAAGTGGAAACATGAGGCCAGTGGGCCTGGCAGTTTGACTGAGGTGGTAAGGCCGTTGGGCCTAGCTGTGATGACAGGTGATGTTAAAATATTTTATACCAATGGGTACATCTGCTACTCGTCACAGGTAAGTTCTTTGTGTGATCTCCGGTACACGATCCAACCCCACCTGGCTTGGACTCTGTACTGATGATACCCCCGTTGTTTGCTTATGCCACGGTTTGTTGTGCTACCTTGTTGCTACCCACTTGGAATGTCGTGAGTAGACACATGCCATGTTTAGATTATTATTATTATTGTTGGTTACTTGTTGCCTGATTACTTGACTGTTCATGTCTTGTGGTTTTTTTCTTGCGAGTACATCATTGTACTCAGACTGGCTTTTCATGTGGCCAGACGTTGAGAGGATTCTTCTACTACCATAGCTAGGAGATGGAGCAAGAGTGAAAGGGCATGGTTGCCCCCATGTGTTGTTTTGGTAATTAATGACAATCTCTATGGACTAATGTGTGCTTTGAGTTATATTTGCAGTGTTGGTCCGTATGGAATGATTGTACTCCATATGTTGGAGTCAAGGCTAAAAGAAGAAGACTATATGTTGATCAAGGCTAAGTGCAAGTTGATCAACATACAAGACTAGGGCATGTGAAGAAGAAGATCATTTGTTGATCAAGATCCTATGTTGTCCATGGTGGATGGCGTCACGTGGTGATCATCAAGATAAAGGCCATGTGAAGATATGTCGAAGAATGCCTCTCCCATCTTGGTGTATGGGGGAGCAATATGCGTGTCTTCACCAAGCGAAGCAAAATCAAGAAAGGTGATCCACTTGAGAGTAGATCAAGATCGTCATCATCTAGCTCAAGTGGAATGCGCAAGGCAAAGGTATGATCTTGATAGGGTTTCTATTTTACCGGTCTCGCGGTGTAGTTGTGAGACCGGGTTTTAGGATAGGTAACCGTACTATCAAGAGGGGCTCTCAAGTGAGCTTTAGCGTATCGGTTGTAGAGAGCTCAAACCTTTGCATCCTTGGCATCATCTTTATTGGTTCCTATTTGGCTCTTATCGTGGTGTGGTACTGGTGCTTGTCGTGCTTGTCATGACATGTAACATCCCAAGTTTTTCAAATTCTGAAAAATCAAAAAAACTTTTTGAAAAATACACTTCTGTGTTTTGAAAATTTTCAAAACAAGCATGGCATTCATGTTTTCACTGCATTTGTGCATTGTGCTCCTGGTTGTATGAAGTTTCAAAAGAATAAAAAATCTATTTTCTTATATTATTAAATAGCAATTACCATTTAAATGCCCAAGGGTATTTTGGTAATTTATTTTGAGTAAAAATAACAAAAATGAGTTTATCATGGTTTATACTACATGATACTACTCATATTATTTTTCTGGATTTTATTTGAGTTCAAAAAGATTTTATAAAAGCCTATTTGTTATTTTTGACATAAAGGTGTCAATTATGTAAATATGCCATATTTTGTTTTTATTTAAAAATAAAATATTATGGAAAAGGTTCCAAAGTATTTAAAAGGATTATTTTGATTTTACAAAATTATTCGAATTGGTTTGAATCAGTTTGAACTAATATTTGAAAAGTTATTTGCTTTTCTGAAAACAGAAAATTAGAAAAAGAAAAGGAACAAAAAAAAAGGAGGAGAAAGCCAGGCCGGCCGAACCAGCCCAGCGGCCCAGCACCATCCCCGCTCTTCTCACCCGCGCGCAGCCCGCCAGAAGCCCGCAGCTCTCCCCCTCCCGCTGACTGGTGGACCCCACAAGTCAGCACCGACACCTACGTCTTCTTCCCCTTTTCACGCGCGCGTCTACGGCAACTACCGGCCGGCGATCAAGGTCATCAATCCAGGCCATTAAGGCCATGATTCGCTTCCCCGTTGGCACCTACTTAATCCCCACCCCAGCCTCTCTCGTTTGCCCCCGAAAGCGCCCTCAAAGAGCCGCTAGGCTGCCCGTGCTCGAGCTCGACTTCCGCCACTGTCACCGGCGAGGTTTCTTCATTTCCGGCGAACTCCGGCAATCCCGAGCCCTCTCTCAACTCCCTACCTCTCTATTTTCGTCGTGCGCATCTTGCTGACATGGTTTGGCATTTGTTTGTGCCCCAGATCAACGCCTTCGTCCTTGACCGACGACCACCGCCGCGGGAGCCAAGTCCGGCGAGGAATTTCCGGCGAACCGGAGCTCCTAGACGTTGACCACCGCGCCACCGAGTTCTCCTCGACGTCCTTCATCCCTTGGTAACGAAACCCATCTCCCTCTCTTCCTCTTTTCGCCGGAACGCGCGACGCCGGCCATGTCGCCGCCACGGTTGGGTCACCGGAGCAACTCCGGCAGCCGCCCACTGAAACCCTAGATCTGAGGCCGTTAGATCTATTTTGAACGGCCAAGATTAGATCTATTTAAACGAACCGGTACGGTCCAGTCAGCGTGCACAGTCAGCACACAGTCAGCACCCCCAGCCAATCAGAAGCCGCCAAGTCAGATCCAGTCAGCGCCAGCGTGGAGTAGATTTTCTGGATTTATTTTAATCTGTTTATTTTGCAGAAAAGCCCCTGCAACTTAGAATTATCATAACTTTTTATCTGTTCGGCCAAATTCAAATATTTTTATATATTTGAAATCCTTAGAACCTGTAGAATCTTTCTGGCGTTTTAGTTTTCTGTTTTGACAAGTTTAAATTTATTTGAATTTCAAATGTGAAATTTGAGTAAATTTGTCATAACTCTAGTTTAAAAATAGCTTTTTGAGTAAATCCAATTGGGTTAGTTTAGTTTTGAAACCCTCTGTCCAGTAGGACAAACTCCATATTTTCTGTAATTAGTTATTTAACAGTAGTTTTCAATTTGTGTTTATTCCCTTTTTGGGAATTGCTTTGTATTGTTGTTATAATAAAAATTGTTTTAATTGCATTTGGACTTCATGCATATTTCTAAAACCAGAAAACTTAGTTTAATATTTTTCCTATGATTTTAATTGCATTTCATACATAGCATATTTTTGTTGTATTGTTATTATTTTTGTATGATTATTGTTGTTCTGTTTGTTTATGTGTGGCTTGTTTATTTTATTAGTTTATTCGGAGAGTCACGAAGACTTTGGTGGTTGCTACTCCTGCCACTCCTGTTGCCAAGGCAAGTGGCACACTCATGAAATTCCTATTATTTTGATATATGCATTGTTGTAGCTTTTACTTAGAAAATTTACATGATAGGCTTATTAGTATTGCTATGCTAGACCTGTTTAGTATTACCCTAGAATATTCCTAAGTGTCTAGTACCTATATGATAACTTAGTAGAATAGGTAAATGCTATGCTATGTGTTTTGTATCAAAAGCTAATGAAAATTCTACTAAGTAATAAACTACCTGGGTGGGTGGTTGGAATAAAGCAATTCCCCATATATGGGAGGATGAATTGTAGAAGAGGGTGATTCCCTATTTTGGGAGGAAGGATCATACGTGGTCCCCTGACTTAGGAGGATGAATCACACTTGCGGAATGCCACCCAGGATCAAAGGGATTTGAAGTTACTCCAAGTGAGGATTGCTTCCAGTGCAGCCACTAGTCATATGGGCTCTGTCTTGACGGAGTAAGTTGTGTGGACCTGGGTCAGTTAGATCTGATGATGTAGAGGGATAGGACGGCAGTGATCTCGCTAGTAGTACCACGGGAAGACACTTCTGAAAAAGTCTCGTCTCGATCTTCTCCTTTCCTTTTCACTAAATGAGGGTGAAGGACAGAATGGGTTGATCGAGTCTAGTGGGAAAAGTGCCACAAACTCTCGAGAGTATAAAACTATGATCATAGCCGTGTCCCCGGTTACGGACAATTCTGAGCAGCTGAACAAGGACGTCAACGGAGGATCCCAACATTCCAATTTCTCTAAGTTAAAATTTTGATGGGTGAACAAGGGGGATTTGAGACACTGGTGCGCCCAGGGATGTCTCTTAAAGTTTTGGAAAGAAAGAATTGGTTTTGAAAGAATAGGATAAAATTGGCTTTATGCAAAATAGCCTTCAAACTCCACAAGCCAAATATGCATATAGGTTATTAGAGTTGTTCTAGTATGAGTCCACAAAGTGTCACTTGCCAGTTCCATTTTATGGTTCTGACCCACCTTGTTGATATCTTTTATCAGGTTGTTCTGACGTTGAGTGAGGTTTCGTTAGGGGTTTCGAGTCTGCAACCAACATGTTTCGCCTATGGCTACATGAAGATTGGGACTCCATGCAATAATATTTAGTCTTCCGCTGTTATTTTTGTTTATGCTAGCTTCGAGCTATGCAAAGTTGTAATGGATTATTTTAAGTCTGGATCATTTTTGTAATAAATTGATACAATGTTATGGTATTCATCGTAAACTGTGTGTGCAAATGATTCGATCCAGGGATTTGCACTATACACAGGGATCTTGCCAAATTTTAAGTGCAGGTCCGCTACAGATGGTATCAGAGCGTAATGTTGCCTGTAGGCTCGAAAACCTTAGGTTGGGATTAGAAATAAGAAAGACCATAGGAACAAAATTCTATTTTCTTCTTATCGAAATCTTTCCAAACATCTTTCTTGTACCTTTCTCAACTATTGCTTTCAAAATTATCTCATCTTGTTCTAGACCATCCTCAAAGAATCCATCAAGAAAGGACCAATGATGATTAACTTGAAGCACAGAAGAAGATATAGTTTTGACCACCACTTTACATAGTTGATTAGTTATAGCTTCACGTTAGAGTATTGACCTATCAAAATGTGGTATGGCAGTACTAGTATGCTCGTGTTAGAACCTATATCGTGTTAGTTAAGTTTTCAAAACCTTATTTTTCGAATTTATAAAATTCTTGACTTGTTTTACTGTGTGATCGTTTGCTTGTTGCTGATTGTTGTTAATTGTTTGTATGGGTAGAAATATTCCTTTAGATCTTTCTTTCTATGCTCATCTATGCTAAACCCCAACAGATGCCTCCTCGCCGTGACCCCGACAACAACAACGACCAGATGCAGCAGATGATGGCAGCACAGACGCAACTGATGAACATGATGGCTCAATTTTTGGCGAACCAGAATGCACCACCACCACCTCGTCCACCGCCACCACCACCACCCCCAGTGGATAGTCTTGCCAGATTTCTGAGGCTGAGACCCAATAAGTTCTCTACAGCCACTGAACCCATTGTAGCGGATGACTGGCTATGTTCTGTGCACAAGGATCTCGTCACTTGTGAGTGCAATGATGCTGAGATGGTAAGATTCACTGCTCACCTACTTGAGGGACCAGCAGCACAGTGGTGGGAGACCTACCAGATTACTCACCCATTAACTGGACTCACATGGGACACTTTCAAGGAAGGATTCCGCAATGCTCACATTTCCTCAGGAATCATGAACCTGAAGAAAGATGAATTTCGCAATCTGAGGCAAGGTAACAGGACTCTGAAGGAATACATGGATGATTTTTGTGCTCTGTCACGCTATGCTCCAGAGGACATTGATACTGATGCTAAGAGGAAGGATAAATTCCTTAGTGGACTCTGTGGTGAACTGAAGATACCCTTGTCAGTGGCATATGCACCAAATTATCAAGCTCTACTGGACCAAGCCATCACACTGGACAACAATATACAGAAGGAGGAGAACAGGAAAAGGAAGTATAATGGAAACAAGTACAACTCAGAATCTACACACAAGAAGGCCAAGTACCATGGTGGACACAGCCACAACCATCGGGGTCAAGAGCACAATGGAGGAAACAAAGGAGGTAATGGAGAATACAAGGACAATGACCACAATGGCCACAACAATGGGAACCACAATGGTCAGAATCATCATCACCATGCAGGAAAGAAAGACCTTAGTCACATTCAATGCTTCAAGTGCAAGCAGATGGGGCATTATTCGACTGAATGTCCGGAAAGGAAGACTGAAGAAGCTGGCAAACCCAACTCTCTCGAGAAGGGACATGTGAACCATGTTCATGTGGGAAGAGCATTCATTAAGCCTAGTATGGTGAACGGTACACTACTAACTACTTACCTCAATCATTGTTCTTCATCTACAACATAAGAGGATTAAGGATGTTAAGTCATGGCTCATCTTTAAACCACAACATGTACCGTAGATGGAGGATAAGAGTTCCAGAATACCAACAAAAGTTTCTTTTAAGGGTGGTAGCTCACCCCGTTTCCTAAAACCAGAGATCACAAACCCATTTCTTTCTAGCCTCTTCGAATCTCGGGGATGAGATTCCTTTTAAGGGTGGTAGTCTGTAACATCCCAAGATTTTCAAATTTTTGAAAATTCAGAGGGATCAAAAACTTTTTGTTGTTTTGTTTCAAAACTCAAAATCATGCATGGCATTCATAAGCATCATGTGTTTGTTGCATTTGAATTGCTTGAATTAGTAAAAGATTTCAAAATTAAAAATATATTTTATTAATTGACATAGAGGGTGCAAAGTAACCCTAGTCAATATTTCAAATATTTGATTTTATTTGATGACAAGACTAGTGCCAAGGTGTACCTTTTGAAATAAGCTTTTCAAAATATATTTTCTCAAATTTTTGCCAAAGATTTTAGAGTTGTTTTGAATTCTATTTTGAAAACAGAAAATGGGAAAAAGTTTGCAGTTCAAAAAAAAAATAGAAACGGCCAAACTGGCCGAAACCAGCCGAATGGCCTAGCCGCGGCCCATCTCTCCCACGCCCCGCAGCCCAGCACCGTCCGCGCCCTCTCCCTTTCTCTCCCTCACGCTGACAGGTGGGACCCACCTGTCAGGTCGTCCCCTTCCCCTAATCGCGGCCGCGGCCATGGCGCCTCCGGTGATCACGCCGACGGCCATTAAGGCCATTAACCGCCCCGGCGTCCGTGCCCTTTAAAAGCCCTTGCTCCCCTCATCTCTCCCACCCCCGAGAACCCTAGCCAGCGCCGCCGGGCTGCCGGTTTTCTTCGCCGCACCGCCGCCACTGCCGCCGGTAAGCAGAGCTCGCCGTCGTGCACTCCGGCCATCCCCTCCTCTCTACTGCAACCCCTCTAACTCCCCATCTTCTTCTCTCTCTCGTGGACAGGTTTTGGCGCCCGTTCTCTCAAGGCAACGACCGGTCCGTCATCAACCTCATTCGGCCGCCGCCCGCACCAAATCCGGCGAGGAATTTCCCGGCGAAGGAGCACGTGCCCGAGCAGCAGCCCTCGCCACCGAACTCACCTCGACGCCCTGTTTCCCCACGGTGAGAAAGCCCCGCCCATGCACTCCTCCTCTCGCCGGAACGCCGATGCCGAGCCGTCGCCGCCGCGCGCCTCCGCTCGACGGAACCCTAGCTCCGGCCGGCCCCCTGTCTTTAGATCTGAGCCGTTGGATCTAGATCCAACGGCTGACTTTTATTTCTCAACCCGAATCGGTACCGGCCAGTGTGGTCTTGCCACGTCGGATCCCAGTCAGCGCTGAGTCAGCAGCCACGTCAGCCCTACTTTCTGGCATTTTAGCCGAATTATTTTAATTAGGCTATTTTGCAGAAAAGCCCCTGCTTATTAAAACATTCATAACTTTTTATTGGCTGGGCCATTTTCAGAGAACTTTATATTTTTGGAAACCTCAGAACCTGTAGAATAATTTAGACTAGTTTGTTTTCTGTTTTGCCAAATTGAAAATTATTCAAATTTCAAATGTGAAATTTGAGTAATTTTGGCATAACTTTTAATCTATAAATTATTTTAAAATGTTTTCTTCTGCAAAAATGCTACTTTTAGTGGTCCCTGTCCAGTAGCATTTTTGTGGAATACTTTTGCATCATGCATATTTAATTGCTTTATAAAATCTCTTGCATTAGTATTTTGACTATTGTTTTTGTTGTAAATCTTTTAAACAATTAAAATATGAATCATGAGCATCATGCATATAGTTTATAAACAGAATGTTATAACTTTTGAATGTATTTAATTTGAACTTGTGTTAGTTGCATCTTTCTCATGCATTCATATTTTATTGTATTGCTTTGTCCTTTGCTTTGTTTTGATTGTTGTGTTGTTGCTTTGTTTGTTTAGACTGTGAAGAGTGCCAGGAGTGTGAGTGCTGTGACAACTCGTACGACAATCAAGGCAAGTGATATACACATTTCATAAATGACCTACTATTTTTGGTATATATGCATGGTAGGCTTTTCAGTAGAAATGCATGTGTAGGTTGTTTTACCAAGTATTGCTATGCTATGCAAACCTGATAGGATAGCCACATGTCCTATATGGTAGTGACCTAATTTAATTTAGTTGATTGGCTTGCTGCAAAAATGATGGTTTTATTGTAGTTAAGTTAAGGAAAATTTCTACTAAATTAAATTACTACCTGGGTGGATTGGTTGGCTTTCGGAGGCGATGTTGAGTGGCTGCTCAGGCCCATTTTAATGGTGTGAACCTGAGTATGTACACTTGTGGATTGCCACCCAGGGTTTGAGATTAAAGTCACGCCGTGTTTGTTTGCCTGACCGTGCAACCACTAGTCATATGGGCTCTGTCTTGACGGAGTAAGTTGTGTGGACCTGGGTCAGTGAGATCTGATGATGTAGAGGGATAGGACGGCAGTGATCTCGCTAGTAGTACCATGGGAAGACACTTCTGAAAAAGTCTCGTCTCGGTCTTCTCCTTTCCTTTTCACTAAATGAGGGTTAAGGATAGAATGGGTTGATCGAGTCTAGTGGGGAAAGTGCCACAAACTCTCGAGAGTAGAAAACTATGATCATAGCCGTGTCCCCGGTAACGGACAATTCACGAGTGACCAGACATGGATGTCGACAGAAGATCTCTTCATTCCAATTTCTTAAATAAAATTTGATGGGTGAACATGGGGGATGTGAGACACTGGTGCGCCCAGGGATGTCTCTTAAAGTTTTGGAAAAGAAAGAAATGATTTTGAAAGTATAGGATAAAATTGGCTTTCCGCAAATAGCCTTGAAACTCCACCAGCCAAATAAGCATGTAGATTTAGTCTTGCCAATTATATGCCACCAGTATATTACTTGCCGGCCTGTCACAAGGTTTTGACCCAAATTCTCTGGGCTGCAACGTTAATGTTGCAGGTTACTATGATGACGAGTGAGGACGTTCCGAGCTTACAACCAACATGAACGCCAGTGGCTCATGAAGATGATGGAGCTCTGTGTTATTATTTTGTCTGCGTGTGGACTCTGAAATAAGGTGTTGGACCATTTACATGTTTAAAGCTAGCCTTGTGCTATGCGAAGATGTAATGGATTATTTTAATCCTGGATCATTCGTGTCACGTTGTAATAATTTGACATTTATGCATGGTATTACATCTTTTATGAATTGCTATCCGTACTCGATCCAGGGAATAGCATATTTCATGATGTGTGCTTGCTTTTCTAAGCGAGGGCACTACAAGATGGTATCAGAGCACTGTGTTGCCTGTAGGTTCGAAACCCTAGGATTGGATTATAAATAGGAGAAGATCTAGGATTAAAAAAAAACTATTTTATTGAATTTTCTTAAAAAGGAAATATTTGCAAGTTATCTTTTCTCATACTCTCATCTACTATTCACTTTCTAAGATATATTTCCTTATTTAGTATGACCCATTTTGTGGATACAACTCTGGTGGTAGAAGAACAAAGGAGACGAAGACAAGACAGTTGAAGTTTACAAATCAGTACATAGTCTTCACCAAGATACACAATGTTGAAGGTCAAAGAAGAACTTGAAGAAATTTAAGAAGAGATAGATGAGACCACCAGTTTAGTTACCTTGTTAGAACACGATAACATGATAGTGTATTGATCATACTTACTTAGTTGGTATGGCAATATTAGGTCGTTTGTTTGTGTTTGAACCATGTTGCTTGATGTTTGCTAGATGTTGTTTGTAGATGAGTTGCCTTGATCTGCTAGTTATGGGTAGAACTTCTTTTAGTCTCTTTCTACCTCCACTCATCTCTGATAAACCCAACCAGATGCATCCCCAATATGCCAACTGGAGTTATTTACCTCTTGGATTGCAATGACCCATAGCCACCTCCATGCAAAGATGCAACAAAGAAGTCAACAACTGAAGCGTAGTATGGAAAGCCTACTACATCAAGGAGGAGAAGCAATGAAGAATCTCCAACATGTAAAATGACATTGTGCAGGAGTTTTTGCAACCCATAGTTTTGAAGATCGATAGTTTAGCTCAGGTTTGTCTTACAGATTGGAAACTTTCTGTTAGACATGTGAGATCGACCGAGTGTTAGCTTACGAGATTCACCAAACCAAGTACAAGGTAATGAGTGAGTGCGACATGGACTGGCCCCCATGGCGACTACTCATATCATTCGCTGTTGCTATGAGGAATGGTAAATCTGAGTGACAAACCTATAAGAGAGTCGACGATGAGCCTAAACAACATGGAAGTATTATAACCCTATGTGAGGCAAGGATAAACCTCAACGCTCATGAAGAAGAAGGAGTCCAGCAAATTGAAGTGTTGACCAACCATGAGAGTTCGTTAGAAATGGCGTAGTGCTTGCACTGAAGAAAGTCAACCAGAGAGAAGCAACATGACAAAAGACAATACAGAGATGGATGACATGATGTGGTGAAATCCTGTCATCTTGGACTTCTGGTGGACCCAAAGAGTAAACCTTCAGTGTCCTAAGTTACTTGAAGAGACACCCAACAATTGGAATTGAAGCATATGATACAAGGGTCCACACATTTCCATATGGACCTTAGTCCAAAGACAAGAGCTCAAGACTGCCTACAAAAGTTTATTTTAAGGGTGGTAGCCCACCCAGTTGCCTAAACCCGGAGATCCCAAAACCTTCTTTCTTTCTAGCCTCTTCGAATCTCGGGACGAGATTCCCTTTAAGGGTGGTAGTCTGTAACATCCCAAGTTTTTCAAATTCTGAAAAATCAAAAAAACTTTTTGAAAAATACACTTCTGTGTTTTGAAAATTTTCAAAACAAGCATGGCATTCATGTTTTCACTGCATTTGTGCATTGTGCTCCTGGTTGTATGAAGTTTCAAAAGAATAAAAAATCTATTTTCTTATATTATTAAATAGCAATTACCATTTAAATGCCCAAGGGTATTTTGGTAATTTATTTTGAGTAAAAATAACAAAAATGAGTTTATCATGGTTTATACTACATGATACTACTCATATTATTTTTCTGGATTTTATTTGAGTTCAAAAAGATTTTATAAAAGCCTATTTGTTATTTTTGACATAAAGGTGTCAATTATGTAAATATGCCATATTTTGTTTTTATTTAAAAATAAAATATTATGGAAAAGGTTCCAAAGTATTTAAAAGGATTATTTTGATTTTACAAAATTATTCGAATTGGTTTGAATCAGTTTGAACTAATATTTCAAAAGTTATTTGCTTTTCTGAAAACAGAAAATTAGAAAAAGAAAAGGAACAAAAAAAAAGGAGGAGAAAGCCAGGCCGGCCGAACCAGCCCAGCGGCCCAGCACCATCCCCGCTCTTCTCACCCGCGCGCAGCCCGCCAGAAGCCCGCAGCTCTCCCCCTCCCGCTGACTGGTGGACCCCACAAGTCAGCACCGACACCTACGTCTTCTTCCCCTTTTCACGCGCGCGTCTACGGCAACTACCGGCCGGCGATCAAGGTCATCAATCCAGGCCATTAAGGCCATGATTCGCTTCCCCGTTGGCACCTACTTAATCCCCTCCCCAGCCTCTCTCGTTTGCCCCCGAAAGCGCCCTCAAAGAGCCGCTAGGCTGCCCGTGCTCGAGCTCGACTTCCGCCACTGTCGCCGGCGAGGTTTCTTCATTTCCGGCGAACTCCGGCAATCCCGAGCCCTCTCTCAACTCCCTACCTCTCTATTTTCGTCGTGCGCATCTTGCTGACATGGTTTGGCATTTGTTTGTGCCCCAGATCAACGCCTTCGTCCTTGACCGACGACCACCGCCGCGGGAGCCAAGTCCGGCTGAGGAATTTCCGGCGAACCGGAGCTCCTAGACGTCGACCACCGCGCCACCGAGTTCTCCTCGACGTCCTTCATCCCTTGGTAACGAAACCCCTCTCCCTCTCTTCCTCTTTTCGCCGGAACGCACGACGCCGGCCATGTCGCCGCCACGGTTGGGTCACCGGAGCAACTCCGGCAGCCGCCCACTGAACCCTAGATCTGAGGCCGTTAGATCTATTTTGAACGGCCAAGATTAGATCTATTTAAACGAACCGGTACGGTCCAGTCAGCGTGCACAGTCAGCACACAGTCAGCACCCCCAGCCAATTAGAAGCCGCCAAGTCAGATCCAGTCAGCGCCAGCGTGGAGTAGATTTTCTGGATTTATTTTAATCTGTTTATTTTGCAGAAAAGCCCTGCAACTTAGAATTATCATAACTTTTTATCTGTTCGGCCAAATTCAAATATTTTTATATATTTGAAATCCTTAGAACCTGTAGAATCTTTCTGGCGTTTTAGTTTTCTGTTTTGACAAGTTTAAATTTATTTGAATTTCAAATGTGAAATTTGAGTAAATTTGTCATAACTCTAGTTTAAAAATAGCTTTTTGAGTAAATCCAATTGGGTTAGTTTAGTTTTGAAACCCTCTGTCCAGTAGGACAAACTCCATATTTTCTGTAATTAGTTATTTAACAGTAGTTTTCAATTTGTGTTTATTCCCTTTTTGGGAATTGCTTTGTATTGTTGTTATAATAAAAATTGTTTTAATTGCATTTGGACTTCATGCATATTTCTAAAACCAGAAAACTTAGTTTAATGTTTTTCCTATGATTTTAATTGCATTTCATACATAGCATATTTTTGTTGTATTGTTATTATTTTTGTATGATTATTGTTGTTCTGTTTGTTTATGTGTGGCTTGTTATTTTATTAGTTTATTCGGAGAGTCACGAAGACTTTGGTGGTTGCTACTCCTGCCACTCCTGTTGCCAAGGCAAGTGGCACACTCATGAAATTCCTATTATTTTGATATATGCATTGTTGTAGCTTTTACTTAGAAAATTTGCATGATAGGCTTATTAGTATTGCTATGCTAGACCTGTTTAGTATTACCCTAGAATATTCCTAAGTGTCTAGTACCTATATGATAACTTAGTAGTATAGGTAAATGCTATGCTATGTGTTTTGTATCAAAAGCTAATGAAAATTCTACTAAGTAATAAACTACCTGGGTGGGTGGTTGGAATAAAGCAATTCCCCATATATGGGAGGATGAATTGTAGAAGAGGGTGATTCCCTATTTTGGGAGGAAGGATCATACGTGGTCCCCTGACTTAGCAGGATGAATCACACTTGCGGAATGCCACCCAGGATCAAAGGGATTTGAAGTTACTCCAAGTGAGGATTGCTTCCAGTGCAGCCACTAGTCATATGGGCTCTGTCTTGACGGAGTAAGTTGTGTGGACCTGGGTCAGTGAGATCTGATGATGTAGAGGGATAGGACGGCAGTGATCTCGCTAGTAGTACCACGGGAAGACACTTCTGAAAAAGTCTCGTCTCGATCTTCTCCTTTCCTTTTCACTAAATGAGGGTGAAGGACAGAATGGGTTGATCGAGTCTAGTGGGGAAGTGCCACAAACTCTCGAGAGTATAAAACTATGATCATAGCCGTGTCCCCGGTAACGGACAATTCACGAGTGACCAGACATGGATGTCGACAGAAGATCTCTTCATTCCAATTTCTTAAATAAAATTTGATGGGTGAACATGGGGGATGTGAGACACTGGTGCGCCCAGGGATGTCTCTTAAAGTTTTGGAAAAGAAAGAAATGATTTTGAAAGTATGGGATAAAATTGGCTTTCCGCAAATAGCCTTGAAACTCCACCAGCCAAATAAGCATGTAGATTTAGTCTTGCCAATTATATGCCACCAGTATATTACTTGCCGGCCTGTCACAAGGTTTTGACCCAAATTCTCTGGGCTGCAACGTTAATGTTGCAGGTTACTATGATGACGAGTGAGGACGTTCCGAGCTTACAACCAACATGAACGCCAGTGGCTCATGAAGATGATGGAGCTCTGTGTTATTATTTTGTCTGCGTGTGGACTCTGAAATAAGGTGTTGGACCATTTACATGTTTAAAGCTAGCCTTGTGCTATGCGAAGATGTAATGGATTATTTTAATCCTGGATCATTCGTGTCACGTTGTAATAATTTGACATTTATGCATGGTATTACATCTTTTATGAATTGCTATCCGTACTCGATCCAGGGAATAGCATATTTCATGATGTGTGCTTGCTTTTCTAAGCGAGGGCACTACAAGATGGTATCAGAGCACTGTGTTGCCTGTAGGATCGAAACCCTAGGATTGGATTAGAAATAGGAGAAGATCTAGGATTAAAAAAAACTATTTTATTGAATTTTCTTAAAAAGGAAATACTTGCAAGTTATCTTTTCTCATACTCTCATCTACTATTCACTTTCTAAGATATATTTCCTTATTTAGTATGAACCATTTTGTGGATACAACTCTGGTGGTAGAAGAACAAAGGAGACGAAGACAAGACAGTTGAAGTTTACAAATCAGTACATAGTCTTCACCAAGATACACAATGTTGAAGGTCAAAGAAGAACTTGAAGAAATTTAAGAAGAGATAGATGAGACCACCAGTTTAGTTACCTTGTTAGAACAACGATAACATGATAGTGTATTGATCATACTTACTTAGTTGGTATGGCAATATTAGGTCGTTTGTTTGTGTTTGAACCATGTTGCTTGATGTTTGCTAGATGTTGTTTGTAGATGAGTTGCCTTGATCTGCTAGTTATGGGTAGAACTTCTTTTAGTCTCTTTCTACCTCCACTCATCTCTGATAAACCCAACCAGATGCATCCCCAATATGCCAACTGGAGTTATTTACCTCTTGGATTGCAATGACCCATAGCCACCTCCATGCAAAGATGCAACAAAGAAGTCAACAACTGAAGCGTAGTATGGAAAGCCTACTACATCAAGGAGGAGAAGCAATGAAGAATCTCCAACATGTAAAATGACATTGTGCAGGAGTTTTTGCAACCCATAGTTTTGAAGATCGATAGTTTAGCTCAGGTTTGTCTTACAGATTGGAAACTTTCTGTTAGACATGTGAGATCGACCGAGTGTTAGCTTACGAGATTCACCAAACCAAGTACAAGGTAATGAGTGAGTGCGACATGGACTGGCCCCCATGGCGACTACTCATATCATTCGCTGTTGCTATGAGGAATGGTAAATCTGAGTGACAAACCTATAAGAGAGTCGACGATGAGCCTAAACAACATGGAAGTATTATAACCCTATGTGAGGCAAGGATAAACCTCAACGCTCATGAAGAAGAAGGAGTCCAGCAAATTGAAGTGTTGACCAACCATGAGAGTTCGTTAGAAATGGCGTAGTGCTTGCACTGAAGAAAGTCAACCAGAGAAGCAACATGACAAAAGACAATACAGAGATGGATGACATGATGTGGTGAAATCCTGTCATCTTGGACTTCTGGTGGACCCAAAGAGTAAACCTTCAGTGTCCTAAGTTACTTGAAGAGACACCCAACAATTGGAATTGAAGCATATGATACAAGGGTCCACACATTTCCATATGGACCTTAGTCCAAAGACAAGAGCTCAAGACTGCCTACAAAAGTTTATTTTAAGGGTGGTAGCCCACCCAGTTGCCTAAACCCGGAGATCCCAAAACCTTCTTTCTTTCTAGCCTCTTCGAATCTCGGGACGAGATTCCTTTAAGGGTGGTAGTCTGTAACATCCCAAGTTTTTCAAATTCTGAAAAATCAAAAAACTTTTTGAAAAATACACTTCTGTGTTTTGAAAATTTTCAAAACAAGCATGGCATTCATGTTTTCACTGCATTTGTGCATTGTGCTCCTGGTTGTATGAAGTTTCAAAAGAATAAAAAATCTATTTTCTTATATTATTAAATAGCAATTACCATTTAAATGCCCAAGGGTATTTTGGTAATTTATTTTGAGTAAAAATAACAAAAATGAGTTTATCATGGTTTATACTACATGATACTACTCATATTATTTTTCTGGATTTTATTTGAGTTCAAAAAGATTTTATAAAAGCCTATTTGTTATTTTTGACATAAAGGTGTCAATTATGTAAATATGCCATATTTTGTTTTTATTTAAAAATAAAATATTATGGAAAAGGTTCCAAAGTATTTAAAAGGATTATTTTGATTTTACAAAATTATTCGAATTGGTTTGAATCAGTTTGAACTAATATTTCAAAAGTTATTTGCTTTTCTGAAAACAGAAAATTAGAAAAAGAAAAGGAACAAAAAAAAAGGAGGAGAAAGCCAGGCCGGCCGAACCAGCCCAGCGGCCCAGCACCATCCCCGCTCTTCTCACCCGCGCGCAGCCCGCCAGAAGCCCGCAGCTCTCCCCCTCCCGCTGACTGGTGGACCCCACAAGTCAGCACCGACACCTACGTCTTCTTCCCCTTTTCACGCGCGCGTCTACGGCAACTACCGGCCGGCGATCAAGGTCATCAATCCAGGCCATTAAGGCCATGATTCGCTTCCCCGTTGGCACCTACTTAATCCCCTCCCCAGCCTCTCTCGTTTGCCCCCGAAAGCGCCCTCAAAGAGCCGCTAGGCTGCCCGTGCTCGAGCTCGACTTCCGCCACTGTCGCCGGCGAGGTTTCTTCATTTCCGGCGAACTCCGGCAATCCCGAGCCCTCTCTCAACTCCCTACCTCTCTATTTTCGTCGTGCGCATCTTGCTGACATGGTTTGGCATTTGTTTGTGCCCCAGATCAACGCCTTCGTCCTTGACCGACGACCACCGCCGCGGGAGCCAAGTCCGGCGAGGAATTTCCGGCGAACCGGAGCTCCTAGACGTCGACCACCGCGCCACCGAGTTCTCCTCGACGTCCTTCATCCCTTGGTAACGAAACCCCTCTCCCTCTCTTCCTCTTTTCGCCGGAACGCACGACGCCGGCCATGTCGCCGCCACGGTTGGGTCACCGGAGCAACTCCGGCAGC
The DNA here is from genome assembly GCA_012064385.1 of Puccinellia tenuiflora. Taxonomy (NCBI): domain Eukaryota; kingdom Viridiplantae; phylum Streptophyta; class Magnoliopsida; order Poales; family Poaceae; genus Puccinellia; species Puccinellia tenuiflora. The sequence continues at coordinate 1,112,354 of QRDG01000467.1, forward strand.
CGCCCACTGAAACCCTAGATCTGAGGCCGTTAGATCTATTTTGAACGGCCAAGATTAGATCTATTTAAACGAACCGGTACGGTCCAGTCAGCGTGCACAGTCAGCACACAGTCAGCACCCCCAGCCAATTAGAAGCCGCCAAGTCAGATCCAGTCAGCGCCAGCGTGGAGTAGATTTTCTGGATTTATTTTAATCTGTTTATTTTGCAGAAAAGCCCCTGCAACTTAGAATTATCATAACTTTTTATCTGTTCGGCCAAATTCAAATATTTTTATATATTTGAAATCCTTAGAACCTGTAGAATCTTTCTGGCGTTTTAGTTTTCTGTTTTGACAAGTTTAAATTTATTTGAATTTCAAATGTGAAATTTGAGTAAATTTGTCATAACTCTAGTTTAAAAATAGCTTTTTGAGTAAATCCAATTGGGTTAGTTTAGTTTTGAAACCCTCTGTCCAGTAGGACAAACTCCATATTTTCTGTAATTAGTTATTTAACAGTAGTTTTCAATTTGTGTTTATTCCCTTTTTGGGAATTGCTTTGTATTGTTGTTATAATAAAAATTGTTTTAATTGCATTTGGACTTCATGCATATTTCTAAAACCAGAAAACTTAGTTTAATGTTTTTCCTATGATTTTAATTGCATTTCATACATAGCATATTTTTGTTGTATTGTTATTATTTTTGTATGATTATTGTTGTTCTGTTTGTTTATGTGTGGCTTGTTTATTTTATTAGTTTATTCGGAGAGTCACGAAGACTTTGGTGGTTGCTACTCCTGCCACTCCTGTTGCCAAGGCAAGTGGCACACTCATGAAATTCCTATTATTTTGATATATGCATTGTTGTAGCTTTTACTTAGAAAATTTGCATGATAGGCTTATTAGTATTGCTATGCTAGACCTGTTTAGTATTACCCTAGAATATTCCTAAGTGTCTAGTACCTATATGATAACTTAGTAGTATAGGTAAATGCTATGCTATGTGTTTTGTATCAAAAGCTAATGAAAATTCTACTAAGTAATAAACTACCTGGGTGGGTGGTTGGAATAAAGCAATTCCCCATATATGGGAGGATGAATTGTAGAAGAGGGTGATTCCCTATTTTGGGAGGAAGGATCATACGTGGTCCCCTGACTTAGCAGGATGAATCACACTTGCGGAATGCCACCCAGGATCAAAGGGATTTGAAGTTACTCCAAGTGAGGATTGCTTCCAGTGCAGCCACTAGTCATATGGGCTCTGTCTTGACGGAGTAAGTTGTGTGGACCTGGGTCAGTGAGATCTGATGATGTAGAGGGATAGGACGGCAGTGATCTCGCTAGTAGTACCACGGGAAGACACTTCTGAAAAAGTCTCGTCTCGATCTTCTCCTTTCCTTTTCACTAAATGAGGGTGAAGGACAGAATGGGTTGATCGAGTCTAGTGGGGAAGTGCCACAAACTCTCGAGAGTATAAAACTATGATCATAGCCGTGTCCCCGGTTACGGACAATTCTGAGCAGCTGAACAAGGACGTCAACGGAGGATCCTAACATTCCAATTTCTCTAAGTTAAAATTTTGATGGGTGAACAAGGGGGATTTGAGACACTGGTGCGCCCAGGGATGTCTCTTAAAGTTTTGGAAAGAAAGAATTGGTTTTGAAAGAATAGGATAAAATTGGCTTTATGCAAAATAGCCTTCAAACTCCACAAGCCAAATATGCATATAGGTTATTAGAGTTGTTCTAGTATGAGTCCACAAAGTGTCACTTGCCAGTTCCATTTTATGGTTCTGACCCACCTTGTTGATATCTTTTATCAGGTTGTTCTGACGTTGAGTGAGGTTTCGTTAGGGGTTTCGAGTCTGCAACCAACATGTTTCGCCTGTGGCTACATGAAGATTGGGACTCCATGCAATAATATTTAGTCTTCTGCTGTTATTTTTGTTTATGCTAGCTTCGAGCTATGCAAAGTTGTAATGGATTATTTTAAGTCTGGATCATTTTTGTAATAAATTGATACAATGTTATGGTATTCATCGTAAACTGTGTGTGCAAATGATTCGATCTAGGGATTTGCACTATACACAGGGATCTTGCCAAATTTTAAGTGCAGGTCCGCTACATGACAAGCCCAAGGTCACCGAAAACGGTTCTCATATGTGTTCCCTATTAAGTTTTCGGTGTCGGAGATTTTGTCGGTCCATCTATGCGGAAGGTTTCACTTTTCCATTTATTAGCAAAATCTCCCTTGCTTGGTTTCAATATTCTCACATGTTATTGGGTAGCATTTGTCGTCCTCTTTCCAACAAAAGTGGTTTTGTGTTATTCGGACGTCATATGCAAAAGATATGGTTTTCCGGGTTTTAATAAAAGGGTTTTACCTCTCACCATTTGGCTTTACCATATCTTGTTGAACAATGATGTTTCTATGCATATTCTTGTAGTGCTCATTGTGACTATTCCAACGAGTCAAAGTTTACCGAAAACGGAGTTCGTATGTGGTAAATATTAAGTTTTCGGTATCGGTTGTTTTTAAGACGGAATAATTAAAAAGAAAAAAAAGGAAAGGGGTGGGCTGCCGGCCTCACCGCCGGCCTGGGCCGGATCCCAGGCCGACCCGTTCGGGAGACCCCCCGGCCTCAGCCCCGGCCCCGGCCGGGCCACTGGCCGATCTGTTTGGGTGGGCCGCCGGCCTCCGCGCGGCCTGGCTGGTTTCCCGGCCGGCCCACCCGGGTGGCTTGCCAGGCCTGCCGCCTCCCCGGCCTCGCTGCCGGCCTGGGCCGGCTCCCAGGCCGGCCTGCTCGGGTGGCGTCCCAGCTCCCCCGCCGGCCTGGGCCGGTTGCCAGGCCGGCCCAATGGCTGGGCAGGTTGCTGCCATTTTCTCTTTGCCATTTCTTTTTTTCCAACGGCTCCATTTTTGGAGCCCCTATTTAAGGGGCTTCTTCCCCAAAAATAAATGAACCTTTTTGCCAACTCTTGAGCTATTCTTCCTCCTCCATTGTTGACCTCTTGAGCTTGGCTTTCTCTCTTTCTCTCCACTAGTTCGTGCTACTTCTTAGAGAAAAAGAGAGAGGAGATCTAGATCCGTATTTCCACCGGTTGATTTCTCCTCTAAGTGAGGGGAACACTTTGGATCTAGATCTTTGGAGTTTCTTGGTGTTTCTCCTTTGTTCTTCCTCCTTAATCCCTCCCAAGCATTAGTTGCTTTGGTTGGATTCGGGGTGGAAGAACTTGTTCACTTAGTGTGTTCTTGCCATTGCATTAGTTGCATCGGTTTGAGTTCTCCACGGTGATTCTTGGAAAGTGAAGTTGAGAAGCTTGTTACTCTTGGGTACTTTGGTGCCCTAGAGCTCGTTCCTCTAGGGCACGTTGGTACCCTAGACGGTTTGATTTCTCGGAGTCTTGGTGGCTTACGGGATTTGTTGGGAGCCTCCAATTGTGGAGTGTGGCTCAACCTTGTTGCTTCGGAGCTTTGGTAGCTACGAAGATATTGCCGGGAGCCATCAATTGAGTTGTGGTGTGTGCCCCGGCCTTGGGCATCGAGTCTTGGTGGCTCGGTGCATTTGGTGAAGACCCTCCAACTTGTGGAGTGAGCTTCACCCTTGGAAAGGTTCGAGTTGTCAACCTCAACGGCAACATAGTGACAAGTGCCTCGCCACATTGGTGGTAAGACACAATGGAGATACGGTGTGCCATATTAGGGCTACTCGGTGTTTCACATTGGTGAACACCGCGCCGCTCCAACGGAGACTAGCTTCCATTGGGAAGTGAACTTCGGGATAAAATCATCGTCTCCAAGTGCCTCGGTATTTCTATCCCGAGCTTCTTACTTATGCTATTTACTTTGTGATAGACATTAAGCTTAAAGTCATATATCTTGCTATCACCTAGTTGATCATATTGCTTAGCATAAGTTGTTGGTGCACATAGGTGAACCTAGCTAGTTTAGGTTTTGGCTTGATAAATTAAACGTTAGTTTTATTCCGCATTTATTCAAGCCTTAACCGTAATAATTTTAAAACGCCTATTCACCCCCCCCCCTCTAGGCGACATCCGTGTCCTTTCAATTGGTATCAGAGCGGGTTCTCTCTTTATAGGGCTTCACGGCCTAGAGAGTAAAGATGTCGTCTAGTGGTTTAGTGCACAATGATTCTTTAATATTTGATGGCACTAATTATAATGATTGGAGAAATCGCATGCTAGATTATTTTCGGGACATTGATCCATGTATAGAGCAAATTCTAGATATGGGTTTTTCTCCTCTGGAGGATGAGGAAAATTCTTATCTAGATGATGGAGCTTCTAAAGTGATTTTCAAGTCTTTGAGTAATGCAGTTGCTTTGTCGATCTCTCCTTATCGGAATGGCCATGAGCTATGGACCAAGCTTCAAGACAATTATGGTGTGTCCATGGATAGTGAGAATGATTGTTCTCACTCCACCTCCGGGCGTAATGAGTTCTCAACTTCTTCTACCTCACCGACATGTGGCAAGCCACAAAATAATGCAATGGTGAGTAGGGATAAATTTTGCAATAATGATAGTGGGCTTCGTTTAGATAATATTTCATCTCTATCTCATTGCAATGATTTATCTTTGGACTTAAACACATCTAGAACTATAAATGTTTCACATGCTTGTGTTGATAGTCCTTGCATATCTTCTAAATCATCAAGTAGTAATGATCATAACAATAATGTTGATGATGAAGAAGATGATGTTTACTTTAATAAGAAAGGTTTAATGGTTCTTAATGCTCTTTCAAAGAATGAAATTGCTTGTGAGAACCTACATAAAATTATGAGCACCCTTATTGAACGAGGGCTTACTATTGAAAATTTGGAAGCTCGTGAAAATGAAAGTCTTAGTCGCGAACGTAATTATGCGAACACAATTGCGGATCTTGAGCAAGCTCTTGAAGAAATCCAAACCACCAAGAAATCTCTTGAGGAGACATTTACTTTAGAGTTATCTAAAGCCCATGATAGAGCTCTCAAGGTGGCTAATGATTTTAAAATTAAAAATGATGAGCTTGTTGTTGAAATTGTTAGACTCCTTGAGGCTAATGTGAAATTTGAAAAGGATGTCAAGTCCTTGGAAGATTCTCTTGCACATCTCACTAAGTCTCATGATCAACTCCAAGCTCAATTACTAAAAGATCTTCCTACTTGTTCCCCCATTTCTATTAATGTTGATGCTTGTGCTACTAACTCTATTTCTTGTGAAGCATCCATTTTAAAGGAGAATGTTGAGCTAAGGGCTCAACTTAAATTGCTCACTAGCAATTATGAGATATTAGAAGAAAGCCATGAGAAGCTCTCGAGCTCTCATGAAGATCTTCTAGTATCTCATGATAAGCTAAAATTAGCTCATGAGGCTATCGTTACCAAGGTAATATCTAGTGAGCCTCATGTGGACAATGGCACAACTTCTAATAAAAATGCTAAAAAGCCGTGTGCTTGTCCTAGTAATTCTTCATCTCACACTAATGCTAAATCATATGTTGAATTACATTTTGTGCCTAGTTGCTCTAACAATGAAGCTTCAACTTCCTCTAGTACTTGTGTAGCTACTAACCTTGTAGGGAAGACTAAAGAGCACAAGGCACAAGCCACTTCTTTGAAGAAAGATGTGGAGAAATGTCATAAAGGGAAGGCCACACTTGACAACATGTTGAGTGTACAAAAATCCCCCAATGACAAGAGTGGACTTGGATTCAACTCCAATATCAAGAACAAGTCCAAGAGTAGCAATAAGAAGGGCCAAGAACAAGTCAATCACTCGGCCAAGATTGTTTGCTTCAAGTGCAAAATTGAAGGGCACCATGTTAGGGATTGCCCAATGAAGAAAAAGCCACTTAGTGAGAAGCAATTAGGGAAGCGGCCTATGGTTCAATCTCATGCTCAACCTCGGGTTGAACAAGGGCCACCTCCTAAGAAGACTCAAGTCATCGCTCCTCAAGTTAAGGAGCCTATTAAGAAGAAAGAAAAGAGTCGATATTGCTACTTATGCCGTGAGAAGGGTCACTTGGCTTCTTCATGCACAAACGGTTCTCTATCCCACCCCATAATTATTGATGATGTTTATTCTCTTAGGAAGGATAGGGTTGGCAATGTGTTTGCCAAATATGTGGGGACTCAAAGTGGTGTCAAGAAAAGAACCATTTGGGTTGCCAAGCCTATTGTGACTAACCTCTTAGGACCCAACTTGGTTGGGGACCAACAAGCTCAAACTTGATCAATAGGTTGTGATGGAGGACATTGGAGACTTGGCTATCCTTGAAGAATTAAGGGATCTTCTTGATTATTATTTCAACAAGCCCAGTCATTTGGATTATATTATCATATCTCATATCCAATGCTCCTTCTTGCGGTAACTTATATTTAAATTATATATACATTGAAAGTTGCTTGCTTCCTAGCATGTGTTAGTTTTGTTCCGAGCATGTGCTTGTATATGTTGTGCTTATTACTTACCTTGAGCAATCAAGTTTGTGTATGTTAATGTGCGCTCCATATATGTGTAAACTTTGTGTTGAGTCCTTATTGGATCTTGTTGATTTCAATAGGCTCTTATTGAGAAATTAATGGACTATCCCATTTTGGGGGAGTGATATGTTTTGTGGACTTCACTAACCTAAAAATGTGTGTATATGAGTAACACCACCTAGTATTGATATATCACGATTATCTAGTAACTATGTGGTGTGTCATGCTCATGAGAAATTCAAATTCTATAATGTCTATTAATTATCTCTATTTGATTTTATTTGCCTCTTGCTAAGAAGAAATGAATTATCACATTGTGGGGGAGTAATAAGCTATGTGCATATTACAATCCTACAAAATGTGAACATTTGAGGTTTGCCACTTAGATTTGATATTGTAAATTATCTTATTCCTATGTGGCATATTAGCTCGAACAAGTTCCAATTTGCTTTCTAGCTATCTTTTAGGTCTTGTTCATGTGTGTTTGCTTGGTGTGGTTTTTCCCTAATATGCATCTTCATATATTAGTTGAGAAACCATTGGTTCCATATTATTCTAACCATGGCCTTGCCGGTTGGTTTGAATAGTTGGAACTACCAACAAACCTCATTCAAATATGGTGTTTTATCTCTTGCCATATGTTTTATCTTGTGAGGATATTCTTGGATACCTCTATCACCGGGAAAATAATTCCAAATGGTCATTGTCCTTGGACAATCCACATTTGTGTTTATGGTAGAATATTTTTGATTATCCTTACATTGGCATTGGTGTTTATTTGCCCCATCTCTTGCCAAAATATTTATTTTGACTCCCATTGCCTTCCTTGCCTCTTGCTAGGATCCTAATTCTCAAATTGGTAGTGTTTAGTGTTGTAAATAAAATATGAAGAGTAATGATCCCTTGTGCGTGCATTTTGTATTCAAATACAAATATCAAAAAAAATAATGCATGAATCTTGGGGGAGCATTCCTTTTATTTAGAACACTATCCTATCTATCAATATTTGATCCTTTCAATTGGCATTTGATTTCTATCATATGTGTTCATGGAAGACAAATCTTTTCTCTTGATGCTTAGTGCCATCATGAAAATTGTAGAGGGTGTTTGGTTTATTCAGTGTAACCTTGCTCTCTCTTGGGAGTCTTGCAATCTCATCTCTTGTTTTATGTTTTATCCTATAGTATGAGAAAACCCTTTGGGCATGTCTCTTTCTTTCATCTCATATGCTCATTGGCCTTGCCTAGGTACCTTCAATTGGTATTAATTGGAATTTAATATCTCCTCCATAGATATTTGTTTCAATTGATATTTATTGTGGAAATCTTGATACCTTATTACTTTATTTTACTTTACTTGATTTCGGTCAAGTAGTAACCTCCTCTTGGTATCTTGTCTCCTAAATGGTATCTTATTTTTCAATTGGTGTCTTATCTCTCATGTGTTGTTTGATTTGATTCCTATTGATGTCACACTTCATGTGTTGACGTGTTTTGGAATCAATCATATGTTGATTTGATTTTTCCTCAATCATGTGTTGATTTGGATTTTGATATAATTTGGACAACCTTTTTGTGTCACACTTTGGTGTGCTCTCTTCTTGGTTTACTTAGTGTTTTGTCCAAATTGTATCTCATTCGGTTCTCGTAAGTCCATGCATGCATATTTACTAATATATTTATTTTATGGCATGCTAGTATTTCTTGATCCAATATATAGGGGATACTCCACCAAATCCTAAATCGGCTAAGATGTGCATGAAATTCAAGTTCATCTATATGCACATATTTATGTGGAGTGTTTCCTATGTATTGTAGTGTATCTAACTACTATGGAACCCAATGAGTTTGGGAACCATGTTGTACTTGAATTTTGGTTTAGGTACAATGGAGATGCATTGGATGCTTGCCTCATTCATAAGGAAGGTGTTCTCACCATGTGATTATTTGAGTCAAGCTTTGATGATAAACAAAAAATTCTCATCTACATCATCACCAATGCTATTTCGGTAACAAGTATCTATCCCATGCATATGTTTCTTATATTCAACCGTGTGTAGGTTGCTCCCTGGCATGAAAACTTTAAATGTACAATTGTTGTGACTTTGGCTCCTTTCTTCACTTGGTATATCGTTGTGATATGTGTGATGGAAATGCAAAAGTTTTTTTTTCTTCAATTGGTATTATTTCTTTATGATACTTGTTCCCTATCTCAAAGCATCTTCACTATCTCTTGTTCCCTTAGTGACATGTGGGATGTCTTTGATATTTTTGAAGTTCATTCATATACAATGAGATAAATTTGAGCTATGTGCTATGCTTTTAAGCAATAATATCTTTTGTATATTCATGACTTCCTTTTGGATACCATGGTTTCCACGTTATCAACCATTTTATATGTGCAAGTTCCTTTGTCGACGAATATCATTGTCTACTTAGAAACCTATACATATGAGAGAGGTCACTTTTTATGTGGTAGCCTACTTTCTTGCAAGCCACCTTGTCTTTTATCTATAATTCTTTGGTGGCTCCAAGTTTGACTCGTGAGTGCTTGTCTTATTTCTAGTCGCACCTTTGGGCACTCACATTTTATTGAAGATTCTTCTCTTCATGCTCATCACGTGAGTATGTTGATTTTGTTGCCTAAATGTTCTCACTAGCTCGTTTTTTTATTGGTATGAGCTTGTGAACATATCCTTTTTGTAAGTTATGTGTGTGTCAATACTCGATATATAACTTATCTCCATTTGGTCAAGACTGTGTGTCTTATCAAATTAATTGTCTTGTCACACACACACATACTCTTGGTTGGGCCTTCATTAATAATTTATTTTAATTAGTATCTCCTTATGGCTCAACCACATCTTTGGTGCAAGTGTTTTGTTTTGCTCTAATGGTTACATCCTTGCACTTTGTGAGTGTTCTAGATGATTGTGGGGGAGCAAGGATTCCATATTTGTGCACTCCTCAATAGTGCATGAACATTGGGGAGCTTCTTCGTTTTTATTTAGAACTCTCGTCTTGGATCTTTTTGATTGCCTATCTTCTTTATGAAGATGTTTAGAATGACTTTATCTTATTTGCAATCTTTGATCCTCAATATAGTTTGATTTCCTCTAATTATTCGTCAATGGATATGTGTATTTGATTCCACTCACATTTTGAGAAATGCACACTTTATGGAGAAATTCAAACTATATTGGCTTTCTAAATTCTTCTTCCCATTTCGGCAATCGATGCCAATGGGGGAGAAGTTTTAGAGGGTTTAAGGTAATTTGGTCTTATGCTTTCGTTTGGTTCTTAAGCATTTGCCTCTCATGCTCTTGCATCCTTGCCTTGCAAGGTTGCTTAATTCATTATATAAACCCTCTCAAAAGGGATTGTCATCAATTACCAAAATGGGGGAGATTGAAAGGGCATGGTTGCCCCCATGTGTTGTTTTGGTAATTAATGACAATCTCTATGGACTAATGTGTGCTTTGAGTTATATTTGCAGTGTTGGTTCGTATGGAATGATTGTACTCCATATGATGGAGTCAAGGCTAAAAGAAGAAGACTATATGTTGATCAAGGCTAAGTGCAAGTTGATCAACATACAAGACAAGGGCATGTGAAGAAGAAGATCATTTGTTGATCAAGATCCTATGTTGTCCATGGTGGATGGCGTCACGTGGTGATCATCAAGATAAAGGCCATGTGAAGATATGTCGAAGAATGCCTCTCCCATCTTGGTGTATGGGGGAGCAATATGCGTGTCTTCACCAAGCGAAGCAAAATCAAGAAAGGTGATCCACTTGAGAGTAGATCAAGATCGTCATCATCTAGCTCAAGTGGAATGCGCAAGGCAAAGGTATGATCTTGATAGGGTTTCTATTTTACCGGTCTCGCGGTGTAGTTGTGAGACCGGGTTTTAGGATAGGTAACCGTACTATCAAGAGGGGCTCTCAAGTGAGCTTTAGCGTATCGGTCGTAGAGAGCTCAAACCTTTGCATCCTTGGCATCATCTTTATTGGTTCCTATTTGTCTCTTATCGTGGTGTGGTATTGGTGCTTGTCGTGCTTGTCATGACAAGCCCAAGGTCACCGAAAACGGTTCTCATATGTGTTCCCTATTAAGTTTTCGGTGTCGGAGATTTTGTCGGTCCATCTATGCGGAAGGTTTCACTCTTCCATTTATTAGCAAAATCTCCCTTGCTTGGTTTCAATATTCTCACATGTTATTGGGTAGCATTTGTCGTCCTCTTTCCAACAAAAGTGGTTTTGTGTTATTCGGACGTCATATGCAAAAGATATGGTTTTCCGGGTTTTAATAAAAGGGTTTTACCTCTCACCATTTGGCTTTACCATATCTTGTTGAACAATGATGTTTCTGTGCATATTCTTGTAGTGCTCGTTGTGACGATTCCAACGAGTCAAAGTTTACCGAAAACGGAGTTCGTATGTGGTAAATATTAAGTTTTCGGTATCGGTTGTTTTTAAGACAGAATAATTAAAAAGAAAAAAAAGGAAAGGGGTGGGCTGCCGGCCTCACCGCCGGCCTGGGCCGGATCCCAGGCCGGCCCGTTCGGGAGACCCCCCGGCCTCAGCCCCGGCCCCGGCCGGGCCACTGGCCGATCTGTTCGGGTGGGCCGCCGGCCTCCGCGCCGGCCTGGGCCGGTTTCCCGGCCGGCCCACCCGGGTGGCTTGCCAGGCCTGCCGCCTCCCCGGCCTCGCTGCCGGCCTGGGCCGGCTCCCAGGCCGGCCTGCTCGGGTGGCGTCCCAGCTCCCCCGCCGGCCTGGGCCGGTTGCCAGGCCGGCCCAATGGCTGGGCAGGTTGCTGCCATTTTCTGTTTGCCATTTCTTTTTTTCCAACGGCTCCATTTTGGAGCCCCTATTTAAGGGGCTTCTTCCCCAAAAATAAATGAACCTTTTTGCCAACTCTTGAGCTATTCTTCCTCCTCCATTGTTGACCTCTTGAGCTTGGCTTTCTCTCTTTCTCTCCACTAGTTCGTGCTACTTCTTAGAGAAAAAGAGAGAGGAGATCTAGATCCGTATTTCCACCGGTTGATTTCTCCTCTAAGTGAGGGGAACACTTTGGATCTAGATCTTTGGAGTTTCTTGGTGTTTCTCCTTTGTTCTTCCTCCTTAATCCCTCCCAAGCATTAGTTGCTTTGGTTGGATTCGGGGTGGAAGAACTTGTTCACTTAGTGTGTTCTTGCCATTGCATTAGTTGCATCGGTTTGAGTTCTCCACGGTGATTCGTGGAAAGTGAAGTTGAGAAGCTTGTTACTCTTGGGTACTTTGGTGCCCTAGAGCTTGTTCCTCTAGGGCACGTTGGTACCCTAGACGGTTTGATTTCTCGGAGTCTTGGTGGCTTACGGGATTTGTTGGGAGCCTCCAATTGTGGAGTGTGGCTCAACCTTGTTGCTTCGGAGCTTTGGTAGCTACGAAGATATTGCCGGGAGCCATCAATTGAGTTGTGGTGTGTGCCCCGGCCTTGGGCATCGAGTCTTGGCGGCTCGGTGCATTTGGTGAAGACCCTCCAACTTGTGGAGTGAGCTTCACCCTTGGAAAGGTTCTAGTTGTCAACCTCAACGGCAACATAGTGACAAGTGCCTCGCCACATTGGTGGTAAGACACAACGGAGATACGGTGTGCCATATTAGGGCTACTCGGTGTTTCACATTGGTGAACACCGCGCCGCTCCAACGGAGACTAGCTTCCATTGGGAAGTGAACTTCGGGATAAAATCATCGTCTCCAAGTGCCTCGGTATTTCTATCCCGAGCTTCTTACTTATGCTATTTACTTTGTGATAGACATTAAGCTTAAAGTCACATATCTTGCTATCACCTAGTTGATCATATTGCTTAGCATAAGTTGTTGGTGCACATAGGTGAACCTAGCTAGTTTAGGTTTTGGCTTGATAAATTAAACGTTAGTTTTATTCCGCATTTATTCAAGCTTTAACCGTAATAATTTTAAAACGCCTATTCACCCCCCCCCCCTCTAGGCGACATCCGTGTCCTTTCATAGAGCGTGCTAGGATCAGTAGTCCAGCCAGATGCCTGTGGAATGGAGCCGCTCCAAGCCGTTGCTTTAGTCGTCTTCCGCTGCCAGTTAAAAACTCTGTCCCGTGCCATACTGTAAAACCATTTGTAGCCCTTTGGGCCTGATTGTGTAATGATTCCCGCTATGTTGCATTGTCGTAACGTGCGTCCAGATATCCTGGGCTGGCGCACGGGCGACCGCCTCTCTGGCGACATGTGCTAGAGGGGGGTGCCACACCACACATCACAGCCTTTCTACATGATGCTAGAGTAATACAGTGTAGAAACTCCTAGATCAAATGCACTGTAAGTTGAACATGAACTATGCTTTCAGAGCTGAGCATTTGCTCGCAAACAAGTAAAAGCTTCATCAACAATTTTGACTATTCCTTACATAACTGCTCCGTCCAATCTGCCCTGCTGTCAACCCTGAAAGAAAGGAACATTGTTTATTTAAGGATGAGTATAAAAAAATGGTTCTTGGGCATAGCATGAATAAACAAAATAATTACTCTTTGATACCGCGGACAACATAGAACAAGACGGCCGTTTGAATTAGAATGGTTAGATTACTCTACTCTCTAATCTGGTAACACCTTCCTAACTCCTAAGTTCTGTCAAGTAAATCATGCATGAATATAGCATAGAAAAATTAAGGCCAGAACTCAAAAATATTGCATAGAAAAATTAAAGCCAGAACTCAAAATTAGTTTATGCGGATGCAAAATTCAAAGGATTCTACCCAGCAGTATAAAATGGCCCAACAAAAGCATATAGGGAGGCAAAACTCATCCATTATTTGCCGTCGGATAATGATCCCGATGGACACTAACGACTATGGGGGCTTACCTCCCGTTAGGCATGGTATTACGACTGAAAAAATTCACAATATATGGTATTCACGCAGAGTTAAACATTGTACCGGTTGCAGTTGTAAGTAAATAACTTTCTAGGAAGTAAGAACTACTCTGCCATTCGCAATGCTGTCATAAGAACTACAAATCCAACTAAGTGGAAACGCAACTGAAGGTTCTGAAATACTGTAATGCTTGAATATGTATATGAAACAAACAGTATGCGCAGCGTACCACAAAATTTGCAACCATACTGGAACTTACCCCTCTACTTCATTCATTGAACTCGATTAAATAATTTAACACGTGTGAAAGGCATAGCAGGAATGGAACATAAAGAATTTGGAGTTGCGAAGCCAAATGATGCTTTGGCACTCACCACATAACCAGCAGGTATATAACCAGTTAAAACTAGCTAAACTTCATTAGTGATGTGCTTAATGTTCAGTTGCATGGCATCCATCTTCTCAATTACATACTCCAGCTTTTTGCAACAAATCTCGTTTGCAATCCTGGCACTGTAGTCACACTTCTCAAATGGACGATATTCACAAGCACTTTTTATTTCCTCGCGCTGAGTTGTTTGAATTTCCTGCTCCATCAGCAATTAAAAAAACGAATTTATCACGTGTGATTCATAGTGAATATATTGTGCCAAGAATAAATTCAATAATGAACTACTGAAAAGATTAAGAAGTGTCACTGATTAATCGGTTCACAACTTCACATATCTCGCTAGTATTTTGGTTGAAAAATGTATCATCGGGTAAGAGGAGAGCAGAATATTACATGACATACTTAACAGCCAGTTGCCCAAGAAATGATGATTACTGATTTTGCAATAACCATACGAGCAATGCACACAGGCAAACAATATTAAATACCAGAGTATTACAATTGGACATCACAAGCAATTGTTGCAGTCAGCAAAAGTTCCAAATTTTGGCACAATATAGAGACATGGAAAACAATAGTTGAGTGCGTCAAACAACATGGAACAATGTTTTCATGGAGACTACAAGTAGAAATTAGCAAACGGAACTAGTTGGTTGCAGTTCAGGACATTAGCACAATAGTAATCACAAGGCAATAAGTTCATATCACAGCGAATATGGGAAGCACGGAAAGATGTATCGCTATGACGGTATCGGCAGGATACCTTACAAAGCATGCCATTCCCACACTGATAACCGACAACAATTCATAAGCAATAAAATTTAAGCAACCAATGAGCCTAAAGAGATACTGCATCAAAACATAATTTCATATCTAGAACCAGTGCCATGGATTCAGTGTGCTAATTATTTTAGAAACTCTTAATTTAATTCCAGTCTGCCGTAGGTTCGGAGGTAGTGGATGGATGAGGGCATATGTACCTTCATGGAGAGCATGAACTCGCGGCAGTGGGCGGCGACGGCGTCGGCGCGGGGACCCTGCGAGTTCCCGAGCTCCTCCATGACCAACCCCGCCAGCTCCCAGCACCCGCACTACCCGCTGAGCAGGAACAACAAATAACGTAGCTCCATCAAGATTCAAGAACCCAACCACTAATCGAAGGAGAGAGAGAGAGAGCCCGGAGGACCAAAGTACCAAGGCGAGAGTGGGGGTGAGCAGCTACCTTCTCGACGCTGTGGAGGCGCTGGAGCGAGCTGCTCTGGCCCAGTGAAGACATCGCTGCTGGCGAATACGGAGGTGGTGGGCGTGCTGGGCGTAGGGGCTGGAGCCGCGCCGGTGGGGAAGGAGGCGGCGTCGATTGCTGGCGACTGGCGAGGATGGCCGGAATTAGGCGATGGTTTGGGGAACTAGAGGGGAAACGAATCGGGCCTAACAGTAAGCCTGCGGGCTCAGCCCAGGAACTCAAGAGAAGGGAGTTTTTGTATTTTTCTTAAATGAAGTTTTCTTTTTTCATCCGTCACATTTTAATTTCAAGTATGGGGCGAATATTAATATTTCTCTTGTGTAAGATTATACATGTTACTCTCTCCGATCCATAGAAAGTATCGCTTATTTAGTATAAAGTTTGTACTAACTTAGTTCAAAATGAGCGACACTTTTTATAAATCGGAGGGAGTAGTATTAATTTTATACTTCATATAGTATATAGTTGTCATCATACTCTTGTAACATGTTACATGCCTGTCCAAATTCCAATTCAACCAAACAAGAGCCTTCGATAAAAGCAAAGTCACATGATGTCGTAAAGAGGGGCCATATTCTTTTGGTATGTAATTTGGCACACGCAAAACACTTTATTTTGCATAAAATGTATGTATTCAATATTAAATTTTAAAAATTTTGTTCATAAATTATTTCACATAAGTAATTCTCAGCTGCAATTCATTTATACCTTTCCAAGGGTTTAGAAATATGTTAATATGCAAACAAATATTGTTACCATTCGAATAGTTTATTTAATAGGTTTGTGTTTATTACACTCGGTGTCTACGTTCTAGATCAAACCACGTAAGATTCAAAAACCAAATTATACCATTTGCCGAAAGGTGAAAATGGCCAACCCAGGCTTAGGATTTCATACCAACATTTGCAAACAAACCATGGCAACATCATTCAACCATATCCAGCTTAAACTCAGATCAACACAGATTGCGACACAACCATATCCTGCTTAAACTCAGATCAACACAGACTGCGACAAAACTCCTTACATTTAGGGTACTACTACTGATAGACAGAATGCACGTATTATATAACACTAATTATTCTTCTATATTAAGTTGCCTTCTGTTTCTTGGGCATCATGTAACCACCAACAACGCAGGCATGGTCCCGCTCAAAGGGCTCCAGGGTGACCTGCTCCGAGAGCTTGAACTGGTCGGCCTTCAGCTTCTCCACTTCACTAGCAAACACGGCCTCAGCAGGCATGGTGGAGTCGATACAGTTGGCCTGATCAGAGGAAAGGTGTTAAATTGATCAGAGGAAAGGTGTTAAATCAGTGGCTACTTCGACATTTCCAAGGCATTGGTCTCACATATAAATCAGTGGCCCTTGAGTATTAGAGTGTACCTTGATTGAAATGACAAAATGGCCACCATTCTTCAAGAAGTAGGACGCATTAAGGGCTAAGATCCTGGCCTGTGGGACAGAAGATAGGATGACAGGTTGAAAAATGATTAGCAGTGTTAACAAACTGCCTATCTCATGCAACGTTCGCATTGAGGATAGTAGGCAGTACCGATGCATTGCAAGCTTAAATTTGAATAGTAAAAGGACAAAAGAGCAACAGAATAATGTACATTTTGCTGAAGAAAAGTACACTTTAGAATAACCAAGAACTTTTAGATAGATGAAAATGCAGAGTCAAGTCCCAAGTAACAAGCTAGGTTACAATTTAACCCATCTAGATAAGTTGCTGCTTGTAGTAACAGAAATCTATCATATCAACAAGGCTAAAACTTCCAACCGAAAAAACCACTATGTTATTAGATTAGATAATGTGAAGTAGGAACATACAGGTTGTATGGTCAATTGTCATCTAACATGCACAACTCTACCTCTGAAACTCCATGTCGGCACAGTGGAAACCAGGATACCACGGGCCGGCCTGCCAAGGGCCCACAACATGTAACGCCCCGACCCCGGAATTATACAGAGAGGCTATGTAGTCAACACAACCATCAATGTATAAAACTAAGATCGAGACTTGTGGAACAGAGCTGGCACAAAGCATGACTCTACGACACAAAACATTTATATAGCAACTCATATAACGAGAAGAATACAAATATTACAAGCAAAAGGATCACAGATCCAACAATTCAACAAGCGGAAGCGGGTAGTGTTGTCTAACAACAAGAAGCAAAATATGGCCTAAGAGGCCTACAATAAACATCATCCCAGCCAGCTTGTTCCACGGTCCCAAGCTGCCACCTGGGAACCCCAGACTAGTAGTCGACGTCAACGAAGAACCCACCTAACTGCTCGGTGTCGTCCTCCTCTGAAATACAAATACATAGAGGCAGCAAAGAGAGACTGAGTACGATGTACTCGCAAGTTTAGTAGGGCGATATAGGCCCAATGACTGACGGAGGCTCTAAAGCTGTATAATGTAGTTCTTTTGCATAAAGCTAAATTTCATAAACAGAAACATAAATGACACAAGGCATTCGTCTACTCAGAATATTTTATAAACGGGGTAAGAGAGTAAACATTTGTCAACTTTGGTTCTCATCGAACCCTTTTGTAACCAACCACTCTCATCTCCACCCAGGCACCCCCTCGAATCACCCTCGAGGAAGTGAACCTTTAACACACGTGATTATGCAACCTTTAGCTGCCATATCAATTAGGTTAAGATTCTCTATGATCTTATCGTCTATTCCCAAGTCGTCCATAACCGTGGACACGGCTTTTCGAAAAGATTAACCCTGCAGGGTGTGTACTAATTTACCCATTGGTACCGTCCGGCTCACCTGAGTGGCCCTCTTCCGGGGAAGGCTGGCAAGCGGGCGCGGTTAGACCTTTACAATGCATGAGACTTACTCAAGGGCCATCAGTGGCGGAAGGACAGGTTCAGCGCTCCCAGCGCCCTGCCCCACCGTCACATCCTACACACCACCATCCTCGTTCCTTTTCCACTCACACCACCCACGCGCAAATGGGAATAGCAAACTAGAGGACCCTTGACAAGCCCCTCACAAATTATTCGGTCGGTAAGGCGCCCATACACCCACCAATGGCAGCACGCTCGTCTTGGTTCAAGAGGTAAAGAACTCGCACCTAGGGGCTAGAGTGAGGCAAAACACCATCCCCGATGGCAACTCACCCAAGCCATCTTAGCATTTTAATTTAGCATCACATTTATCCACCAAGTCCGCATCATTCCATCTTCAACAACAATTATGGAAATAAACAACGGACACAACTAGTATTGCAACTAAGCATGTCTAAGCATGGATAAGCATATAACCGACAATTATAATTCGTATCCGGCCAACACATCAACACTAGGGGTTCATAGGTAGGGATACATGTGATTGGCTCGGGGAAGAGACATGCATTCATAGGATTCTATATATTTACCAAAAGAGACATTTGAACCGCATGCAATATTCTGGTGGATAAAATAATTTGATAAAATCATAGGATGCTAGATGCCAAGAAGGTTAGGTTATCTCTTGCCTTGCTGCCCGGTAGTGAAGCACTGATCGTCGGGGTAGTTAGAGAGACCCTCGACTCCGGAATCTATCGATACCCAAAAGAGAAAGGCAAAGAACACATAAATCACACGAACTCAAGATGCAATGCTCAATCACATGATGACATGTCAAGTTGATGCAAAGATATCATTATATAAATTAAAAGCAAATTTAAATGAGGAGCCAAATAATTAGTGCAATTATTTGGAACCAACCCCATATTTATCTTAGTGGCCACATTCTTTATATAATAGTAATTATTACAGAGGTGGCTCAAATATGCATGAACATGACAAGAATGGATAGGATTCGTCATTCCGATCAATTCGGTAATTTATTTGTAAATTTCGGAGCACCGATGAATAAATGACAAATTAATTAAATAATTGAAATTACTTCATTTAATCAAGTTATGAATAATCATCAAATAAAAGTTTGTGATCATGATGTGATAAGTGCATGGTTTGATAGCATTTGACATGTTGATCACATTGATATTTAATTCATAATTTTTGGACAAATAAATAAAAAGTTATGAATTTCCCAATTTGGGTATTAAATACCCCATTTTAGGAATTCTTAAAACACAGCAATTTTATTTAGACAAGAGGGAGAAACAATGTTACCCAAAGATAGGAAATGTTTTTTCTGAGCATTGTCATATTAATTTGCAATTTTGAAGCCATATACGAAAAGATATTCAAGTTTTAAATTCATACTAACAAATTAAAAAGGGAAAAACTTTCCTGGGCAGGCCGGCCTCGAGCCGGCCAGGCCGGGGTGCAGGCCGGGAAGGGAACCCGAGTGGTCCGGCCCGAGCCGGCCCAGGCTGGGCAACCGGCCGGGGCGGTGGCCGAATGACCGGCCCAGAGCCGGCCCAGGCCGCTAGGGAGGCCGGGTCCAGGCCGGCACGTCGGGCACCGCCCGAGTGCAGGTCAAAGCACGACCGTCGCGAGGCCGTGGTCAACCGGCGGCACGGGCGGGGATCGACACGCCGGTGGCGGGCACGCGAGGGCCCGAGAGGTGCCGCATTCGACGACGCCACACCACGGCGGACCTAGATCGGCGGCCGCCGCTACTTATGGGTCGCCGGAGCAACGGTGACGTTGACGTCCGGCGGCAGCCGGCGACGGGACTAGACGACGGCGAAGAGGGAGCGAGCTAGGGGGGGCCACGGGGATGTCTAGGAGGGTCACCGGCTTACACTGGGTCCGTGGGTGGCCCGCGGCGGTGAAGAGGGAGGCCGGTAACCGGCGGCAATGGTGCACGGCGGCCGGCGGGTGTCGGTGAAGAGAACGGGACGGTGGCGGCGATTCGGGAGGCCCCGCGTCGATTCCTTCGGCGGGGGAGGTGCAGCTCGGCGCGGCCGGAGCTGGGTGGCGGCAACGGCTTGCCTCGGGGCAGCCGGAGTCGCGGCGAGGTGCGGCGCACGGTGGCGGAAGACGTCGGTCTTCGGGAGCTTCGCTACGGTCGGTCTCGATCCGGAAAAACGGGGAGCTGGGGAGGGGAAGAGAGATAGGGGGCCGGTGCGCGTCGACGTGGTCCACTTGACCTCCAGGAGGGCGAGGGAAACGGCGGCCGCTTGCGCGGCATGGCGCCAGTGCCATGGCGCACAGTGAGAGGGAGGGGAGAGAGAAGAGGCTGACGGTGGGGGCCCACTGTCAGCGATTTGAACATTTGCAAAAATTCTGTTTTTTCCTTTTTAGTTCAGCAAATTCAGGGATTTAAAAGAGGCACTAAAACATGTTTATAAAATCTGGAAAAATTCACATAGGCTCCATTTAAGCTGTTGAACCTCCACAAAATTTGGGAAGCAAAATAAAAAGTTTTGGTCATGATTTGTTCACAGGGTTTAATGAAGGCATTTTTGAGATCTTCCAAAATTTCATTTAATTGGAGTATTTAGGCATATCCAAAATATTGAAAATATTCATGGAGACCCTCACAATATTACTGGAGCTCCCCATGATTTTAGTTTGAATTTTTGGAAAGCATAACTTGGTTCAAAAAAAAAGGAATTGAATTAAGCCAACTTGAGCTCTCATGTCATTTCTTATTTGACAAAAATTGGAAGTGAGAAATTGTTATACAAGGCAAAGCTGGAACTTCCTAAACAAATTGGAAGTTCATTTAGTTGGTTTCCATGTTGGCATTTTCATTGGTTGGATGTTGGGAAGTTTGGGCTTCCCATTTCAATTGTTCCAAGTGAAAGGTAGAAATGGCAAAAAAAATGCATATGGATGCTATGATGCAAACATGGAAACAAAAGTGGAAAAATTCTTCGTATTTTTCGTTACCAAGTTTGGGCTGTTACAACTCTACCCCCCTTACAGGAATCTCGTCCCGAGATTCTAGGCTTGAGTGAAGAAGGCGGGGTATTCCTGACGAAGACTAGTTTCTCGCTCCCATGTGGCTTCTTCCTCGGAATGGTTGGACCATTGAACTTTGAGGAACTTGATGGACTTGTTGCGGGTTTTCCTCTCCGCTTCATCCAAGATACGGATAGGATGCTCGCGATAGGTCAAGTCCTCCTGGATGTCTAATGCCTCATGATCAACCCCACGGATGGGATCCTTGAAGCACCGGCGGAGTTGGGAAACATGGAACACATCATGAACATCCGGGAAGTTGGAGGGTAGCTCAAGTTGATAGGAGAGATCTCCTCGCTTGGCTAGGACGGTGAAAGGGCCAACATAGCGAGGTGCCAATTTGCCCTTGATTCCGAAACGACGAACGCCTCGGAGAGGAGAAACTCGAAGATAGGCCTTGTCACCAATTTCATAGTGGACCTCTTGATGGTGCTTGTCATAATAGCTTTTCTGACGGGATTGAGCAGCCTTGAGATTATCCCGAATGACACGGACCTTCTCTTCGGCTTCATTGATCACATCAGGACCGAAGAGTGACCTCTCCCCGGTTTCAGACCAATTGAGAGGAGTCCGGCATTTTCTCCCATAAAGAACCTCAAAGGGAGCCATTTGCAAACTGGCTTGATAGCTATTGTTGTAGGAGAACTCGGCGAGAGGGAGGTACTTTTCCAACCCTTGCCGAAAGAGATGACACAAGCCCGAAGCATGTCCTCAAGAACTTGATTCACCCTTTCAGTTTGACCATCGGTTTGAGGGTGATAGGCGGTGCTGAAGTTGAGACGGGTCCCAAGCGCCGTTTGGAAACTTTGCCAAAACTTGGACACAAATAAGCTTCCACGGTCGGAGATGATCCGCAAAGGAACCCCGTGCAAAGGAACAATCCGGGCCATATACAAGTCGGCAAGCTGACTTGCTCGAATATCATCACGGACCGGAAGGAAATGGGCAACCTTCGACAAACGGTCGATGATGACCCATATAGCATTGTTGCCCTTTTGTGATCTCGGAAAGCCGGTGATGAAATCCATACCAACTTCATCCCATTTCCACTCGGGAATGGCTATGGGGCGGAGGGTACCGGCTGGCCTTTGATGTTCAGCCTTCACTCGGCGACAGACGTCGCATTCCGCAACATACTCGGCGATCTCACGCTTCATGCAAGACCACCAGAATTGAGGGCGAAGATCTTGGTACATTTTTGTGCTACCCGGGTGGATAGAGATGGGTGACTCATGAGCTTCTGAAAGGATCAACTCCCTCATGTTTCCACTCTTGGGCACCACTAGACGATCACCAAAGTAGACCACACCATGGTCATCAACCAAGAAACAATTGGCCTTTCCATTAGCGATCTTCTCTTTGATCTCAAGGATTTCAGGATCATTTTGTTGGGCGGCCTTGATATCATCCTCGAGAGTGGATTTGATCTCAAGGTTAGTTAGAAAACCCGAAGGAACAATTTCCAGGTTCAATTTAGCGAATTCCTCGTGGAGAGCCGGTTGCGCCTTTTCAACCATCACGGTATTGCAATAGGCTTTGCGGCTCAAAGCATCCGCCACGACATTTGCCTTGCCGGGCTGATAATTGAGAGTCACATCATAGTCCTTTATCAATTCCAGCCATCTCCTCTGCCTCAAATTCAGATCCGGCTGGGTGAATAGATATTTCAGACTTTGATGGTCGGAGTAGATCTCGCAACGGTTGCCCAAAAGGTAGGGCCTCCATTGCTTCAGAGCATGTACCACGGCGGCTAGCTCCAAATCATGAGTTGGATAATTTTGCTCGTGTGGCTTGAGTTGACGTGAAGCATAAGCGACCACATGGCCCTCTTGCATCAAGACACATCCCAAGCCTTGGAGAGATGCATCGCAATAGACGACAAATTCCTTTGCGGTATCGGGAAGGACAAGTACCGGTGTGGTGGTGAGCTTGACCTTGAGGGTTTGGAAACTCTCTTCAGCCTTGTCTGACCATACGAATGGCTTGCCTTTCTTGAGGAGTTCAGTCAATGCCTTTGCTATTTTTGAGAAGCCCTCAATAAATCGACGGTAATAACCTGCCAATCCAAGGAAGCTTCGAATATCTTTGACGGATTTGGGAGTTGGCCAATCCAGGATTGCCTGAATCTTGTCGGGTATCACCGCTACTCCGGCAGCTGACACCACATGACCGAGAAAGATGAGCTCCTTCAGCCAAAACTCACATTTGGAGAACTTGGCATATAGACGGTGATCTCGAAGCTTGGTCAAGACAAGTCGGAGATGCTCAGCATGTTCGTCTTCGGTCTTGGAGTACACAAGGATGTCATCGATGTAGATGATGACGAACTTGTCGAGGTACTCGTGGAAGATGGAGTTCATTAGCCTCATGAATGTAGCCGGAGCACTCGTGAGGCCGAAGGACATAACGGTATACTCATATAGCCCATAGCGGGTAGTGAAGGCCGTCTTCGGAATATCCTCCTTTCGGATTTTTATTTGATGGTAGCCGGACCTCAGATCCATCTTGGAGAATACCGTGGCTACCAGCCAGTTGATCGAACAAGTCGGTTATTCGAGGAATTGGATACTTGTTCTTGATGGTCACCGCATTAAGAGGGCGGTAGTCAACGACCAGACGAGGAACATTTGTATCCCTTCTTGACAAAGATAACCGGGCAGCCCCAAGGTGAGCTACTCGGTCGGATGAACTCTTTTTCTAGCAGCTCGTCAAGTTGCTTCTTCAATTCAGCTAGCTCTTCCGTTGGCATACGGTAGGGCGTCTTGGAAACTGGGGCGGTTCCCGGAACCAACTCAATCACAAACTCCACGCTGCGATCGGGTGGCATGCCGGGCAATTCCTCCGGAAAGACATCGGGGAAGTCACACACCACAGCGACTTCAGACATATCAGGCGGGGTGATTCCTTCCAAGAAATAGAGGCTGATCTCCGGTGAAAGGGGAGTGGCTGCAGAAGGAGTAGCAGAGGTTGGGGACCAATAACGCACTTCTCCATACCTTGGGTGGATCACTGTGACAGTCTTCGCAGCACAATCCAGGTTGGCCTGATATTTCACTAGCCAATCCATGCCCAGAATAACATCGATACCCTCTGACCTCAGGGCTATCAATGAGAACAGAAAAGGGACTGACCCTATGCTATTTGAACATCGGGAGATATCCAATTGGTTACGCCAACTAGAGCCGGGTGTCTTGACCACTAACGGAGGATCCATCATCACAAACGGTATTTGATGGTTGTGTGCATATGATATGGATATGAACGAATGCGAAGCTCCAGAATCAAATAATACTGAAGCTGGATATGTATTGATTCGAAGCATACCCATGAGAACTCCGGGGTCCTCCTCCACGCCTTCAGCCGAGACGTGGTTCAGGCAGGCCACGGCTGACGGTGCTAGCCTTGGCGGCTGGGGTAGAGGGTGCTGGTGCAGGTGCTGAGGTAGCCGGTGCCTTCTGGGGACACTCTCTGGAGTAGTGCCCCGGCTGGCCACAAGCGAAGCAAGTGACTCCCGGTGGTGCAGGCAGTCGAGGTCGAAAACCGCCTCCAGCCGCACCCAAGGTCGAAGTAGCTGGGCGAGGCGGAGGTGGCAGGTACCCGGTGGGCTTCGGCGCGAAGGGCGCCTTTGGCACAGGCAGCTGAAAGGCACGAAACCTTGCGCTTCTTGCCCTCAGAGGAGGAGGAGCTCTGGTGGTCGGTGGAAACGGGCCTCTTAGAAGCCTCTAGCTCCTTCCTACCTTGCTCCATGGTGAGAGCCTGGTTGTAGAGCTCTTGTAGGAGGTGAACTTGAAGGGTAGGAGCTCGTATCGGAGACGAGGTGCGAGCCCCTTGCGGAAGAGGTATTGCTTGTCCTCATCATTCGTCACGTCCCGAGGGGCGTAACGGGAGAGGTGGTTGAACTCCCGTCCATAGGACTGGACGTCCATGCGTCCCTGGGTTAGGTCCAGGAACTCCCGCCTCTTGAGCTCGAGGATGGGCTTGGGGATGTACGCCGCACGGAAGGCGGTGCGGAACTCCTCCCAAGTGATAACATGGCCCGCGGCGACCATTGCCACGTGGCTCTCCCACCAAGAGCCGGCGGCTCCTTCCAGAAGGTAGGTGGCGAAGTTGACGTGTTCCGCCGCGGGAACGTGAAGAGCGGCAAACTTGCGCTCGATAGCCCGAAGCCAATCATCCGCATCAAGCGGCTCCTTAGCCTCGGAGAAAGTGGGAGGTTGGGACCGCAAGAACTGGTTGAGAGTGGTGCAGTCCGTGTTCCTCCTGGCCCCTTGCTGGACCAGCTGCTCGAGCAACCGCTCATTGCGCAGACGGTTTTGCTCGATAGCCATCATCACCTCCGCCATTGAGGGTGGCGGCGGTGGGTCAGGGCTGCTATGTTCCCCACGACGGGTAGGAGCCATTCTGAAGAATTGGAACAACGACAAGTTAGTAACCAATTTTGACAGTTAAGGTAGATCATGGGTTGCTCCCAAACATAGATATTTAAGAAGCAATAAACACCAAAGACAGATTTAGGCAACCACAGTGACATCACGTCATCGTGGCGATATCAAACGGATATAACGGACTCGAGGTACAACTGGACGGAAAGAACCCAAACCCCGAGAACCTAAACATCGACACCAAGCACAAAACAAATAGAGGTAAGAATCAGAGTAGAGCGAGTTGGATGAGAAGCAAAAAGAATCCTAAGAAGGTTTTCACAACTCATTTTTAGGTTGAAAATAATTTTCACTAGACTCGACATCGACCATAAGAAAGGGTTTCCTACAGGCAGTCCTGCTCTGATACCAACTTTGTAACGCCCCGACCCCAGGAATTATACAGAGAGGCTATGTAGTCAACACAACCATCAATGTATAAAACAAAGATCGAGACTTGTGGAACAGAACTGGCACAAAGCATGACTCTACGACACAAAACATTTATATAGCAACTCATATAACGAGAAGAATACAAATATTACAAACAAAAGGATCACAGATCCAACAATTCAACAAGCGGAAGCGGGTAGTGTTGTCTAACAACAAGAAGCAAAATATGGCCTAAGAGGCCTACAATAAACATCATCCCAGCCAGCTTGTTCCACGGTCCCAAGCTGCCACCTGGGAACCCCAGACTAGTAGTCGACGTCAACGAAGAACCCACCTAGTGCTCGGTGTCGTCCTCCTCTGAAATACAAATACATAGAGGCAGCAAAGAGAGACTGAGTACGATGTACTCGCAAGTTTAGTAGGGCGATATAGGCCCAATGACTGACGGAGGCTCTAAAGCTGTATAATGTAGTTCTTTTGCATAAAGCTAAATTTCATAAAATCAGAACTTAAATGACACAATGGCATTCGTCTACTCAGAATATTTTTATAAACGGGGTAAGAGAGTAAACATTTGTCAACTTTGGTTCTCATCGAACCCTTTGTAACCAACCACTCTCATCTCCACCCAGGCACCCCCTCGAATCACCCTTGAGGAAGTGAACCTTTAACACACGTGATTATGCAACCTTAGCTGCCATATCAATTAGGTTGAGATTCTCTATGATCTTATCGTCTATTCCCAAGTCGTCCATAACCGTGGACACGGCTTTTCGAAAAGATTAACCCTGCAGGGGTGTACTAATTTACCCATTGGTACCGTCCGGCTCACCTGAGTGGCCCTCTTCCGGGGAAGGCTGGCAAGCGGGCGCGGTTAGACCTTACAATGCATGAGACTTACTCAAGGGCCATCAGTGGCGAAGGACAGGTTCAGCGCTCCAGCGCCCTGCCCCACCGTCACATCCTACACACCACCATCCTCGTTCCTTTTCCACTCACACCACCCACGCGCAAATGGAATAGCAAACTAGAGGACCCTTGACAAGCCCCTCACAAATTATTCGGTCGGTAAGGCGCCCATACACCCACCAATGGCAGCACGCTCGTCTTGGTTCAAGAGGTAAAGAACTCGCACCTAGGGGCTAGAGTGAGGCAAAACACCATCCCCGATGGCAACTCACCCAAGCCATCTTAGCATTTTAATTAAGCATCACAGTTATCCACCAGTCCGCATCATTCCATCTTCAATCAACAATTATGGAATAAACAACGGACACAAACTAGTATTGCAACTAAGCATGTCTAAGCATGGATAAGCATATGAACCAACAATTATAATTCGTATCCGGCCAACACTCAACACTAGGGTTCATAGGTAGGGATACATGTGATTGGCTTGGGGATGAGACATGCATTCATAGGATTCTATTATATTTACCAAAAGACATTTGAACTGCATGCAATATTCTGGTGGATAAAATAATTTGATAAAGTCATAGGATGCTAGATGCCAAGAAGGTTAGGTTATCTCTTGCCTTGCTGCCCGGTAGTGAAGCACTGATCGTCGGGGTAGTTAGAGAGACCCTCGACTCCGGAATCTATCGATACCCCAAAAGAGAAGGCAAAGAACACATAAATCACACGAACTCAAGATGCAATGCTCAATCACATGATGACATGTCAAGTTGATGCAAAGATATCATTATATAAATTAAAAGCAAATTTAAATGAGGAGCCAAATAATTAGTGCAATTATTTGGAACCAACCCCATATTTATCTAGTGGCCACATTTTTTATATAATATTAAATTATTATAGAGGTGGCTCAATATGCATGAACATGGACAAGAAGGGATAGGATTCGTCATTCCGATCAATTCGGTAATTTATTTGTAAATTTCGGAGCACCGATGAATAAATGACAAATTAATTAAATAATTGAAATTACTTCATTTAATCAAATTATGAATAATCATCAAATAAAAGTTTGTGATCATGATGTGATAAGTGCATGGTTTGATAGCATTTGACAGTTGATCACATTGATATTTAATTCATAATTTTTGGACAATTAATTAAAAAGTTATGAATTTTCCCAATTAGGCATCAATTTTACCCTTTTAGGGTTTCCTAATTATAGGGAAATTATTTTGCTCAAGAGGACATGATAAGGTTACCAACTGATAGATTTTGTTTTGCTGAGCAATTTGGTATTTAGTTTGCAATTTTTGTAGCAATATACAAAAAGATATTAAAGTTTTAAATCATATTGACAATCAAAAAGGGAAAAACTTTCCCTGGCAGGCCGGCCTCAAGCCAGCCAGGCCGGGAGGCAGGCCGGGCACCGACCCGAGTGGCCCGGCCTTTGGCCAGCCCAGGCTGGGCTCCCAGGCCGGGAGTGTGGCCGAATGACCCGGCCCAGAGCCGGCCCAGGCCGCTAGGGAGGCCGGGTCCAGGCCGGCACGTCGGGCACGCCCGAGTGCAGGTCAAAGCCACGACCGTCGCGAGGCCGTGGTCACCGGCGGCACGGGCGGGGATCGACACGCCGGTGGCGGGCACGCGAGGGCCCGAGAGGTTGTCGCATTCGACGCGCCACACCACGGCGGACCTAGATCGGGCGGCGCCGCTACTTATGGGTCGCCGGAGCGACGGTGACGTTGACGTCCGGCGGCAGCCGGCGACGGGACTAGACGACGGCGAAGAGGGAGCGAGCTAGGGGGGCCACGGGGATGTCTAGGAGGGTCACCTGCTTACCCTGGGTCCGTGGGTGGCCGCGGCGGTGAAGAGGGAGGCCGGTACCGGCGGCAATGGTGCACGGCGGCCGGCGGGTGTCGGTGACGAAGAACGGGACGGTGGCGGCGATTCGGGAGGCCCGCGTCGATTCCTTCGGCGGGGAGGTGCAGCTCGGCGCGGCGGAGCTGGTGGAGGCAACGGCTTGCCTCGGGCAGCCGGAGTCGGCGGCGGTGCGGCGCACGGTGGCGGAAGACGTCTGTCTCGGGAGCTCGCTACGGTCGGTCTCGATCCGGAAAAACGGGGAGCTGGGAGGGGAAGAGAGAGAGGGGGCAGGTGCGCGTCGACCGTGGTCCACTTGACCTCCAGGAGGGCGAGGGAAACGGCGGCCGCTTGCGCGGCATGGCGCCAGTGCCATGGCGCACAGTGAGAGGGAGGGGAGAGAAGAAGAGGCTGACGGTGGGGGCCCACTGTCAGCGATTTGAACATTTGCAAAATTCTGTTTTTCCTTTTAGTTCAGCAAATTCAGGGATTTAAAGAGGCACTAAAACATGTTTATAAAATCTGGAAAAATTCACATAGGCTCCATTTAAGCTGTTGAACCCNCCGGATGGTCCGCGAATAATCCGGGCTCATTCCGAGCCAAATCCGAGGTGACCTCAAAATCTTTCGGTTGGGGTTTCGAATTCGTCCGGAAATGTCCGGAAATTCCGGTCGACCCGGAATCGATCCGGAATAATCCGGGTGATTCCGGACGGCTCGATCAGGGCAGAAAACGACGGCGGCGGCGGGAACTCGCTCGACGCGAGCAAGAAGGAGAGGGAGAGGGAAAACGGGAAGGGGCCTAGGGGATACGGGGCTCACCCTGGACTCGCGTGCGTGACCGGCTAGGCAAGGGGAGGCCGGGGGTGACCGAATCGGGCCGGCGGAGCTCGGTCGGTGGCGGATGGTGTCGAGGACGCCGGCGTTGACAACGGCCGGTCCCGGGCCGATTCCTTGGCCTGGGAGGGAGGAGAGGATGCGGTGCAGCTGGTGGTGGTCGACGATCTACCTCGCGCTCACTCAAGCGACGACGGCGTGCTTGGCCACGGCGGCAATGGGGTGTGGCCGTGGGGAGCTCGGGAGGGAGACGAGAGAGAGAGAGCAGGGGGAGAAAGGGGCAGGTGAGGTCGAGGGCGGCGTGGCGTGCGGCATTGACCTCAAGGGGGCCACGGCGTCGAGCGGCATGGGCAGGGGAGCAGGTGGCATCGGCGGCATGGCGCCAGTGTCCATCGTCACTGTGCTTCATCCGGAATTTTCCGGATAGGTCCGGAAAATTCCGACTGGCCCGGAATTGATCCGGAAAATTCCGGGTCATTCCGGACGACCACAGATTTGGCAAAAAGGCCAGATTTTGAAAAGGCATAAAAACCACTCCAAAATTACAGAAATTTTTAGGGAGGCTCCCAACCAGAAAAGGAAGCTCCCCGTATTTCCTTGAGATTTTTAGGGCAACATAACATGGTTCACAAATAGGAAGCGCATTGCAACACAAAGAAGCTTTGAGACTTGGAACAAAATTTGAGGACAAACCATTTGGTTTCTTGAGCATTGGTTGAACTTAGATGAACTTCCTAGACCATAAGGTCACTTGCCATGACAAGGGTTACACCATAGTTTGCATTTTAAGAGATAAAGGGTTTGGGGAGTTTGGCCTCCCTCATTTCATTGTTTCCCATTGGTTGGTGGTTACCACAAGCAAATTAAAAGGGATGCCATGATGCAAGCACAAAATGCAAAAGTGGAAAAATTCTTCGTATTTTTCATTCCCAAACTAGGGCTGTTACAAATCTACCCCCCTTACAGGAATCTCGTCCCGAGATTCTAGGCTTGAGTGAAGAAGGCGGGGTACTCCTGACGAAGACTAGTTTCTCTCTCCCATGTGGCTTCTTCCTCGGAATGGTTAGACCATTGGACCTTGAGAAACTTGATGGACTTGTTGCGGGTTTTCCTCTCCGCTTCATCCAAGATGCGGATAGGATGCTCGCGATAGGTCAAATCCTCTTGAATGTCCAATGCCTCATGATCAACCCCACGGATGGGGTCCTTGAAGCACCGGCGGAGTTGGGAAACATGGAACACATCATGGACATCCGGGAAATTTGAGGGCAACTCAAGTTGATAGGAAAGATCTCCTCGCTTGCCTACGATGGTGAAAGGGCCGACAAAGCGAGGTGCTAATTTGCCCTTGATTCCAAAGAGACGAACGCCTCGGAGAGGAGAGACTCGAAGATAGGCCTTGTCACCAATTTCATAGTGGACCTCTTGATGATGCTTGTCATAGTAGCTTTTCTGACGAGATTGAGCGGCTTTGAGGTTTTCTCGAATGACACGGACTTTCTCTTCGGCTTCATTGATCACATCAGGACCGAAGAGTGACCTCTCCCCGGTTTCAGACCAATTGAGAGGAGTCCGGCATTTTCTCCCATAAAGGACCTCAAAGGGAGCCATTTGCAAGCTGGCTTGATAGCTATTGTTGTAGGAGAACTCGGCAAGAGGGAGGTACTTTTCCCAACCCTTGCCGAAGGAGATAACACAAGCCCGAAGCATGTCCTCAAGAACTTGGTTCACCCTCTCCGTTTGACCGTCGGTTTGAGGATGATAGGCGGTGCTGAAGTTGAGACGGGTTCCGAGAGCCTCTTGGAAGCTTTGACAAAATTTGGACACAAACAAGCTTCCACGATCTGAAATGATCCTCAAAGGAACCCATGCAAAGGAACAATCCGGGCCATATATAACTCCGCCAATTTAGCAGCATTGATATCCTCCCGAACCGGAATGAAATGGGCAACCTTTGACAATCGGTCGATGATGACCCAAATAGCATTGTTGCCCTTTTGTGACTTTGGAAAGCCGGTGATGAAATCCATACCAACTTCATCCCACTTCCATTCGGGAACGGCTATGGGGCGAAGGGTACCAGCTGGTCTTTGATGTTCAGCTTTCACTCGGCGACAGACATCACATTCGGCAACATATCTGGCAATCTCCCGCTTCATACGGGTCCACCAGAATTTAGGACGAAGGTCTTGGTACATCTTAGTGCTACCGGGATGGATAGATATGGGAGACTCATGTGCCTCTTGGAGAATTAACCCCTTGGTGTTTCCACTCTTGGGCACCACAAGGCGGCCTTCGAAGTAGACAACACCGGAATCATCGATAGAGAAACACTTGGCCTTTCCACTTGCGACATTCTCCTTAATCTTTAGGATGCCTGCATCATTTCGTTGGGCGGCCTTGATTTCATCCTCGAGAGTGGATTTGATCTCGAGGTTAGCTAGAAAACCGGAAGGCACAATCTCCAGATTCAATTTAGCAAATTCCTCATGGAGAGCAGGTTGGGCCTTTTCAACCATCAAGGTGTTGCAATAGGCCTTGCGGCTCAAAGCATCGGCCACCACATTGGCCTTGCCGGGTTGATAGTTGAGGGTCACATCATAGTCTTTTATCAATTCCAGCCATCTCCTCTGTCTCAAGTTCAGATCCGGCTGGGTGAAGAGATATTTTAGACTTTGGTGGTCGGAGTAGATCTCGCAACGGTTGCCCAAGAGATAGGGCCTCCATTGCTTCAGAGCATGTACCACGGCGGCAAGCTCCAAATCATGAGTTGGATAATTTTGCTCGTGTGGCTTGAGTTGACGGGAAGCATAAGCGACCACATGGCCCTCTTGCATCAAGACACAGCCTAAGCCTTGGAGTGATGCATCACAATAGACGACAAAGTCCTTGGCGGTATCGGGAAGGACAAGTACCGGGGTGGTGGTGAGCTTGACCTTGAGGGTTTGGAAACTCTCTTCAGCCTTGTCTGACCACACAAATGGCTTGCCTTTCTTGAGGAGTTCAGTCAATGCCTTTGCTATTTTGGAGAAGCCCTCAATAAATCGACGGTAATAACCAGCCAATCCAAGGAAGCTTCGGATATCTTTGACGGATTTGGGAGTTGGCCAATCCAGGATTGCCTGAATCTTGTCGGGTATCACCGCTACTCCGGCAGCTGACACCACATGACCTAGGAAAATGAGCTCCTTCAGCCAAAACTCGCACTTAGAGAACTTGGCATATAGACGGTGATCTCGAAGTTTGGTCAGGACAAGTCGAAGATGTTCAGCATGTTCGTCTTCGGTCTTGGAGTACACAAGGATGTCATCGATGTAGATGATGATGAACTTGTCGAGGTACTCGTGGAAGATGGAGTTCATTAGCCTCATGAATGTAGCCGGAGCATTTGTGAGGCCGAAAGACATAACGGTGTACTCATATAACCCATAGCGGGTAGTGAAGGCCGTCTTCGGAATATCCTCCTTTCGGATTTTTATCTGATGGTAACCGGACCTCAGATCCATCTTGGAGAATACCGTTGCTCCAGCTAGTTGATCGAACAAGTCGGTTATTCGAGGAATTGGATACTTGTTCTTGATGGTCACCGCATTAAGAGGGCGGTAATCAACGACCAGTCGAGGCACATTTGTATCCCTCTTCTTGACAAAGATGACCGGGCAGCCCCAAGGTGAGCTACTCGGTCGGATGAATTCTTTTTCCAATAGCTCATCCAATTGCTTCTTCAACTCAGCTAGCTCTTCCGTTGGCATACGGTAGGGCGTTTTGGAAACTGGGGCGGTTCCCGGAACCAACTCAATCACAAACTCCACGCTGCGATCGGGTGGCATGCCGGGCAATTCCTCCGGAAAAACATCGGGGAAATCACACACCACCCCCACTTCATGCATTTCAGGCGGGGCTACACCTTCCATGAAAAACAGACTGATCTCCGGGGAAAAAGGGGTAACAGCAGATGGAGCTGCGGAAGAAGGGGACCAATAGCGCACTTCCCCATAGTACGGATGGATCACTGAGACAGTCTTGGCAGCACAGTCCAGGTTGGCCTGATACTTGACTAACCAGTCCATGCCCAGAATAACATCCAGACCCTCTGACTTCAGGGCTATCAACTGAAATGGAAAAGGGGTGGAGCCTATGGAAACCTGCACTTCAGGAGTGATCCATTTGGTTTGCCATCGAGAACCAGGTGTTTTAACCACTAGCGGGGGATCCATCATCACAAACGGTATTTGGTGGTTGTGTGCATATGATATGGATATGAACGAATGCGAAGCCCCAGAATCAAATAATACTGAAGCTGGATATGTGTTGATTCGAAGCGTACCCATGAGAACTCCGGGGTCCTCCTCAACGCCTTCAGCCGAGACGTGGTTCAGGCGGCCACGGCTGACGGTGGTAGCCTTGGCGGCTGGAGTAGAGGGTGCTGGTGCAGGTGCTGAGGTAGCCGGTGCCTTCTGGGGACACTCTCTGGAGTAGTGCCCCGGCTGGCCACAAGCGAAGCAAGTGACTCCCGGTGGTGCAGGCAGTCGAGGTCGAAAACCGCCTCCAGCCGCACCCAAGGTTGAAGTAGCTGGGCGAGGCGGAGGTGGCAGGTACCCGGTGGGCTTCGGCGCGAAGGGCGCCTTTGGCACGGCGCTGAAAGGCACGAAGACCTTGCGCTTCTTGCCCTCCGAGGAGGAGCTCTGGTGGTCGGTGGACACTGGCCTCTTAGAAGCCTCTAGCTCCTTCCTACCTTGCTCCATGGTGAGAGCCTGGTTGTAGAGCTCTTGGTAGGAGGTGAACTTGAAGGGCAGGAGCTCGTATCGGAGACGAGGTGCGAGCCCCTTGCGGAAGAGATATTGCTTGTCCTCATCATTCGTCACGTCCCGAGGGGCATAACGGGAGAGGTGGTTGAACTCCCGTCCATAGGACTGGATGTCCATGCGTCCCTGGGTTAGGTCCAGGAACTCCCGCCTCTTGAGCTCGAGGATGGGCTTGGGGATGTACGCCGCACGGAAGGCAGTGCGGAACTCCTCCCAAGTGACAACATGGCCCGCGGCGACCATTGCCACGTGGCTCTCCCACCAGGAGCCGGCGGCTCCTTCCAGAAGGTAGGTGGCGAAGTTGACATGTTCTGCCGCAGGAACGTGAAGAGCGGCGAACTTGCGCTCGATGGCCCGAAGCCAATCATCCGCATCAAGCGGCTCCTTAGCCTCGGAGAAAGTGGGAGGTTGGGACCGCAAGAACTGGTTGAGAGTGGTGCAGTCCGTGTTCCTCCTGGCCCCTTGCTGGACCAGCTGCTCGAGCAACCGCTCATTGCGCAGACGGTTTTGCTCGATAGCCATCATCACCTCCGCCATTGTGGGTGGCGGCGGTGGATCAGGGCTGCTATGTTCCCCACGACGGGTAGGAGCCATTCTGAAGAATTGGAACAACGACAAGTTAGTAACCAATTCTGGCAGTTAAGATAGATCATTGGTTGCTCCCAAATATAGATATTTAAGAAGCAATAAACACCAAAGACAGATTTTAGGCAACCACGGTGACATCACGTCATCGTGGCGATATCAAACGGATTTAACGGACTCGAGGCATAACTGGACGGTAAGAACCCCAACCCCGAGAACCTAAACATCGACACCAAGCACAAAACAAATAGAGGTAAGAATCAGAGTAGAGCGAGTTGGGTGAGAAGCAAAAAGAATCCTAAGAAGGTTTTCACAACTCATTTTTAGGTTGAAAATAATTTTCACTAGACTCGACATCGACCAAAAGAAAGGGTTTCCTATAGGCAGTCCTGCTCTGATACCAACTTGTAACGCCCCGACCCCGGAATTATACAGAGAGGCTATGTAGTCAACACAACCATCAATGTATAAAACAAAGATCGAGACTTGTGGAACAGAACTGGCACAAAGCATGACTCTACGACACAAAACATTTATATAGCAACTCATATAACGAGAAGAATACAAATATTACAAACAAAAGGATCACAGATCCAACAATTCAACAAGCGGAAGCGAAGTAGCGTTGTCTAATACAACAAGAAGCAAAATATGGCCTAAGAGGCCTACAGATAAACATCATCCCAGCCAGCTTGTTCCACGGTCCCAAGCTGCCACCTGGGAACCCCAGACTAGTAGTCGACGTCAACGAAGAACCCACCTAGTTGCTCGGTGTCGTCCTCCTCTGAAATACAAAATCATAGAGGCAGCAAAGAGAGACTGAGTACGATGTACTCGCAAGTTTAGTAGGGCGATATAGGCCCAATGACTGACGGAGGCTCTAAAGCTGTATATGTAGTTCTTTTGCATAAAGCTAACTTTCATAAACCAAAACTTAAAAGACACATGGCATTCGTCTACTCAGAATATTTTTATAAAGGGGGTAAGAGAGTATCATTATTATCTTCGGTTCTCGGCGAATCGACTTGCAACCATCACCACTCATCTCATACAAAGGCACTCCCTCGACTCACCCTCGAGGAAATGAACCCTTATCACAAGTTTATTATGCAACCTCTAGCTGCCATACCAATTAGGTTAAATTTCTCTATGATCTTATATCCGTTCCCAAGTCGTCCATAACCGCGGACACGGCTTTTCGAAAAGATTAAACCCTGCAGGGGTGTACTAATTTACCCATCGGTACCGTCCGGCTCACCTAGTTGGCCCTCTTCCGGGGAAGGCCGGCGAACGGGCGCGGTTAGACCTTTACATTGCATGAGGCTTACTCAAGGACCATCAGTGTGCGGAAGGACAGGTTAAGCGCTCCCAGCGCCCTGCCCCGCGGCCACATTCCTAAACACCACCATCCTCGTTCCTTTTTCCACCCACACAACTCACGCGCAAATGGAAAACTCGAACTAGAGGACCCTTGACAAGCCCCTCACAACTTATTCGGTCAAAGGGGGTTCCATATGCCCCCACCTCCGGAAGCACGCTCAGTCTTGGTTCAAGAGGTAAAGAACTCGCACCTAGGGGCTGGAGTGAGGCAAAACACCATCCCCGATGGCAACTCACCCGAACCGTCTTAGCATTTTAATTAAGCATCACCATTATTCATCGTGCCCGAATCATTCCATCAACATAAACAATTATGGAATTAATAACGGACATAAAGCATTTATATAAGCATGGCTAAGCATAGCTAAGCATATGAGTACCACTATTCTATTTGTATCTCGGCCAACACTTCAACCCTAGGTTTCATAGGTAGGGATACATGTGATTGGCTCGGGAAGATCATGCATTAATAGGACAGTCTAATATTTACCGAAATGACATTTGAACCGCATGCAATATTATGGTGGATAAAATAAGTTTATCAAAACATAGGATGCTAGATGCCAAGAAGGTTAGGTTATCTCTTGCCTTGCTGCCCGGGCGCGAAGTGGTGCTCGTCGGGGTAAGTAGAGAGACCCTCGACTCCGGAATCTATCGATACCCAAAAGAAAAGCAAGAACACATAAATCACACAACTCAAGATGCAATGCTCAATCACATGATGACATGTCAAAATTTATGCAAGGATTCCATTATATCACTTAAGGGCACAATTAAACGGGGAGCCAAATAATTAAGGAAATTATTTGGAAAACACCTCATATTTAAATTAATGTCCAAAGTGTTGTCATGAGGTGGTATTAGCATGTTTAGATAGCATTTTAAACACTGATCAAATTAGTATACCAAAAGCAAGAATTAGCGAAAAGAGGCTAAACTACAAAGTTCACAAGTTTTCAGCTGGGTTCGGAATTCATCCGGATTGGTCCGGAATATTCCGGATGGTCCGGAATAATCCGGGCTCATTCCGAGCCAAATCCGAGGTGACCTCAAAATCTTTCGGTTGGGGTTTCGGAATTCGTCCGGAAATGTCCGGAAACTTCCGGTCGACCCGGAATCGATTCGGAATAATCCGGGCGATTCCGGACGGCTCGAATCAGGGCAGAAAACGACGGCGGCGGCGGGAACTCGCTCGACGCGAGCAAGAAGGAGAGGGAGAGGGAAAACGGGAAGGGGCCTAGGGGATACGGGGCTCACCCTGGACTCGCGTGCGTGACCGGCTAGGCAAGGGGAGGCCGGGGGTGACCGAATCGGGCCGGCGGAGCTCGGTCGGTGGCGGATGGTGTCGAGGACGCCGGCGTTGACACGGCCGGTCCCGGGCCGATTCCTTGGCCTGGGAGGGAGGAGAGGATGCGGTGCAGCTGGTGGTGGTCGACGATCTACCTCGCGCTCACTCAAGCGACGACGGCGTGCTCGGCTACGGCGGCAACGGGGTGTGGCCGTGGGGAGCTCGGGAGGGAGACGAGAGAGAGAGAGCAGGGGGAGAAAGGGGCAGGTGAGGTCGAGGGCGGCGTGGCGTGCGGCATTGACCTCAAGGGGGCCACGGCGTCGAGCGGCATGGGCAGGGGAGCAGGTGGCATCGGCGGCATGGCGCCAGTGTCCATCGTCACTGTGCTTCATCCGGAATTTTCCGGATAGGTCCGGAAAATTCCGACTGGCCCGGAATTGATCCGGAAAATTCCGGGTCATTCCGGACGACCACAGATTTGGCAAAAAGGCCAGATTTTGAAAAGGCATAAAAACCACTCCAAAAATTACAGAAATTTTTAGGGAGGCTCCCAACCAGAAAAGGAAGCTCCCCGTATTTTCCTTGAGATTTTTAGGGCAACATAACATGGTTCACAAATAGGAAGCGCATTGCAACCCAAAAGAAGCTTTGAGACTTGGAACAAAATTTGAGGACAAACCATTTGGTTTCTTGAGCATTGGTTGAACTTAGATGAACTTCCTAGACCATAAGGTCACTTGCCATGACAAGGGTTACACCATAGTTTGCATTTTAAGAGATAAAGGGTTTGGGGAGTTTGGCCTCCCTCATTTCATTGTTTCCCATTGGTTGGTGGTTACCACAAGCAAATTAAAAGGGATGCCATGATGCAAGCACAAAATGCAAAAGTGGAAAAATTCTTCGTATTTTTCATTCCCAAACTAGGGCTGTTACAGTAGTTAGTTGGCAAGGAAATTGGCTGGCGATGACGGGCGACATGGGCACATCGGAACATCTCATAGGAGGAACTCAGCTGGAAACAGCGGCGTGGTCAGGAAACGTCCGGCGGGTGGGAGACGACATGTCAGATTAAACATCACGAGGCGATGGGGGGTGAGGGTCGTACCTCTATCGCGATGGCATGGCATCGCCGCCTAGGGGACAAGAAGCCTGACAAGTGGCGTCGCTTAAACCGATGTGACCGGCGTGCGAATGACAAGATAGGCTCACATGTCAGGGTCTACGTGGATGGCATGTACTGGCGAGTGTGGAGCCCCTCGAGCCAATCCTGAATGATGGGCAAGGATAAGGGGATGGCAGACATAGTTTTGGACCATCCGGACCATCGGAGGTGTCTTTGGGTCGAACTTTGTGTCTATACCCCATTGTCCGACCGGGTGGTCTAACGGAGGTGAGGAAAGTATACATAACCCCCACAAGTTTTGGAAACTGACAGAGAGCCCATCAAATATAAATTGGCTCACATACCCCCCCCCCCCCCCCCCCTAAAGTTTGCAAAACCGGGCAAAACACCTCCTACACCAATTTTTAGCTGTTTCGCCAAGCAGTTTTGCAGAAGTGGCACTGGTGCTGCAAAACACCTCATACACCTCCTGCTACTGTACGCGTGATACCCGCCGCGACCACCCTTTCTCCTGCCTAACCTCTGGCGAACTCCAATCTGGCAACTGTGGGGAGGGAGAATTGGATGGGCATCGTTGACTGGACGTGGGCCATGGCACGTCCGCGTGGCCGTGGGCTCGGAGCTCATCCATGGCTCCACGATAAAGATCTCCTCCTCGTACTTGCTGACAAGAAGGCCACCGTGAACGCTGATCAGGGCACGACGGCATTGGTGAGGACGATGAGCATGGCCGAGAGATCGTCCACAGCTTCACGGCGGAGATCTCCCTCCTCGGCCGTATAGGTCGCCCAGCTCCCGTGCTTGAACATCCCGATGGAAATCGGGAGGCGGACAGAGACTCGACTGGATGCGGGTCTAGGATCTGGCTGTCGGTGGGAGGTGGAGGGAAGAGGAGGTGTGGCGCCATGGCCATGGCCCGTGGAGGAAAAGACAATGTAGGGGATTTTTCTACCTAAGGAAAAAATAAAGGAAAGACTATTGTGACCCTGACACGTGGGTCTCTCTGTGAGCTTGCAGTTGGAGTCAACGTTCATGTTGCCATGTTTGCAAAACCAGCTCCAGAAACCGCTCAAATTGGGTGCAGGTGGTGTTTTGTCCGGTTTTGCAAAGTTCAGGGGGTTATGTGAGTCAATTTAGACTTGAGGGGGTACTCTGTCCGTTTTCCAAAATTTGTGGGGGTATGTATACTTTTCTCATTGGAGGTTTGTTGGATATGGTCTTAGACCTCCTCGCGCAAACAATCAAACCATCTTTTGAGTGATATCGTAGAAAAAGGACAGGGTGGATATATATTTTTTTGTGAGGGAAAGACGGGATGAAGGTGGTCTCATGGAGTTTCGAGAATCAGCGGCCACGCGTTTGAGAGTGTCTAGGAAATACCTTATCTCTAGCAAGTATCTGTGAATTGTGACTGCAAAAATGATGCAATTCCTGCACGGCCTCCTATATTTGGCAACACATGGGCCGCAAACGGGGGAGTGACTCTAAAACGAGAGTCTTCCAAACAGCGCCACACCCATCACAACTTTTGTAGCCTGGGCCCGATGAAGGAAACTAAGCTAATTAGTGATGAATACATGGAATGTTTAACCTGGAATTAGTGTTCTTAATTTCCAAAGACCGGGCCAGGATTCAGTATGTCCTCCATGACACACCGTCCTGACGCAACTACAAAAGACATCACATAGGACATATCCATCGACGAGGCATTGTCAATACCATACATTGAGGATCTATAGCACAAGAAGCAAGGCCTCTACTGTGATCATTTCCTCCCTGATCTCTAGCGGCCAACCATTAGAGCATCTCCACTTGCACCCTCCCAAAGGTCGAATGGGGTCCCGAGAGAAATATCGCCCCCGGCACCCCCATCTGTCTGGGCCGATCCAATTTTTGTCCGGCACTCTTGAGCCACCACCCAAACTTGAGGCCCTGCTCGAGGGTGTTGGCCAACGTCTGGACGTGTTCGCATGCAGCCTCAGACAGGTGGGTCCGACTTGTCATCCACACACTTGTCATGTTGATTTTAATGGCGGATCAACCTTCCCGTCTCCCCAAGTTTTGCACTGCCAGGCCAACACAGCGGTGATGTGTTGCTGGCAATAAGCCAACGCGATGCCTCCCCCCATATCTGTCAGTTCCCGCCCACGCCACTGCTTCCCGCCTCTGTTTCCCACCAATCCTCCTGCTATAATGATGGGCAACCGTACCGTCGGGCTAAGAAATGCTCACTTCACGCCGTCTTCA
Organism: Puccinellia tenuiflora; assembly: GCA_012064385.1. NCBI lineage: Eukaryota > Viridiplantae > Streptophyta > Magnoliopsida > Poales > Poaceae > Puccinellia > Puccinellia tenuiflora. Next base: position 1,153,078 of record QRDG01000467.1, read on the forward strand.
CAATGCCTCGCCGCCTTGTAACCTGGTTGGCTACTCTCTCGCAGGTCGCACCCCATGGTTTTTCTACGCCCGATCTAACTCCTCCACCATCGGACGACGAGAAAAACAACAAGCCGACCGAGGACGAGGAGTCAGCCAAAGTGGAGGTGGAGCCGCCGGTGTGGCCAGAGCAGGACGCCATGTACGTCTCCTTCTGAACTATGCGCCAAGAGGGGAGGAGCGCTAGGTGAGGCCGTCGGGGAGGAGGAGACGAACAACCCCATCCTGGAGGTCGGCTTTAAGGCATCCCTCGACTTCATGCTATCCGTTGGCTCATGGAGGCCGAGTGGTGGGCCCAAATGCAGTTGCTCGCGCCAACGGCCGCCGACGGTGCCGCCAGCGAGACTGCTAGCATGAACATGGTGGCGGCTCACTGTCACCGGGTGGATGTGTAAGTAGCGAAGTTGAAGACAAGGTTAGAGGCGGCGAAGGCAGAGGCCACAGGGAGGGAGGCGTGGCAGCTCGCATGGCGTAGAACGCGGGTCGTCGGGAGAGGCGTGTCCGCGCGCGTGCATACAACAACGACAGAGTCTCACTGGAGTATGCTCGAAGGTAGGACGCTGGATCGGCGACGAGGCTGGCCCCTCTCACGTCTAGTTTAATTGAAAATCATGTTTTTTTGTTAGAAATGCAAATAATTAAAAGATTTTAAATAATCTTTGGGGTGCCGCTAGGCACCACCCCATTTTACCGGACAAATATCTGGCACCCGAAAACGAACACAATTTGAGATATTTTCAAGGGTGTCGGTAGAGATTCTTTTACCTGGCTCTTGCCGTGGACTGTGGGAATGTCAGAAAACACGTAATTTCTCTCTAGCTAGGGTACGTGAATTGTGACTGCGAAGATGATGTACTCCCTCCGTTCCAGTTTATAAGATGTTTTAGATATCTCAGTATAGACTACATACGGACTGAAATTAGTGAATCTACAAATTGGAACACATCTAGATACATCCAAATTAGAAAATAGGTAAAACATCTTATATTTTAGAATGAATGTAGTAATTATAGCAAAATGCCCGTGTGCTGCAACGGGTGATGATTTGATTTCGCAATTTAACACATGTTATAGTAATAATGTACTTCTTTTGTTCCATAATATAAGATGGTTTAGGTTTTTTTCAGATTCCGATGTATATAGACGTGTTTTAGTATTACCAACAGGTTTGGGAGCTTCCTATAATCACTATTGATTCTAGAAAAGTGTCCCAACTTTCATGTATGCATACCCATAAATATAAATGAGGTGAATGTAGCAATTTACCATCAACATGTAAGTTTGGTTGATCCACCAATGGCCTCCTTAGCCTTTTGAGGAATTGCGAGAGAATTAACATTGTAGCCCTTGGAACTGGCACCTAATGTTGATGGTATCGCCTATAGAATTATCATGTTGGAAAAGGAGAGGTGTAATACTATTCTATCAATATGCTGATAGAATTTAGAAACCAAAACCAAGGAAAGACTGGTTTAACACTTAAATTTTTTGGTTCAGGTATTCAATTTGGCCCAAGTTCTGCTTTGTCTACTCTATATACATAAATTATATCTAGATACAATGTTGTATATCGGCCTTAAATACTCAGTCATATGTACTTAAGCAACATCCTTCTTTTACATACTAGCCATTCAAGGTACTTCTAAAAGCTCATGTCAGCTCATTCGACCTGTCACACCAACCAACAAGATTTGTAGCAGAGAAAACCCTTCCAAGATAACCACTGTACAGACTGATAATCCATGTCTTGGTTTCCAATATACGACTGCACAAAGTTTCACGAGCAAAGACAGAAAGGATAAAGTCTCAAACTCACCATGGTTAAGAAAACGTGGCTCAATTCTGCCGAGCGAAGTACAAGCCACGATGACAACAAAAATACAAAGGGCTCGTCATGCACTTACCTTAGGACAGACGCCAAATTGAAGAACCACTCCAGCAACCGGAAGCTCGAAAACCTGTTGGTAATACAGTTTTAGGAACTGTTCTCAAAGGGAATGGCCTAAGCTACTGCTTGTACTCCTAAGCATGTCCTGGAGCTGACTCCAAGCATGAGGTTCAGTTCGCTCTGGAATTGAACAATTAATTCCCTATCCTGATTGAGCATCCATCAACTAATAGGACAACCTCCGTGTATCAGTCTACAAGGGAGCAGCAAATAGAACCTGCTCTAAGCTGAATACTTCAGTTCAGTTGGTAATTCCTGTTACAGTAAACAAAAGGCATTAACCCGTTTCATGTAGCCTAGTAGTACTAACATCATATCTGAAATAAAATCTATAGCACACATATAACTTCTAATACGGTGTCTCATCTGTGAATGTTATTTGATTAACCAGCACGATTTTTCTTCCGGCCGACTACAAAAATTAGTCCTGCTCACTAATCACATTGTCATTGAAGTACCAGAGCGAGGTTCGAAAAATTGAAGTACCAGAGCCATTGGTGATTGTTCTTCTCTTCTCTAATGCGGCACCAAACAGGGGAAGGTAGCGCTGGAGTCGGCCGCACCAACAATGCTCAGGTCACAGGGAAAGGAGTAGGGTGCCAGCACTCGCATCAACTAATGGGAGAACGTAGAAGGGAGGAGGAGGGAGATGGGGAGAAGAGATAAGGGAGGAGGGAACTGACCTGCAGGTTGCCGCAGTGCATCGGCGGAAGGCGGAGGGGGCTGCTCGATGGTGGACGATGGACTTAGCAGTGGTGAACGACATAGGCGACTGCTCGGCGGTGGACGGCGGAGGGAGCAGCGGCAGCCGACGGTTGGATGAGGGATCTATTCTCTGTTGCGGCGCCGACACAGCATCAGGCGATGGCTGGCCAGTATTCATCGGCGGCGTGACGGCCGCGCGCCACCGAGGTCGGGTGGTCTGGAGGTGGTCTGCACGACGCCAGGTCGCTGGGGGCGCTCTGCTTCCGACGACCACCCCGAGCCTAGCTAGGAGTCCCGCCAAAGTATCGAGATTTGCTCGATTCCCTGCGTCCCGGGTCGGTTCCTTGAAGGATGAGGACGGCGAGGCGGAGCTCCTGGAAACGGCAGCCTGGCCCAGTGGCTTGGAAGGTCTGTAGCGACGGCGTTGGTCCTCCTGGACTCGTACTGGTCCGCCGCTCGACCAGGTGGCGGAGACGGAAGCACGTGCGCAGCCGGTCCATCAATTCCAGATCGGCGGAAGGCAATCAGGCGGCACAATAGTTCTTCTCTAGGTCTCGCGGGTATCAACGGTAGCGGAGGACGAGACGGGGAAGGCATCGGCGGCGCGCCGCTGTCTCGGGTTCGATGGGGGAGCTCGCGTCAATGAGAGCTCAGGGATGGGCACGATCTGGGCAGGATTTGCCTTTTCTTTTCTTTTCCACGGCAATACCGAACCGAACCGGTAAGTCTCACTTCGCGGTGGCAAAGGGTGTAATATTTCCTAGATCGGCCTACCGATGAGGGGTAAAACCAGAAAAGTGAAAAATGCACCATCACCACCTATTACAATATTATAGTATATACTAGCAAAATGCCCGTGCTTTGCTACGGACAAACAAATTTAGACTTATAGGAAAGGGACAATAAATTGGTCTCTTAATAAATTTACAAAATACGAATCAATAAGTCGGTTCGGTCGCTTCCATTTCCCCAACAGTCGTGGGAGGGGGCATGTGATGCGGGGAACTGTCGGGTATTGCTAGGATCCACACGATACAGAGAAGGGCCGGATGGTGACGCCGATGAACAAAATGGGTTGGGAGTCAAGAGAGTTCAATTGGGTGGGGGTGCGATTGGTGGAGAGAGGCGGTCGTTTTTTTTCTTTTGGGTCGAGGGAGAGCCGAGTTAGCTCATCTGCGTTGGCAAGACCATTCGGCGTGGCCATGGCTAATTTTCATCTGAAACAACAAAAAATAAAACCAGTCCCGATCTAAAACACCCGCAACAAAAGAATCCTCCGATCTCCTCGTCTCTGTCGTGAACAACACAAAATGGGTTTGAAGTGAAGGAAGCTTTATGCACGGCGCCACCGGTTATGGCATCCAAACACTGGTTATCTAATCTATAATCCAAATATGTTCAGGCCACGAGTGAGGCATCAAGATTCCTCCCCGTCCCCTCGCCTGTTCGGCAAATAAAGGATGAATGAGTACTTATACTGACCAACTCCTTTTAATTCATTTCTTACTTTCTTGCTGCAAATATGAGCATACATCCATTCCAAACATCATAAAGTGACAAATATTATAATACTAATACCATGACATTTTTAGTTGTTTAAAACTCAGACAAAATGATTTGTGATGTTTTGTTTCCAACAAAAGGAGTTGAGATATAAACACATAAGATCCATTTATCAAATCATACAAACGGTGCCCAACTTCGTGACTAAACAGAGCAATCTTCATATCTTTCATTGAATTGCATCACAAATTAGTATTGTACCGATGCATAATAAATTAAGCACCTACCCACTTATTGAGGATTCTTTTGGTTGGAACTTGTGCTCTTCGTCAAAACAATCAACCAAGTGGACGCACTCTGAACTGGTGCAACCACCTGAACCTGAACATGCCCATTGCCTTGCTGCTACCTGAACGGGAACCTGAACCTGTGCCCTGGAGATAGATCTTGGGCTCAAGCCCATGGAGGTGGTCGCCGGTGTAGCAGGTAGTAGGTCCGTGGGGAGGGTGTGTAGCTCTGCCGCTGGTGCATGTCAGTGGAGAAAGGTGCGGCGAAAGGAGATAGGTCGGCCTGCCGGACGGGGAGCTCGAGCTGGGATCGATCCAGGCCGGCAAGCTTGGGGTGCCGTAGAAGATCACACATAACAACAACATGACCGCCGAAGAAGGAGCAGGGCCGGATGTGCTGGCATCGTACGGCTCCTCCGGTGAGATCCAGAGCAGCACCTACCCGCAGCGCGCTGCCCCGGCCAGCTAGTTTCGCCGCCCCCGACGAACTCCTCCAGCAAGCCTCTCCAGCCACCCGCTCGCCAGCCTTGCCTCCTACCCCCGGGGCAGCGCCGCCTGCGTCGAGCGCCCCAAATCCCTGTCATGCACGTCCCACACCTCCTGCGTGGCGGTGGACGTCCGCATCGTCCGGATCCCATGCGCCTGGCTTCCAGTGCGGAGCCCCTCGCGGATGGTACTCGTCCAGATCGACGGGTAAAGGGAGGAGAATGGAGAGCGGCACTTGCAGCGAACCATGGAGAAGCAGAGCGCTCGACGGCAGGGAAATCGTGGAGGAGAGGACGGGTGCGATGTGGGGGACGGGTCCGTGCGACCATGGCCAGTGGTGAGAACCGAGGCAACTTGATGGGGTCTCGGAGTAGGCGTCCTCCGGGTATACGAACCCCTTTAATTAACTCGAATCGTTATTTCACTTACCGGTGGCATGTTGTGTAATTTTATCAACTTGAAGGGATAGTTTGATGACGTACCATCACCACCTATTGCAATATTATAGTGTAGATATATATATATATATATATACTAGCACAATGCCCGTGCGTTGCTACGGGAAAAGACGAGAACGTCGAGGAGGTTTGCTGCCTCCACGAGTCCGACAAACTTGACCGCATTCTCCATGCTCAACTTAGCTACACCAGTTCGACAAACAATACAATGTCAAGTAGATCGAAATGGACATGGCTACAGTCGAAAAACCAAAGCGCATCCGAGGCCAACAGAAATGTTGCCGCAGCACATCATGTTCGGTATGGCGTAAAAGATATTGATGCTCGCAATATTTGCCTAGCCATTGCCATTGATTAAAAAAAACCTAGAATGTGTTTGTAAAGTAACTTCTATTAGAAAGTTGGATGTAAAAGAGCACAACATCATGGCCTTCAACAGTTTTTCATTCAAAGTTTTCTTGCTCGCCTTTAGATCCATCACTTTTCTTGGTGCCTTCAAGAGATATATACGGGAAACAAAATATCCAGAGCTCATGTCCATGTCAAAAATTACTGCCTTCCCCTGCTCACGTTCATGTACTGATATTGATACGACCATCTTGTTTAGGGAGATTTAGAACCTGAAGAAAACACTTGAGTTATACTACCTCCGTTCCATAATGTAAGCCTTTTTAGCATTTCTTTTTCCATCCGTATCTAGACATGTTTTAGTGTAAGGTTCAAATGAATCTTGCACTAAAACATATCTAGATACGGATGGAAAGAGAAATGCTAAAAAGGCTTACATTATGAAATGGAGGGAGTAGGCAGCAATTTCAATTTATGAATCCTCATAAAGAGTGTGAAACTTTATTAGACTATGGTCAATGCCGACCGTTCAATTTAAATGCAGTGTCATATTAAAAAAAATTAGGTATTTATGCAAAAAATCATCAACATTGTGAGTTGCTAGATGTGACCAGATAATAAACCCTGATGCGACAACTTAGTGCTTACCTCTAGGAAGCTCGTGAAAAATTCCCTGTCAAGTAATACTGCTATTTGCACTCGTCGCAACACGAACCCTGACTCCTTCTAAACCAGACACTTGTGTATCCATCCTATAAGTAGAAGTACAAATTCATCTGGATTTAGTTAGAGTTTCTCGTGAACAAATCGACAATATTCTGCTTGCACTATGCATACACCATAAATTAGGATATGTTACCTGGCATCTTCCAGTGTTGCTTCCCGGCACCAGGCAGAAGCTATCTCTGATCCCTGTTAGGACATGGACATGGCTACTGTGCACTCCACCTTCCAGACCAAACATCGGTGTGGCGCGGGCTGTCGAAAAATAGGTTTGAGCTACGGTTCATATACTCTAGCTGAGCAAACTCATTTTCCCCATTGCCTCTCCATTGCGCATGGATAGCGCCACGCCATGGGAATCCCACATACAATAGTCCTGCAGTTACAAGTATAACAATTTCGCTAGCAAATTAAGAATCTAATTTTAGAGGATGAAAATAACTAGAGAGAGCTTGGATTGATAGCTTACCGTGCTGCCATGGAGGTCGGGCCCTGGTTTTGTATGTCTCCTCACGACCTTGTCTAGCGACTGGAAACAGTACCGCGCCTATTCCTCTCTCCCCGGGCGGCCGGCGCGCTTGCAATTGGGGTTGGGAGGCAGTCTGGCTGGATGCGTACGGCAACGGGGAGCTCCTAGCGGTCTGGCAGTCTTCGGGGACGGAGAGTTCCTGGTGAGCGGGCGCTGGGCTGCTAGCGACGTCGAGGATTCGACAGGCAAGCGGACGACTGACGACATCGAAGGATTCATCAGGCGGGTGGGCTCGACCGGCGGGAGCTAGGACTGATCTGGAGGAGGAAGGAGCTTGGGAGGAGGTCATACGGCGGGATGGATATGCCTCGCAGGAGACGGCCGCGGGTTGCGGCGGTGCCGGGGTAAGAGACGACAAGAGCAGCGAGCCAGCGGCGGCGCATCGCTAGGGGTTATTTTTTTTCTATTCGGGAACACCGAATCGTTCAATTACTTGGTGGTGGCAAACGGTGTTATTTGTTTTGACTTAACCTAGCGATGCAGGGGCAGAATCGGAAATCATAAATGACGTACCATACCATCACCACCTATTGCAATATTATAGTTTAGACTAGCAAACATGCCCGTGCGTTGCTACGGGCTAGTAAATTTCAACCCAATACACAGATAATAGATTAATCTTTTAAATTTACATAAAATAGATCATCAAGTCGGAAAGGTGAATGGAAACAAGAGACCATGGAGCTCCCATATTCTTTCTCCAAAATCGTCTAAAGAGAAGTTTCATTGATGCTATCACACTGACTTCACACAACGCAACTATCGATATGAATAAATTTGCTAATTTAGACAAAACATTCCGAGTTTCCTTATATAAAATTCTAAGTTTCCTATATAAGAGATGCCACAATAATCCAATCAAATGGATCCATCGTATCCCAAACGAAAACATCGATTTTGAATTGCAACAGTTTCCTTGAGAAGCATATATACTTCCTCATAGCCAACTGATAACCTATTTGCATAATAATTTGCAACATGTCGCTTCTCTATTCCAGTAACAACGTGTGTTGAGTAAGAGATACGGCATCGTGTTGTGACACCTGAGTTACTTCCCACTTGTAAATTCCAGCTGCCTAGCTGATTGAAAGGTGCAAATATCTTGACTTATAAAGCAAATGAACTCTACAAAGTGACCAACAAAGTAGGTGTTGTACTATTTGTGTGAGAAGATTAGCAGTAAAATATATTACATAATCCATAACCAAAACAATTATCATGGAAAGATATAGATTATGTAGTACACTTGTTGACTTGTACTGCCACCTCACCGTGTGACCCATGTATCATGCTATTTTGGTTTTGAATGTAAATATGGTTCAAAAAAAAATACAGATACATCTCAAACCCTTCCCTAAGGCGAACTATCCAATATAAAACAGTAGAAAAATTTCCAAACTGTATAGTGGAGTTGAATCTACTCTGACCTGATAATTCCTGTGAGTATATTACGAACTGATGAAAACAAACGACTGCAAGACTACGTGCAAACGCTAATTAAGATATCACATGGTATCAGTTTAGAAAGCATATGGCACAAAAAAACGTTTACAACATCAACTGAGAGGGAGGGAGTAGCATTAGCATTTAGCAACATCAGGTGGTGACAGAGAAAACCAGCAGCGGCAAGTGACCAGAGAAGGGAGCATCGGCCTTAGTGCTCCTTGGAGAGAGAGAGAGAGAGACAGAGAGAGAGAGAGAGCAGTGCGTGGGAGCGAGCAAGCACGCAACGCAGGAACGGCGACGAGGGAAGTTCGCAGCTCTTGGAGGCGCAGAAAGGGAAGCGCGTGGATGGCGGCGAGCTGCCGAGCTCCATCCGCAGCCGGGCAGATGGGCTGCGCGGTGGATGTCCGGGACGACGGTAGGTGTCAGGCACAGGGCGTAGCTCGAAGGATCTCAGGACGAAGGCGCAGAAGAAAGCCAGCAGAGCAAGTGCACCGCTGTAGTCTCGTAAATGGCGGGAGGCGAGGAATTTGGCCGCGTAGGGAGTGTAGGCGAATCGGGTGGTCGAGGAGAACGGACTGCATACGGTTTTTGATCGGGTCCTGGTTGCCTACGGTTTCTTTATGGATCTCGTTACGTGAAACGGGAGGGAGAGACGCACGACGTACCATACCATCACCACGGGTTTCAATATTATAGTTTAGATATATATATATATATATTATAGTATAGATAGATAGATAGACTAGCACAATACCCATGCGTTGCAACGGGAAAACAGAAAATAACACTACAAATCGTTATGTGATATGCACTTCCGGTTCAGCTTACATCTTTCGTTGCAAATTTGACCGTACGTTGTGACGGGTGGTTGGTTGTGCGAGTTGACAAATTGATCACTGTGATGTCATGTCACTATAGGAGCATGCTTAAATATTGTGTATTGTCACTCTTTTTAGGAGCATGCTTAAATATTGGTCGCATGCCCCTGCATTTGCAGTTTAGCCTTGTCCCCTTCTGAACAAGCCATACGACCATCAATTGTTCACGGTGCATGCTCGTTCTCCCCTTCTTGGATATTTAGAGGAAGTTGGGTTCCCAGTCTAGGGTTTTCTCAATCTTTTATCTCTTATGGATAGTGTTGGGACTTGGACTTTTCTTTTCTAGGCCCGACACGGCAATCACTGATGGATAGTTTGCTTTATTTTAATCTTTATAATCATAGGATCATTTCCTATTTTTAATTCAAAGAATATAAAGAAATTATGCACAACCCAGCCACCCATATTTAAATCCTCATGGACGCGAATTTGTGTTCTTGTTATTTTAAAAATAAAAATCCCTATATGGGCTTCACCTACTGTATTCCTTTCAAAAAAAAAAAATCAAACTATATAAATCCAAAACTTTTGCACATGTATCATTAGTATAACTTATACTTCGCATCATATAGTTCCCAAAAAACTTCAATACTAATAGAAGTAGTCAGCATGACTACACAAATTTTATTCCCATATAGAAAAAAAAATTAAATCGTAGAAGCCTAGTGGCTAGCATGACTACACTGCGTAGAATCAACCAGCCGATGACCAAGTCCCCTAGCTATACTAATACGTGCATACCATGTGATCATCCAAGGTCCTTTATACAGTTGATCGAAGCAGTTGCTGTCACCTGTCAGCATGGCTGTTGTTCCCGGCTGAAATTTTGCGTAACACGGCCGAGCGCATCGAGGCCGGACTGCTTGCGGCTTGCATGCTTCGTCTCGGCTATGCTCGTAACGGACGCCCAGCCGCTGGCATGTCCGTCGTGCGGCTTCCTGTGTTGCCGCGAGCGTCGACTCGACTCTGATCGGCACACGGCCAGCGTGACGATGGACGGGAAACGGAGCAGCGCGTGGATAGCCTGGAGCGCTCGCGACGGCATGCTCGTGGATCTCCCTCGAAGATGCTCGGATTGTTATCACCGGCCGCACGTGCGGGGCGGTCAACGGTGGTGTCTCCCGCGTGAGAGCTTACATAGCTAGGCTATGAAGATGCCCTGCATGGTGGACGGGGACGCCGCAGCTCCCAAATTTCGGCAGTGTAAATTTTATTATTATTAGGTGTACATAATAGATAAACGAAGGGGTATCTAACTTACGGGTGGCAGTGGTGGGTAATTTTATTTAACTTTTGGGGTAATTTAGTCTTTTATGCATGACGTACCATCGGGAACCATCACGTCCGATCCCAAATTAATAGTAAAGATAGATAGATAGATAGATAGATAGATAGATAGATAGATAGATAGATAGATAGATAGATTGTACGGGGAAATTCACTTGTGCACCCGAGCTCACATGCACCTGTTATTTTCGAGCATTTTTTAAAAATAGTAAAACATTACGAAAAAATCTGAAAACAATTGGTGACACACACATATGAGTTTTTCACAATCGTGCAAAATTTCGGAATGAAATGACAAATTCTGCGCTCTGTGCAAAAAAGACAAAATCTGTGTTTTCAAATTTGTGTTTTTAGATCTAATTCTGACAACTTTATTTGTCTTTTTTATACAGAGCACATAATTTGTCATTTCATTCCGAAATTTTGCACGAGTATGTTAAACTCATATATGTATGTCACCAAATTTTTTCAGATGTTTTCGTAATGTTTTACTATTTTTAAAAAATACTCGAAAATACCAGGTGCATGTGCACCCGGGTGCAGAAACGCCCCTCCCAATTGTACGGCCTTATAAATTTGACAACACGGCCGCAAAATAAAAGGACAACACAGATGTCACATACAACGACGAGGCATGGTTAATACCATCCATACGCAGTGACGGAGAATCTATAGCACCAACGGCAAGGCCTGGCTCTTGCCGTGTAGCGTGTACTGTGGCTGTGGTCGCTTCACCCGTAACGATGGACTACGGGAAGCTTCCAGAGAGGTCACAGCGTCAGGTCTGTTGTTCAAGCTTTCTTTATCTGTATATACTCCCTCCGTTCCTTGAAATAGGGCGTGAAACTTTGGGCACTCAGACCAAGACAGCCACATGCAGGCTAAAATTAGCATTTTTTGGACTCTTTTACCCCAGTGGAATCACACTGTGGGCACCTCGTGAGCTGCGCCTACGCGGTCCTCGCATGCATGCAAGGAGAGATGACCAATCAAGCTAGCTTCGCTCTAAGAGCATCTCCAACGGTGGCTTTAAAATAGGGCAGCGTTAAAATAACTGTTTTTTTTACAGTGCGTGCTGTAAACGCCCCAGCAGAGGCTCCAGTTTTAGGCGCGCTCAAAAATTTTAGCGCGAGGCTGCATATTGCGCTATTTGGTGCCCAAAATATTGTGCTCCAACTACAGCACGCTGGAAAGCTCGCGCGGGGCAGAAATCCCCAACTGAAACGGAAATATCATTCCCGCCAGCACCAGCTCGTCTCCCGCTCTTTCTCCCCCACGGCGTTGGCGCCGTCGCCACCAGCTCGCGCTCCCGCCGCCGCCCCAGCTCGACGCCTCCCGGCCCGCCGCCGCCCCAGCTCGACGCCTCCCGCTCTCTCCCGCCCCAGCTCGACGCCTCCCGCCGCTGCCACCAGCTCGCGCTCCCGTCGCCGCCCACGGCCCCGGCCCGCGCTCCGCCGCCCCCCAGCTAGCCTCCCGGCTCGCGCTCCTGCCACCCCAACTCTCCTCCCGGCCCGCGCGACGGCGACGCCCCCGCTCGCCTCCCGCCCCGCGCTCGCCTCCTGGCCACGCCACCACTCGCCTCGAGGGCCCGCGCCACCAGCTCGCCTCCCGGTGACGCCCCGCGCCACCACCTCGCCTCCCGCCCCCGCCCACGGCCCCGGCGGCGATGTCTTCCTCGAGCCGGGAGGCGACCGCGCGCACACAAGGTGTTCGTCGAAATCACCGCATGGTTCGTTCCGCCGCGCCCGAGCTCATTTTTCGTGCATTTTAGATGATAGAAGTTGCTTCAATTAATTTGCATACGTGCAGATGAGTTCCTCCTATGATGACTCCGATGATGAGTTCGATATGGAGGAAGATGAGACCATTTCGATGCTATTGGCTTGGCGAGCCAACAAGAAGCCCAAGATAGGTGGCTCGGTTTTCGGTAGGTAGAAATTGTGGAGGGAACGGATCGAAGGTCACAACAAGTTGATGCGGATGTATTTCAATGACGATGCAACATTTCCGGAGAGCTATTTTCGTCGCCGTTTCCGAATGAGCAAGGATTTGTTCAAGAAAATCGCGGGGAAGGTGGCCAAGTATGATAGATTCTTTGAGCAAAGGAGGAATGTCGCCGAGGAGCTCGGGCATAGCACCTATCAGAAGATAACCGCCGCTTTGAGGATGTTGGCATATGGTATACCTGCGGATCTCATTGATGACCACTTGGCCATGGGTGAGAGCACCGCTATCATGTGTGTCAAGCGGTTTGCTGTGGCCATTGTGCAAGTGTTTGGCGCCACATATTTGAGAGCCCCCAATGCCGAGGACACGGCTAGGCTCTTGGAGGAGAATGCGGCTCGGGGATTTCCCGGGATGCTTGGCTCCATAGATTGCATGCATTGGAGTTGGAAGAATTGTTCTGCGGCATGGCATGGACAATTCAAAGGGCACAAAAAGGATTCCACTATAATCCTTGAAGCGGTGGCCGACCACGAGACTTGGATTTGGCATGCATTTTTTGGTATGCCCGGGTCTTGCAATGACATCAATGTCATCCAACGGTCTCCTCTTATGACAAGGATCGCGTTGCGTGAAGGTCCACAAGTGGAGTTTGAAGCAAATGGCCGTACGTACAACTATGGCTATTATCTTGCCGACGGCATCTACCCAAGGTGGCAAACATTTGTGAAGCCGATCCACAAGCCCAAAGGTAAGAAACAAACCAACTTTCACGCAGCGCAAGCGGCGGCTAGGAAAGATGTGGAGAGAGCATTTGGGATTTTGCAAGCCCAATTTGCTATTGTGAGAGGACCGGCTAGATTTTGGGACCAAGAGTGCCTTTGGTATATCATGAATGCTTGTGTCATCATGCATAACATGATTATAGAGGATGACCGTGGGAAAGATGTAGAAGAAACCACCCACTATGACCTGATGGGTGTACCCGTACAAGTTCAACGATCAGAACATAGGATTGCACGGTTCATGACCTCTTATCATGCAATCCGGTCCAATGACGCACACGATGAGCTTCAGAATGATCTCATCGAGGAGTGGTGGAAATGGTTTGGAGGCCGCTAGTCCCATAATCATTTGTATGATCTTGTTGTATTGTTGTGGAACAATTTGTCGTATTTGTTGATGAACGGCATCGTTTTATTATTGTAAAACTATTTGTTGGTGTATTGCAAAACTATTTGTTCTATTGGTGATGCAAAACTTGTTGTAATAAATTTTCAAGACAATTTATTGTTAATTTTTCGTTGTTTGTTTGATCTTGTTGAATGTATGCAATTGATGTTTTTGTGTTTGTGCGCTCTATTATACAGCTCCTGGTGGGGGAGGCTTTTCGGCCGCTGCAAAATAGAGCCTCCGGCGGAGGTCGCACGATTTTAGAGCGCTCAAATAGGATAGGACACGCTCCAAACCAGTTTTGCAGCGCTGCAAAATTGGGCTTCTGCTGGAGATGCTATAATATAATTGGTTTACTCCGTGTTGGTCCAAAACGTGAGGTGGGGGTAATTTTGGACAGGAGCGTACTGGAGTGGATCTGCGCCTTCTTTTCTGAAAAAAAAAATCAAAGAAAATTACACGCCCTCTTTCTTGAAACGGAGGGAGTATGTGTTTTCTTTGGTCATTTTTTAAAATAATATTTTTTTCTTTACAATTTACAGAAATAATATGCAGTTTGAAAAAATTGCAAAAATAATACCCGAGCAGGCCCTATCGGCGTCGACAAAGCCGTGCCGCCACCTGCCGGTCATGGCCTGCAATCGCCTTTGCCGAAGCCGACTGCTGCATGCGCGTCACGGACCGCACCGGGGCGACCCTGCGGCCGCTTGAGCAGGCATGCGAGGCAACGCGGCGCGAGCAAGCGTGCGAGGCGGCACGGCGCGAGCAAGCGTGCGAGACTGCGCGGCGCGAGCAGGCCGAGGCGGAGCGGCCGCGGCGGAGAGAGGCGAAGCGGCGCGAGCAGGCCGAGGCGGAGCGCCCCCGGCGGAGAGGCGGCGCGGCGCGACTCGGCCGGATCCCAGGTTTATAAGGCTGGCGAAATCGGCACGGCCGACCCATGAACTTGTGCGTCTCGTCGCCGCCGCCACCGCCAAGCATCAGCGCGGCCGCCGCTCTGCACACGGACGCACCAGTGGAAAAAATGGTTGGAGCGTGTACCTGAAGCTTATTGGAGCTGGAGGTGAAAATACGTACCTTTGGTTGTCGTTGTGCTGCTGCTGCAGCAAAAAGCTGAGGCACTTGCTAGCGGTGGAGGGCGAGCCGGGGAGGGAGCCGGTGGGGGAGTAGGGCGGGAAGCCGAGGCGCTGGCTCTTGGAACGGAGAAGGAAGTCCTGGCACTGCTGCTGCTCGAGCTCAGCGATGGCGGCTTCCATCCTAGCAGCGGCGAGCGCGGCGTCGTCGTCGGGGAGGCCGCCGGCGTGGACGAACCTGCAGCTGCTCCCGTTCTTGCAGAACCCGCGCGCGTACTACAGGCCAGTGGCGGCGCCAGGTTCAAAAGGCTAGGTATTCATTGTAAAAAAAACTTTTTTGCTCTCAATGCAATACATGAACAAAAAAAATACTGTAGTAGCATTTTTTTTTGCTCTCACTGCAATATAAACAAAATATGCTAGTGCCAGTGGCCCTACTATTTTTCTTCATCTACAATCTACATTCAAGATAACAAGGGGAAATTCCGGAAATTAAAAGGTTGCAGGGCGGAGCAAATCAACAAATCCAACCTAATCGGTTAAACAGGAATTAGAAAATTGAATGGAGGATTAGAGGAGGGTGGGTCCGTGCCTGGCTGCGGGTATGCGCGGGGGTGAAGAGGGTCGCCGTACGCCTGTTTCCTGGAGTCGCCCGCTGTGTGCATCTGGTGAACTGGTCACTAGACAGAAAGGAGGGTGCAAGTCGCAGGCTGCGAGGGCGAATAGGGAAGGCGCCAGAACGTGTACGATGTGGGCTGGGCTGTATGGCCCGACATGTATAAATGTTTGTTATTCTCAGAATATTCTTGGGTATTCATATGCATACAGGTGCATACCCCCAGCGCCGCCACTGCTACAGGCACGGCTTCCAGCTGAAGTTGTCGCCGCCGAGCTGGGCCTCGTTCGCCGACGCGCTCCGGCGGTGCCGGGGACGCCGCCGCCGTTGGCCCAGTCGAGACCGTACTGGAACATGTCGTCGCCGGACCGGTGCTCCGGCACTCCCAAGTCTCCACCGTCGAAGGTCCGGAGCTGATGGCCTAATCGGTTTCGTCTAAATCGATAGGCTAGTCGGCTTGTCGCCTGCTGGGCCAGCCACCTGCTCGGCTTGGGCCACGCCGACCAGTGCTGGTCGGTTTAGGTGAGGCCGACAGGGCCTGCTTGGTTGGGCCACGCCGAGGCCGTATTATTTTTGCAAATTTCTCAAAACACGTATTATTTCAGAAAATTGTTAAAAATAATGTATTATTTTATAAAAAATTGGGCGTTTTCTTCTTGGTAAAGATCCCAGGATCGCACTCAAATATAAATTAGCACGATTCGAGAGCACATGTTACAAACTAGAAGGATAAGGCGCGCATTGCTACGCCCGCTACATTATAAACGATAGAGAATGGACGTTTGGTTGAAAATGGAAATACCAGGATCATATTTATAAGCGATGGTTCACAAACCACCTTACAACACAGAACAAGTAGTACTGCATCATGTATTGAGCAAGTAAGCATAAGATCCAATCATGTACTTTTTATACTCCTATCGCATGATCTAATGCTGCCAAAATGGCAAGCATAGATCCAATATGCACTATGTGGTGACAATAATCAGTTAGTTGTAAGCAACAACTACAATGTAGTAAAATTAATTGAATTTGTGTTAAGTACATTGGTAAGATGATGCCAACAGTTAAGATATTATTATTATTTTATTTTGCTAATAAGTACTACCAAAAAAATTCTAATATAACCAGCCATCCCACTCTATACTATGAACTCGTGAGTTATTCCACTGGTTATATATTTATGATACCAAGAACACGAGTGTGATTGCGACACTTCTCTACTATGATCCTACGTAGTATAAATATTCTAGATTTCTGATGCAAGCAACTCTATGTCATGGGTATATATAGATAGACAGTGCCCATAAACTTCAAAGTACACACGTATATGTAGGAACTCTATCAAATCAAGATTCAACTACATCTAGGAGCACCTTATACATCATGATTCATTGGACATAATTTGTATCGACGGGCACACACATAATTGATGGTACCACACAATAATTCCATTTCATTAGAGAAATGAGCAACGACTCTGGGTTCTGCAGAGGGAAGAAAACAAGACGTACATATCCGCTGGAATGAATCTAGAGGGGAGGAGCTTGGTGCGGCATATAGAGGGGATCATAAAGATGGCAGAGGGAGCTACGATGCTCGAGATCATTGGAGAGGGGGAGCTCGAATCAAAATTTGGTGGAGAGTTGAAGGGCCACGGAGGACTCTGTGAGATTAAGGAAAAAGAGATATCTCGCAGACGGTTGCTGCTAGAGAGGCCCGCAAGCTTAGCGACGATCTGGAAGTAGAGAGGCATTTCCGGAGCTCGAGACAGCGTCGGCTTTCGGTGGAAAGCCCAAGCGAGTGATAGGACATCTAGGAGGGCAACGAAGGGAGGTCCTAGGGGCGGGCATGGTTGGTTACTCGCACACATTTTTGGCCTTTCTGCATATGCGGCTTATTAAGCCTGGCTGAGAAGAAACGCGGTTTGGATCATGTTTTGCACGATGTTTGCTTGGCTGTATTTTTTTCCTGCATATGGAGAAACACATACATGGGTGTTTGGTTATATAATGTGTTTCGTATACTCTCACCACTTGGCTACATAATGTACTTACCTTACACTTGAACAAATTTATCTACGTGACGGTCACATGAGGGGTGGCGAGCCGGATAAGCGACAGTGCGGCAGCGGAGGTAGCGGCAGGAGCAGCGCCGACACCGGTGAAAGCACATAATTATACAACCAAGTACCAACAAAGTGTAAATACGTACATACCATACGTACATTATAACATCTATGCATATATGTCCGTCGAAATGAAAAGGTTACAACATAAAAGTTGTGGGAAACGGCGAGGTTGATTTACACCTCAGAGGAAATTTCAAACGGTCTAACGAGTGCAACGAATTTACCAAAATTCTTCTAAAAATGGTACAAACTTCGGTACAAAATTAACAAGTTGTTGTCAACTAAATCCAAAACCGATCATAGGAATGGAACCTAATTTCATTTTTACCAGATCGAAAAAATTTATGCTGCTCGATACACATTATTTCGTGTACATTTTATCTCAACCAATACATATTGCCACATAGCTAAATCTGGGAGCAACAAAGGGGCTCTATTCCTAGGGAGTTTAGAGATTGGAGGGATATATATACTAGTAGTTGGAAAATGCTACTGGTAGGTAAGATTGGCGTATCACCATTCTATACTAGTTCGAATCCTGTCAGACCGCACGCCATTTTGTTCGTCTGAATTAAACAACTTCGCATGGAAAAGATTTGGAGGAATAAAACAAGATAACACTAATGGACATGGCCCCGTGTCCTGATAAACTTGATTGGCTCCATGGCTGGGCATCCAGAAAGGGACGGAGTGGGTGGCGCACTACTCTGACAAGCATTTCACAGCTCGATTCATCATCGGACAAATGTTCAAACAGCTCAAGAATCTGTGCAGGTAACTAACAGCGAGAAACATCAATCAAACCTACTAACTTTACCAGATCAGATCACACGATTAGGAGTAGTAGAATCAATCGGCATTCCTGCTAACTTGAATAGTTGCAGCTTACAATGATGATGACGAAAACACAAGAAACCACCAGAGGCGGAGAAGCCATTGACAAGTGTGCCGGCGACACCTAGTTATCCTCGCCGCTTATCCACTTGTGCGCCACCTCATCCAGAGCGGACGTGGAGGCACCTCCTTCACAGAGACCTTCCGCCGCCGCCTTCTGCAGCTCCGCAACCTTGGCTCGTACCTCGGCACCTTTGTCTTGGCCCACCACGATTTCCCTCACCGCCGCGGCGATCTCCTCCTTCTTCTTCGTCTCCGGCACCCGTATCGCCGCCCCGACCCCCTCGGTCAGCATCACGGCGTTCTGTCGCTGCTCGGCGTAGAGCGGCCACGCCAGCATCGGCACGCCATAGGCCAGGCTCTCCAGCACCGAGTTCCAGCCACAGTGCACGAGGAAGCCTCCCGTGGCTTCGTGGGCCAGAACCTTTATCTGTGGAGCCCACGAGGGCACGAGCAGGCCCACGTCCTTTGTCCTCTCCACGAACCCTTCGGGAAGGTAGGACAGTGGGTCCTTCTTGCTCTCCGCGTCGTAGTAGTTGGCGTTCACCTCCCCCTCGTCGCTCGGGCTCCTCACCACCCACAGGAACCGCTGCCCGCTGAGCTCCAGCCCGAGCGCGAGCTCCTGCATCTGCTCCTTCGGCAGCGCGCCGCCGGAGCCGAAGGAGACGAAGATGACCGACTTGGGAGGCTGCCGGTCGAGCCAGTCCAGGCACGCCGCGCGCGGCGCGGAAGGGCTGGCGGCGGCGTCGGTCTGTATGAGCGGCCCGATGTTGTACACCGGCGGGCGTCCGGGCTCCGGGAGACGGAGGGCCGCGATGGCGTCCGGCTCGACGGCGTCGAAGGAGTTGACGAGGATGGCCTCGGCGTCGCGGTAGCGCTTGCCGTGGTGCACCATCCAGCGGTAGCTGGCGTTGGACTTGTCCTGGAGCGGCGCGAGGATGTCCGGCCCCGGGATGGGCGTGCAGCCGGGGAGCCTGACGGGGTCGGCGAGGTCCCGGAACTCGCCCGGCAGGGAGACGTCGAGCTCTTCGAGGTGCAGGATGAGGGTGAGCACGTGGAGGTTCGTCGGGAAGAACAGGTACCTCTTCGGCACGGCGGCGGCCACGGCGGCGTCGAAGGAGTCGGCCCCGAAGAGGTCGGCGACGAAGGCCACCAGGCGCGTGGTCTCCCTGAGCCCCGACAGGATCGCCGTCAGAGCCGGCACCGAGCGGACGCACTCCTCGGACATGAGCGTCTCGATGGCGGAGCCGGGGGCGAGGTCGGAGAGGTCGACGGGCGGGAGGGAGACGGCAGAGATGGAGGGCGGGAGGGAGGCGAGGAAGGCGCGCTGCGTGGCGGAGTCCGTGGAGGCGAAGCTGATGAGCGTGGCCGTGGCGCCGTGCCGCGCGGCGAGGCGTTTCGCCAGCTCGGCCAGCGGGATCAGGTGGCCCATCCCGGGCGTCACCAGCAGCGCCACGTGCGGCGGGCGGCGACGACACTCCGCGGCCGCGCCGTTGCAGACGCCGTTGGCCTCCATTGTTTGTGTGTCTCGGGATCAATTTCCGTGGGGTGATTTGCTTCCCTCGTCTCCTGGTACGGACGGCGGGTGCGTGTGGTGGTTTGGTTGGACTTGTGTGTGTGTTGTTCTGAGTGTCTGTGTGGGCGTGGTGGGGTTTATAGCGGCGGTGGTCGATGTCGTATCTACTGTCGTCGTGGTGGGGTAAGCGGGGAGATGGGATGACGAGGGAGGCAAAGGCAATAATGGAGTCATGATGGTGAGGTCACGACGGTGTCATGATTACGTCAGCGGGTGGAGTGGATAGCATATGGGGAAAAGGGTAAATAAATACATTTAAAGAAATGAAATACTAATTTTTATAAAATGATAGGGTTATGGACAAAAAATTATTTAACACACCAGAGACATTAACTGGAATTCCAATTAAAATTATGCTTCCAATTTTATGGCAGACAAACACGTTAGGTATGGAATATAAATTAAATTCCATGATTCTTCCATGAAATGAGATATGTCAATTCAAAATTAAGAACCTCTTTAGTTAATTAGTTTCTCGTAAGACATGAAGCTCCACTAGATGGAGGATAGGAGGTGGCGGCGGCAAACAATGATAGAGAAAATAAAATGTGAAATCATTCGAGTTGTTGCGATGGTGGCAAAGGAGGACGTGAAAACCCATGATTGTTGATTGCAACGGTGAATGACAGAGGTTGGTATGTCAAACACTTGATGAGAAGAATAAAGGAAGAAGATAACACAAATAAGACAAAAGTAATTAAAATAGAAAAGTGTGAGAAATTATGAACTACAATAAACTTGGGGAAATGTCCACGTTACTTTTTTTTTTGAGAAACAATATAGGTGCTGCACCAAGGTTTTTTTACAACCCAGAACTACACAAAGAATCTTCTCAAAAGAAAAAAAAAAAACAATCACACATGCGCCCGCGGGCCAATTATACAGTAGGCATGCACCTAGTGATACATGCACCTTTAGAGAAATAAATAAATACTTTCAATAATCTTTTATTGAGCTTCTCTTTTATGCCAAGAAACTAGAGTGGTCAGAAATAATGTATGTAAATTTTGGTTGTGTGGTTCCTTATACTATGGATACGCAAAACTCGACCGGGTGAGGTATGTCGATTCGAAATTAAGAACTTGTTTAGTTAACTAGTTTCTCGTAGGACATGACGCTCCACTAGATGGAGGATAGGAGGCGGCAACAAACATTAATAGGGAAACTAAAATATGAAGTTCAGGAAGTTGTTGTGATGGTGGCAAAGAAGGACATGAAAACTCATTATTGTTGATTGCAACTGTTAAGGGACAGAGGTTGGTATGTCAAACTCTTGCTAAGAAGAAGACAAGAAATCAAATGAAAAATAAAATGGGCAGTGGATAGAACAATAAGACAAAAGGAATTGAAATACATAAACGTGAGAAATTATGAAATGCCATAAACTTTTAGAAATGTCCACGTTACTTTTTTTTTACCAAAAAATTGAAATGTTGCACCAAGTTTTTTTGACAACCCAGAATTACACAATGAATCTCCTCAAAAGAAAAAGCAATCGCACATGGGCCGCAGGCCATATTAAACGGTAGACACATTATGATCACTTTTTCATATATACGGAGTACATATTCTTTTTACGACACGAAACACCTGTGTCACATCGTTAATTTAATGCTCAACTCCAGATCCATCTCGAAAAGGGAGATAATGATGCTTTTTCCAACTTTTCCACTAAGACTAGCCACAACGTGGATATCATAGCTACTATCATGCATGCCATGTTGGCAAAAATATGATGTGGCCCAACAATAAATGAAGGGATTTCGAGGCACAATGAGTCTACAAGCTAATAAATGTGATGTATCATGATATTACAAATATGTTACTACCCACTATGGAGATGATAGCATAGACTTAGTATCATATGCATGATACTAGTTTATGTTAAGAGTTCGCATGCAATTCGCTGCCACATAAGCATATTTCCTTTTTTTCTGGAGTAGAAACTTGTAGGGGTCGTTTGGCACCCAGACATTGGAGCAGGAATTGGGGAATTCAATTACAATTACGACGGACTATACGTTTGGCTGCCACGGAATTGCATACGGAATTCAATCGACAATTCCATCGAGCCCGCCCCATGCCTAACCTCAATTCCGATCTGTACCCTGTCATTTATCTGGATGTCATGAGCCCTCTCTCTTCCGAGTCCCGACTCAACTTCTTTCTCCCCGATCCATCTCCTTACCTCCACTTCGCCGTCGTGGCGCCGGGAGGCGGCGGCGACTGGCAGCGGCGACGGCACCCAGAGCCCGCGTTGGGACAGAGGTCCCCAGCAGGGCTGTTGTCGGCCGGTCCAGATCGGAAGTGCAGATTGCACCCACCGTCCCAAGCAGGAGCAACATCAATCCACGGTGGTTGCGCGTCCAGATCTGACCGGTCGGGCGCTTTCCGGCGGCGATGGCACAGCAAGGCGGAACGACGGGGCTGCTCTGAGTCATGGATGTGTCAGCTCTGTAGTTGTTTTGTTCCATTGGTGAAACTGGATTGTCATATGGCAGCCAAACAGGATTTTTCAGCTTAGAATTTCATTTTGGACAAATGAAACGATTGGATCAATATGAATTTATTTTATTTATGCTAAATGAAATGAAATGAAGTTCCAAACGACCTGGTAGTATTTTCTTAGGCACGTCACGTATGTACTTACCTCATCAGTCATCACGTCCACAGCAGCAACGGGAGTAGGCGTCAATTGTCATGCATGACGTCATAAAGCTAGCAGTCACGTATCATTCGATTTGGTCTCTACGGTTTGACCCAACGAAGTACATGTTGCAAGGAACCAGGGACTGCGCATCGTCATCGATCCTCTTTACATGCATGGTTGCGCCTGCATGGGCTTCGATGTCACACAATCTCCACCGGCAATGTGTCACCACCTCAGCACACCCACCATCAAAATATTGTTCCCGGCGGCTCACCTAGTCACATGTCGTTTTTATTGGGACGGCTGTCCCAGAAGCATCCTGACTTATTCAAATTTTATTTTTTGCTTTTTAACTACCTTTTATAAATATAGCCTATGACCCCCAACTACTCCCATGTCCCGTTTTAACACCGAAATGGTGAGCGAATATTGAGATTGCATGATTTTCTAAATAAGTCTTTTAAACCATGACAGAGGGAGTAATAAGAATACCCAATTAATAGAAAAAAAAAATCTCGGCCATCAGAAATCATACTTGGTATCACAAAAATATTATAAAAATACAAGGATGCGGCGCGGGTGTGATGACCCACAAGTATAGCGCATCGCAACAGTCTTCGAGGAAAGTAAAACCCAAATTTATTGATTCGACACAAGGGGAATCAAAAAATATTTATAAGCCTTAGCTGCTGATTTGTCAGATCAGCTACACCTGGAAAGTAACTCACTTGGTGCAATTTATCAGTAACAACAGTAGTATAACAGTAACAGTAGTAAAGTAACATCATTAATAGTGTAAAAACAGCAATTGTAGCAATTGTAGTGACAACGGGATTAAAACACCGTAGGCATGAGAATGTAAATACGGGCGCTGCATAGATGAGATAGTTCATGAAATAATTAATCAAGGCAACATGCAGATAAAGAAATAAACAGTATCGAGATGATAATAAACATATGCATGTATTCCATAGGTAGTCGTGCGTGCTCGCAATGAGAAACTTGCACGACAACTTTTGTCCAACCATCCCGTGTCAGCGGGGCCTTTATGAGGAACCGAAAGGTAATTAAGTTACTCCTTTTTACAAAGTACCGGAGCAAAGCATTAACATTCAATGAATACATGTGATCATCAAGTCAAAACCATTCCCTTCGGTTGTCCCGAAAGCTGTCACTTTGGGGCCTCGGGTTCCGAGCAATAACAGGTGCAAACAACTTGTAGATATGATCCAAAACAACATTTATCAGAATATGTTCTGAAAACATGGCACTCGGGCCCTAAGTGTCAAGCACTAAGCACACCAAGTTGCAACAACGATAAAAAGCACTCTCACAGATACTAGGCATCATGCCCTAACAATCTGACATCTTATTACATGAACAATCTCATCCAATCCCTAACATCCCCTCAGCCTACAGCGGGGAATTACTCACACATGGATGGGGGAAACGTGGATGGTCGATGGAGAGGCGGTGGTGATGGCGATGGCGACGATCTCCCCTTCAATCCCCGTCCCGGCAGGGTGCCGGAACAGGAACTTTTGGTCCCCGAATTAGGTTTCGAGGAGGCGGCGGCGCTCTGTATCTTTTCTGGAAAAACGATGGGGGTTTCTGGTGTTTTTGGGTCAAAGGGAGTAAATAGGCGAAAGGGCGTCGCCAGCTGACCCACCAGCTGGCCAGGTGGGCCCTAGGCGCGGCCAGCCCTGGGCCGCGGCGAGGTGGCGTCCGAGGGCTGTGGCTGGCCCCCGCAGCTCCCCTTCTGGCTCCGTGGGTCTTCTGCAAAAATATAATTTCTGGAATTTTTCCAGATTTTTCAAGAACTTTAATTTTTGCACAAAAACAAGACACCAAGGCAATTCTGCTGAAAACAGCGTTAGTGTGTATTAGTTCCATTCAAATCATGCAAATTAGAGGAGAAACAACAACAAAAGTGTTTGGAAAAGTAGATACGTTTTGGACGTATCAAACTCCCCCAAGCTTAGCATATTGCTTGTCCTCAAGCAATTCAGTTGGCAAACTGAACGCGATAAAATAAACTTTTACAAACACATTTGCTTCTCATGATGTAAACATACTTGTGCTTATGGTCAAGACCTTAACAAGTGCATGATAAAAGTCATAATAGAAATGCAACTTAGCAACCATATAGACATATGAAAAGATTCCAACATACTAAGAACTAATAATATGGCATACAGCTATCAACAAGATTGCAATACTCAAAATAAAGTATGGTATGACAAAGCATATGGTATTTTGGTACCACAAAACATAAATGCATAGCACCTCAAGTGGAGACTAGAACAAAGATATCAAAGATATAAACATCACAACTATAACTCAGTTAATAGTATTTTGCAACAAAGCACATTTATAATAAGAATGACAACTATGCTCTCGAAGAAGTGCTCAAGGAAGGATATGGTGACTCAACATGAAAATAAAAGACAGGCCCTTCGCAGAGGGAAGCAGGGATTAGTCATGTGCTAGAGCTTTTTATTTTTTATGAAACAGAAGTGAAACAATTTTGGAGATATGCATGCTTCCGTCAACGACTCCACAGTGAAGAAACTAGCTAGTCCCCTGTTCCAAGCAAGGCTTTTAGTCTTTTGAGAGCGGCTGGTTTTAGAGGAATGAGGTCACTCCTCTTTCTCCTTTGTTTCACCACTAACCAATGTTTGACTGATTTCTCAGGTTTGCATTATGCGGAGGAGAATGGTGGGTTATATTTATATTTTGCTTAAGCCGCTCTCGGGTCAAATTCAAGTGAGGACGTGAACCATCAACACCGGGAGAAAGGGGGGAAATGACATTGCTTGTCACAGGTTATATCTAGCTTCCTACTGCTTCCTCATGAGCTAAAAACAGAGGCACAAAAAGGGCATTTTGAATATTTTAAAGGTAGCACATGACAAATTTACTTGGAATGGCAAGGAAATACCACATGTAGGAATTTATGGTGGACACTTTGGGAAGACTGGTTTCAACATTTTTGGATGCACGAGCGGCATTCCCGCTCAGTACAAGTGAAGGCTAGCAAAAGACTGGGAAGCGACAACTAGGAGAGAAATACTTGTCATAATCATGCTTTGCGACAAAACAATATTAAACAAGGCATAAAAGTGATATCAATACTTTGAGACAAAAAGTTTAACGAGGCTTGAGACTTTCTTTTAGCCAATCATGTGTAAACATGTGCCAAGTCAATCCAACATGAATTATTCAGAGGAGGATACCACAATACCATACTAAATTATGAATGAACCAATACATGTTAATTTATGCATGGCAAATTATTCACTCCTAGACGGTTGAAAGTAATCATAGGAAAATATGAACTACCAAGTATACATTACCAATACAACTAATTATCAGAACGAGCCAAGCATGATCATCCGGACAAGTATATGTACAAAAGAGAAAACAAATAGAGTGCATACCAGCTCATTTACCATGTCCACTTCACCAAATATCTTCATTATCGCTCGTTCACTTGCATGACCGAATGATATGGAAATAAAGATCGAGCCTGAGCGACGTTGTGAGAACTTGATCGAACCCTGCATCTAATTTACAAAAATAGAAGAGGAAAGGGAAATTTTTTTTGGCTTTTCGGATTTTAAGAACTAAGAGAAGCAAACAAATAACCAAAGGAAATATTTTTGGATTTTCAATTTAGCAAGAAAAGAACAAAAAGAAAAACAAACCGAAAACTAAAAGAAAAAAAAAAAAGGAAATGTTTTTGGGTTTTTGAATTTCAAAAGACAAAAACTACATCAAGAAACTAAATCAAGAAGATACAATATGGATATACAAAGCAAGAACGTATAAACCGACTAGAATATATAAATGAGTGAAGTGTCGGTAAGAATACGTACTCCCCCAAGCTTTGGCTTTTGGCCTAAGTTGGGACTCAGTAGTGGCCGCCCCATGGGTTCCACCCTGGTGCATCGTAGGTGGGGTAGGTCGACTCCGGTGGCTACGACGAGGAAATCCCTGCGTCCTGGTAGTAGTGCGAGGAGCCTTCCCCAAAAAAATTTGGGGTGTATTCCCCTCCAGTTGGTGCAAGCTCTTGCTCAGCTGTATGCTCCTCTGTGGCTTCTGCATGGAAAGTTGGAGTACCAAGGTACACGTCCAGCTCGTACTCAGAGAAGGACCATCCTTTCCTGTTGACATGGTTAAACAAACAAAGATCCGGCAATGCGACTTATCGCACAATGTCGTTAGCAAACATAATCTTGTATAGCATGTTATCAAGTTGAGGCCCTTGAGAGATGAACTGATGCAACTTCATAAAACTCAAATCAAGTTTCTTAACAGGAAGTTGAGTATCTGAGGGGACAGGTTTGTGACCACGTGCAGCAAGGAGGCGTGAGACAAAAACCCCTCCATAAATAACTCCCCTGCCATGGATAGTAGCAAGACGGCGAGCAATCAAAGCACCAATACTAAAAGTTCTATCTTTATTAATTGTAGCAGCGAGGATAGCAAGATGAAGGTTAGTAATGTTGCTAGTATTATCTCTAGCAAGAACTCCTCTAGCAACATAATAGGCAAAATATCGAATAGCTGGAAACTGAATACTTCTAATTTTACCTCGCTGCACCGAACGGTCATCATCATCGCATAACTCCTTGTAGAGATTCCACAAGTAAGGTGGTTGTTCCTGAAATTTCATGGCTGTCCCTTTGTGGGCGACACCTAAAATACCACTAAACTTACTAAGAGACATCTTACAAGGTTCATTATACAGTTTAAATTCAACTGATGGTCTAAAAGTAGAGTTGTTAAATTTAAAACTCAGAATAAACGTCCTCGTGAGATTCTCAAATTGAGGCAACTCAATCTTCACATAATTTTCTAACCCTGCATTGGAGATTAGCTTATAGAAATCAACAAAAATACCTGCAGCTCTAAGAAAATCATCGCAAGGGTAGACTGATGGATGAACTTCATTTTCTCGTTGTATGAAGTCGGGTGTCATCAAATCTTCATTATAGGATTGTCTAAATTGAGGATCGGTACCTGAAGATCTTGTCACCCTAGAGGAGGTTGAATGTCTCCTATCAAACACCTCTCCATAAGCATGTTTATCCATTCTTCTCATTCTGAAATTTTAAATAAACCTCATAAAACTTGATTTTAGAGAGAAAAATTCATGGGTAACAATGTAGGAACTATAAGAGAGCTAAACCATGTATCAAAACTAGTTATCAAGCTCATACACAAGCATGCAAGCTCACTAAACAAGTCACCTACAACATCAAAATACTCAAGATATACTTAACCATTCAAATTTTGATTGGATAAACGGAGGAGTCACATACCGGAGAGCAAATGATCCAAATATCAGCAGAAAAGATGGGCTGAGCAAGTAGATCAAAAATCTCGAGCAAGAACAGCAAGAACATGGGCTTGGGCAATGGTGGAGTGAAAAGTCAAGAGAGAGAAAGAATGGGGAGGAAGCTCACCATGTGGGGGGCCTGGTGGGCCCCAGGTGCCACCTAGGCGCGGCCAGGGGTCACCTGCCCACATGGTGGGTCCCCTTTTTCAGCCCCTGGTGCTGCAGGGCCCCATTTGATGCATAAAATTTTTGCAGAATTTTTCCAAAAATTTTTGACAACTTTGATTTCAGGGCATTTTCTGGGTTAGAAAATGACTTGAAATCTCAAAATTCAAAGATAAAAAAACTAACCGAAAACTGAAATCACAGAAGTGCTACACAATCATCAAAACAAAAGTAACATGGAAATCACAGTTTCATGTATATAAAATAAATTTGAGAACAAGGTTGATCAAGTCTTGCTTCAAGCTTATCTTATATAACACAAAATTTTTGAGTCTCGCCAAACAATTATGTTACCTCAAACTTGATGGCTATTGTCCCAATCATAAGAAATTGATATTCCTTGTGATGATCATATATGGGACAATCAACTTCCCCTATCTTGATGGTTTTGACATTTGCAATGGAATTTAGACCATGGACCTTGTCAACCTTCTTTGGAAAATAAACTGTGTGCTCTTTTTCATTAACATTGAAAGTAACCTTTCCTTTGTTGCAGTCAATAACAGCCCCTGCAGTATTTAAGAAAGGTCTCCCAAGAATAATAGACATATTATCATCCTCAGGCATATCAAGCACCACAAAATTAGTTAAGATAAGACAATTATTAGTAATTTGAACAGGGACATCCTCACAAATGCCAATAGGAACAACAGTTGATTTATCAGCCATTTGTAAAGAAATATCAGTGGGTATCAATTTTTCCAAGTAAAGCCTCTTATAAAGAGAGAAAGGCATAACACTTACCCCTGCACCAAGGTCACATAACGCAGTTCTAACATAATTATTCTTAATTGAGCAAGGAATAGTTGGAATACCTGGGTCTCCAAGCTTCTTTGGAATTTTGCCATTAAAAGAATAATTAGCAAGCATAGTGGAAATTTCCTCAGTAGGAATTTTCCTTTTGTTAGAAACAATATCTTTCATGTATTTGGAATAAGGAGGCAGTTTAATAGCATCGGTCAAAGGAATTTGCAAAAAGAGAGGTTTCATCCACTCACAAAATTTATTATAATGCTCTTCTTCCTTTGATTTATAATTCTTGTTTGGGATAGGCATAGGATTTTGCACCCAAGGTTCCCTTTCACTACCATGCTTCCTAGCAACAAGTTCTTCCTTATTATACTTCTTATTTTTAGGAGGTTTTTCAGGTTATACATCACTTCCTTCTTTATTGGGCTCATTGTCTTTATCAATATCATTAACAAGTTCATTATCATCTTCAGTTTCAGCCTCAGAGATGGAAATATTATTAGGATTCTCTAAGACAGGTTCTTTATCTATTCCCAACTCATTAGTCTCTGCTACTTCTTTATGCTTCTTCTTTTTCTTTTTCTTTTAGGAGGACTAGTAATGTTATTCTCAGCTAATTGAGACTCTTGTTCAATTCTTTTAGGATGTCCCTCAGGATATAAAGGATCCTGAGTAGAAGAACCACCTCTAGTTGCAATACCAAAAGCATGTTTATCTTCCTTTTTAAAGGTTTCAGTAAGCAAATCTTTTTACACTTTAGCAATTTGTTCAAGTTGAGTTTGAACCATGGCAAAATGCTTGGTAAGTCTTTTAACATCATTAGTAGTTCTTTCAAAAACATCATGTAGATTTTTAATGATATAATTTTTTTCTTGCAGTTGATTTTGAACTTGCACGTTGAAATGAGTTTGCTTAATAATAAAATTATCAAATTCATCTAAACATTGATCAGGAGGCTTCCTATGAGGAACATCACTAGCATTAAACTCAAGAAGAGAGTGTACCTCTACCATAGGGGAATGAGTGATATGCTCACATAATGCTTCAATAGGTGGTAGATTTTTAACTTCTTCAGCTTTAATACCTTTCTCCTTAAGAGATTTCTTTGCTTCCTGCATAGTTTCAGAATTTAGCACATGAATGCCCCTCTTCTTTGATGTCTGAGTCGGCACTGGTGGTGGTGTTGGTGGCGGCTCGGGTGTAGACCAATCATCATGATTTCGGCTTATTTTAGCCAATAATTCTTCAGCTTCATTCGGAGTCCTTTTCCTGAGAACACAACTAGCACAACTATCCAGATATGTTCTAGATTCATCCACTACTAGGAAAACTGCTATTTGTGGCTCACCTATTTGGATTTCTGTGGTGCATCCTGGAAAAAGAGGGATGAGCCACAGAAACGTCGCCACTACATTTCTGTGGCGCATCTGGCCCCATGCGCCACAAAAATATTTTGGAAAATTTTGAATCTAGAAATTCAAAAAAATCTGGAAAAAACAAAATATGAAATATTTTGGAAAAACCTAAATATTTGAAATTTTTCCAATTTTTCTGATTTTTTAACCCATCTCAAATGCTGACTTCCGCTAGGTCACCCATCCTCAAATTGCTCCAACCCAAGCACGCTTAACTTCTAAGTTCCATTCAGTTCAACTACTCTTATGCTATTCAAGTTCTTATTGATATAAGTATCATATTAACCTCTTAAGCCTTGTATGTGTATATATATGTGTGTTGTTTATGTGTGGTATGTATATATGTGTGTTTTTAAATTTCGAAAAAAATCAAAAACTTGACATTGTGGTGCACCTAAAATTCAAAAATCCCAAAAATTTTAAAAAAATCCCAAAAGATTCAAAAAATCCAAAAAAATCCAAAAAAATCAAAAAATACTTAGAAGTTCAAAAAAATTCAAAAAATCTTTTTGAAAGTTTTCTTGATTTTTGATTTTTTTTGGATTTTTCTGATTTTTCTTTTGGATTTTTGGATTTTTTTTGCACTTTTTTGGATTTTTTGAATTTTTGTAACTTTTCTGTGGCGCATGTACCATATGCGCCACAGAAATACACATTTCTGTGGCGCATGCATTACATGCGCCACAGAAATACCCATTTCTGTGGCACACATCCAACATGCGCCACAGAAATGTGTCTTTCTGTGGCGCATGCATCTACATGGGCCACAGAAATAACCATTTCTGTGGCGCACATACAACCTGCGCCACATTTCTGTGGCGCATGCAGTTCTATGCGCCACAGAAATATTTTCTGTGACGCATGGCTATTTGGTGCGCCACAAAATCAGTTTCCACCTATAGCTAGTTTCCTAGTAGTGATCTGTTAGTCCATTATAAAAGATACCCATGAGCTCATTTTTAGGTATCATGTGTCCAGGACGAGCCTTGAGTAAGGCACAAAACATCCCCCAAGCTTCGGGTAGACACTCTTTCTCAATTTGTTTAAAATTGAAAATTCTTTGCAAGGCAGCATGTTGCACATGAGCAGGATAATATTTTTCAAAGAAGATTTTTACTAATTCATCAAAGCTTTTGATGGATCCACTAGCTAAATTGTTAAACCAACTTTTAGCTTCATTTTTCAATGAAAAGGGAAAAAGCTTTGTTATGTAATAACCTTGTTTCTTCTTGTCGTCAGAAAACAATCTACTCAAAATAGTGAGTTTGCTCATGTGTTCTATAGCATTATCATTTTCTTTTCCATAAAAAGGTTCATTTTCAACAATAGATATGAGTGACAAATCAACAGAAAAATCATAATCCTTTCCCGTAATGCTAATAGGGGATGTGGCAAACTCAGGATCATGAGCAGTTTTATAATTCATAGCATGTTTTTCAAGAAGTTTCTTCCGTATCTCAGGATCGGAAGTGTCAATATCCATGCTTGCTCTAATAAATTCATCATCAATTTCAACATAAGCATCATCAGGATAACTACTACCATAATTCCCCCTATCAGGAGAGACAGCAAGTGTAATGACATTTTCATTAGGAATTTCACCAGATTCAATTTCTTTAGATTTAGCAACCATAGAATCCAAAAAAGGACCTAGAGAGCCAGACTCATCTAGTATAGTAGAAGCATCATCAAATTCATCAGACACAATATCAGAACTAGCAGAAGCAACATGCGAAGTGTGCGGTGGTGGTAGTGGTGTAATGTAACGCCCCGACCCCGGAATTATACAGAGAGGCTATGTATTTGGCACAACCATCAAGGTATAACACAAAGATCGAGACTTGTGGAACAAACTGGCACATTGCATGACTCTACGACACAAAACATATAGCAACTCATATAATGAGAAGAATACAAATATTACACAACAAAAGGATCACCGATCCAACAATTCAACAAGCGGAAGCGGGTAGTGTTGTCTAACAACAAGAAGCAAATATATGGCCTAAGAGGCCTACAATAAACATTTCCCAGCCAGCTTGTTCCACGGTCCCAAGCTGCCACCTGGGAACCCCAGACTAGTAGTCGACGTCAACGAAGAACCCACCTAGTTGCTCGGTGTCGTCCTCCTCTGAAATACAAAATCATAGAGGCAGCAAAGAGAGACTGAGTACGATGTACTCGCAAGTTTAGTAGGGCGATATAGGCCCAATGACTGACGGAGGCTCTAAAGCTGTTTATGTAGTTCTTTTGCATAAAGCTAGTTTTAAATAACTGAAACATAAAGGACCCATGGCATTCATCTACTCAGAATATTTTCATAAAGGGGTAAGAGAGTAACATTTTCCTCTTCGGTTCTCGGCGAACCTACCTTTAACCATCACCACTCGTCTCACACAAAGGCACTCCCTCGACTCACCCTCGAGGAAATGAACCTTTATCACAAGTTTATTATGCAACCTCTAGCTGCCATATCAATTAGGTTAATATTCTCTATGGTCTCGTATATCCGTTCCCAAGTCGTCCATAACCGCGGACACGGCTTTCGAAAAGATTAACCCTGCAGGGGTGTACTATTTTACCCATTGGTACCGTCCGGCTCACCT